>CM040187.1:28550027-28560027 GCA_022606455.1 Callitettix versicolor
CATGCGCGGCATCACAAATCAGGGAATATTTTGTATATTTTACGAAGATAACTTATTAATCACGAATAGGCAGTCCCATTACAAATGCCACTTTATGCATAACGTGCTTAGAACAATTTTAGTATTTACTTAAGTGCCAGTAAACTTATAGGTTATGTGGCCCTACTGACAGTCCCCTTTCCCTGATTTAAGATAGTGAAATCAGATTTTCAAGAAAATATAAAATGAAAATAATTTATGAAAATTCGTTTCCGTAACATCAACACGTCATCTACATGCTGCGATTATTTTAAATATCTAAACGATTTCAATCTCGAACTGTAAGTAGCTAGGTTCGATGTTAACAAGGAATGAAGTTAATTAGTTCATTTAGTGAACACTTGTAACATACCTCAGGGAATCGTAACATGTCTGCAATTAAGGATTCATCCCTTAGAGTAGTCGATTCGGAAGATAAATGTAGCTCAAGGGGAGGTTTATAAACGTACTGCTCTTTTGCGTAGTTTAAAATAAAACACCACTCACACACACACACACACACACACACACACACACACACACACACACACACACACACACACACACACACACACACACACACACACACACACACACACACACACACACACACTTATATCTCAAGGTTTTCCTTATTAGTATAAATTTAAAGAACAATAATAAAAATCATAAGAGTGTTTTATTTGGTGAAACGTATAGAAGAATCATTTCTAACCACATAAAAACAAAATAAAATTGTAATAAAAAATAAAATAAAATAAATATATAAAATGACAAATAAAACAAACAATTAAAATAAAATATGAATAACAATTTATAATGTTAATGTTTTCCCAAATATACAGCATACTTTTCAGAGTTGAAAGACGTTTCGAGGAGATGATGACTTTTTTTAATACAAAAAATGAATATTACTCAGAATAAATATAATAATTAACAATTTAGTTCGTCAATTAATCGAATCATTGTCCTTATATTTATTTATGAAATGAATATATCTTTATTTTTACACACAAAACGTTTCAAATAGAAAATATTCCTACAAAATCAGTAAATTCAAAACTATTCGTCTTTTTAAACCACATACATTATGCGCTGCAATACCGAAAAACCACATTCACGAATATCTTTTTTAGTTTTGTGTTGGGCACGATTTACTGGAAATTTGGGAATCGCGAACAAAAATCTCATGACTAGCGCCAGATCCACCAGTTCGAACAATCATCCTTGTTTTCTTTCTTTAACCGGTTTATTTATTTTAAATAAACATAAAGTAGACTATTCATCCAATGAATAAAGTTGTTCAATTTAAATCTGCTCGAAAGTCCTAGAAAAGACGTCAGGAGCTGTCAGTGGTGGAATATTAGCTGACGTAGAGTAGCACAAAAAGCCTAACTTGAGAAGAATATTGGATAAACAACCCAAAAAATTATTTTTTGATCTCTTAAGAAATTGTCAAAATTTATTACAAGAAGATAAAGACACCGAGTGTTCACTTATAAAACTATTTCAGACGTGCTAGAATCTAAAACTTGACTTAAAGCTTAACTTTCAACAAGTTAAAAGTTGAACAAATGGAAATAATACCTCATAAAATCGTGATTTCCAATAACAGTCTCCATTTTATTTAACAAATTGTTAATTGGTTCAACGCTGGGTAGTACGAAAGTAACGCTGAACAAAATTACTAATCTTTTAGATTAACTTATCTCAAGTAATTCGTTTTACGTTAATAGTTATTAAGGAAGGCGTGTAGATGGCGCCAGCGTCGGTGCGATATCCTGCACATTGTCTTGGCGTCGTAAAGATAACCTAAATGTGACATGAATGTGCCTTCACTCGGACAATGCGGATTAAAACCGCGGCCTAGCTAGCGGATGCTGCATCAAGAGTTTTTGTAAGACGCGCTTCAAACACAAGAAAGGTCATTCAGGATGAGAAATGTTAATTAATACCGAAGATTGCTTCGCTGCTTTAAAAAAAAACATTAATTCCATGTCTTAATTAACTGCAGTACTTGACATCTTTGTATGTTTTATGTCTTACCAAAGTACATTGAAGGGGAAAAGAAATTAATTAGTGTTGGAATATTCACTCTTTAATTAAACTTTTGAATTAATTTATGGATGTTGAACAATGCTCAGAAGATTCAAATCTTTTTGTTAGGTGCTTAACGTAAAACTTAAATCCTGTGATAATGATGGAGGATAACAGTTTGAAAGTAGAGGGGGCACAAAAAAGTCTAACAAAATATTTGAGACAAAAACATCAACAGGTTTGCTTAACTCCACTCGTTGTTGACTATATAGTCGTACTTCTTTGCTTTTAACCTGCACACATCTCCCGTTTGGTTGGGTGTTTGCCAGCATTCTGTAGTCTTTTTTTTCGTTGCTTTTTCTGATCACAAATAAGCAGATCAGTTGTGGCCTTAGTCATCTAATCTTGTATTCCTGAAGTTTTCAGGTTTTAGGTTAAACACTTGAGACGTAAAATTGATATGCACCTATACTTATAAAATATCGCGTGTAAAAAATTATACAAAAAACCGTACTTGACTTAAGAAGGCATTATCAACAAATCAAACATTGTTGTAGGTGGAGGCAGCTGAAACGAGCAGCTGATGGGGTTTAGAGATGCTACCGTACGTTTAGCTCATACTACTCTTATATATCTACTCAAGACAAACGCACACACTCGCGCGCACATACACACACACACACACACACACACACACACACACACACACACACACACACACACACACACACACACACAAGTATTTCAAGTATCTCAATAATTAATTAGGAAGTCACTAATTAGAACTGGGGGAGTTACCGTCAGTCTTTTCCAAATCCTAGACTTTATGAAGAGACTGATACCGAGAAGGCCCTGTAATTGACCATTTAAAGAATATAGAAAAGGGGCACAATAGATCTTCCAAGATCGCCTTAGATAGTCATAGTAACCTTAGATAGTCATTCACATGTTCAACGCAACAATGCTATTCTCGTAATAGAGAACCTTTTGAGGTCAGTTTTATTGCATCAAGTACTACTAATGAAGAAAATTCATTTGAAGTACAAATTAACCTATTTTTCCACTAGAGGGTGCCACCTGGTTTTCAATTCAAATTCAACCGTCCCAATCGATCGTCAGATCTTTAGAGAACCGTGAGTTGCTTCGGATGATATTACCCTGTTCCGTCGTCTGTTCTTCATTCCAGAGGGTGCCTAGGGATTTAAACTGTTTCCTGTCCAAAGCTGGACAGTCAGAAAGTATGTGTTAAGCTGTTTCTTCAGCTTCACTACATTTTCTACTCAAAATATTTGTCATGTAAAAGTCCATTTTGTGTAGATGAATGCGGAATATCCAGTGACCTGTCAGAAACCCAGTCACTCTCCGCAGATCTTTCCCGTTCAACCTAGGGGTCTGGCCTGTAAGGGATATCTAGTTGGATCTGCAAGTCTCTTTGTGCAATACCGTCCATTATCTCCTAATACCTCTTTTGTTCCGTAGAAATCAAATGGGAGACAAGCCTGCGTGATAGAGTATAGGACATATGCGGGTTGTGGACCAATTAAATGGCTGTTGCCTCCTATTCTGACACAACAATTCCTCTCCATTCCTCTTTACGACCTGGAACCCAAAATAATTGTTTTTTTGCTATTTAATTTGATCTGCATTAATATTTTCTTTTCACTCCTTACGGCCTGTCTCCCTTAGTTGATGGAAAAATACATTTTTAAGTAAATTAATTATGTGCTGAGTATTGTTGCTTTATGTTTAAAAGTAAAAAGATACAAAGACGTATTGTGTGTAAGTTACATTAAAAAATTATCAACATGTGTTTGATAGAACTGTTTCTAGACAAAACTCACAATACTGGCGACATCTAACAGCAACACAAAACTTTGCACTAACTAAACCCGACTGGTAAACATTTCTGTCGTCGGTAACTCTATTTTACTGACCTCAGCGCTGCAAACGACACTACTATTACCCGGACACAATTTTTTCCAAGGCTTAAAGGATTTTCAGCGCCATTTTTCTGCTGTAACGGCAATTGTTACGCCTCCAAGTATCTAAGTTATAATAATGTTCCAGACGATCATAGTTCGGGACAATAAACGGAATTTCCCCTCGGTTTTACTGCTTGCTTCAAGAATATTTCAAGTAAACTTTACTATGAAAAATATTGTAAAAAATATTTAAAACCTGATTATGTATTTTTAATTTTTTTAAAGAATTTTGTTTTGAATATAATGAATTCTCAAAACGTGATCTAAAGGCTATTATTAGTTAGTATTTAGTTATTATTATAAAGATTATTATTTTGAATTACTGGGCCTGGATCATACCACGATGGGCGCTCATATAGCTCATTTTTGAGTAATAATTCTCTATTTATAATTTCGAAGTTTACTCAAATCTATCGTCATTGTAAAAGCTACTCTAATTTCTACTCATGGTGTGATATGAATACTTGTAAACAAGCAGTTATACCAACACAAACTGAAATTAATACAGCATTGCCAACCTCAAAGTTGTAGATTTACTAACATGATTGTATTCAGAAATGGTCTGTTCAGTTTATGGTCAAACATTTAATCCTTTTTAAACGCAACGTCTGAATTATTTATTTGTTCCATCATTCTTATGCCCTGATAATATTTTAGAAATTTAAATATATCAAATGGTAAACAATACGTTATTGAACAAAGCCAAACATTAATAACACACTATCCAGCGGTTTTCGGCGGAGGTTGATAAGCTTAGCACTTCTACTTTACTTCTACCTCTTGCTACTCTTAAACATCTACATCTGATCGACCATGCACACGCATGCGCTCGCGCGCGCGCGCGCGCACACACACACACACACACACACACACACACACACACAAATTCCGGATAATTTCAAGATCTCGGGCCCGGGTCATACCATGATTTATGCTCGAAAATAGTTCATTTTCATTAAAAAAAATTTATAAACGATAGTCTATAAATATTGATGATATATTAGTCTTTATGTAAAGCAGTTAAAGAAAGCCGACAATACATTTTACGTTGTACGATAGATAGGCTTAACAATTTAATTAGCATTGATGTAATAGGGCGTGAAATTAACTAATTATTCATCAAATATAAGTGACGTCATACTGCTGGAGGCGCCAACTGATTTTCCCGCCGTCTTGTCGCTGGTTTGGGGCTGTTTTGTCTTCACATAGGTTTAGGTTAATTTTTTATTATTTTTTAAATTTTCATAATTATAATCAATGTAATTTTTCTTCTACAAAATAAAATTTATTTTTCTAATTTGTTTCAGGCTACTTTGTGTTTTTATCATATTAAAGGTTTTAAGATTTAAGCTTGTTAACGAATTTATATTGGAAAACAGCTGTTGGAGCGGCCATATAAATGAGCACGGATCCTAAGCCCTAGAGCACTTTTTTAAGAGTCGTTAAAAACAGCATTGTCTTGAGTGTGTGTGTGTGTGCGCGCGCGCGTGCATGCGTTTGATCACTCTTAAGTTCGCAACTTTAGTCTGATTTAATTCATATGCGGCACGAAAACCGATTTTCGTAATACCTTGAACAAATTCTTTATTTAGCAAAATCCTGCAACAGTTTCAAAATGGCGGCCGTTTTTGTCATAATTTTTTTCTAAAGGCACGATGTGATTCAATCATCATTAATAACTGGATAATTTGGCATCTTCAATTTTCAAAAATCCGTTGAAATTACTAAATAAAATTTGACGGCGTTTAAGGTTCGTTTTCGTATTTTCAATTTAAAGTTAAAGTTTAATGTTGAATGTGATGGTTTAGTCAGACAGTTCGAAAAAGGAATAAAGTTTCTGAGGGGTATTCGTTTCCTCTTCGCAATACAGTGTTACGTTATAAAACTCTATGTAATTACTTTGTGTGTCGTCAGAAGTTTAATGAGAAAACGGTACGTTTTACGAAGCGGTTAAATTAACCATCCACCCGCGACATCTCGTACACACCCTTACGAAATTCTCTTTATTCAATCGAGTTTTTCCCTTATTTTTATCAGATTTTCTTTTCTGTTCTCCAATGTGCCGTTGATATGAAAATAATGTCAATTTTAACAGAAGTTCGTATTGCCTAGAAATATGACAATATGGCTTACGTTGTTTTGAAACGATTTTACTTTGGAAGACATATAGGCCTACAGTAATTTTAAAAGTACTAAATTAAAGATTAGTTTATTATAATAATTAAATACCTGGCAGTAGTATTAGTTTTTTATTTATTTTATTTTTTAAATCATGTTTTTTACGTTCAATTATGAATTTCATAAAAAAGTGCTAACATTTTTTTGTTTTCGTTCATGTACCAACAAGAAAAGTTGTGTCGCCAAATATGTCATAGGTCATTTTGTGCTTATGAGGTGCTTGTTGTACCTTGTATATTATTTGTTTCTTTTTCCCATTAGCTGTGAAAGGTTGTAAAGGTTCATTTTTATTACACACACACGCACTCACGCAAATACGCTTCAAAAAATTATTAGAGCATTAATAATTGGATATATTTTATAAGGTTTTTGTTTTATATTCGCTTATCAGTTGTGTAGCAGTAAGATTGGTAATTTAATTGGTATTTTTAAGTTTTTATTTCTGCCAGCCAGTGTCATTATTTTATTTGAATATCTGATTCCACCATATCAGCGTTAAGTGGTCACAACCAGCGTTAAAATCTCCATTAGTTAGCACTTTAATGCAATTGAAATTAATAAGTTTGACAGGCGTCAGTAGTCATTTCTATATTTCCAGTGTAATTTTAACAATTGAAACTGCAACGCAGATTTTAATGTTGTTTATGTTAAAACAAACCTTTAAATCATTTTAACATAAAAAATAATGTTACAAATTTGCTTTTATCACGTCACTGAAGTATTTGTACGTCGCGAATATTATAATTTTTTTTATGCAATGTATCCGATGTTCACTGAAGTAAATAATAGAATGACAGAATTGAATTGTTTATTCTACATGTTTGTAGGAAGACAGGTGACGTTACACTTTGCTTAGATTAATAATAAATACAGTTTGAAAAGCACAAAGTAGCGATACAGAGAGAGCATATTTGTTGAGCTAACTTTGACGTCTATGACTAAAAATCAAATAATCCCACACGCAGCTGTCTCGCTGACGTAGTGGAATCGGATTTTCTAAAAATAATTAGATCATCTTGACGAAAAACAAAAATTTTGACGAAAAAAACAAAGTTATAATTATAGTTGTAGTTATAATTATAAACAGTGTACGTATAATGTAATAAATACGTTCGAAAATCAGTCTTCATTTTTAAAATTGCAAACACAAACATTTTGTTTGTTTGTTTTGAAAACGCAAAATGTTGTTGTACATTTTTTCCTGCAGTTTTAAAAATCTAATTTCACTATCGTAATTGGCGTTAAAGTTTTGCAAATATAATATTGTAAATTTTGTTGAAAAGCGAAACGTGAATTTCACGTAATTTATAAGTTTAAAATGCTATGTCATACTGATTTTAATGCTAATTGTGATGGTGAAAACATAATATTTAAAAAAAAAATGTAAGGTGAAAAATGTAAATGTCTGAAACACACGCACGCACGCATGCACACGCGCTCACAACAAGCGCACGCACACACACACACACACACACCTACGCGCGCACACACCCACATACGCACGCACACGCTCGCACGCATAAACACAAACACACACACACACACACAACACACACAAAATATATATACACACACACACACACACACACATATCAAAAGTATATCTTACAGGTGTGTGTGATACACATATCAAAAGTATATCCAAGATGGCCGCTGCAATAAATTACTTTCTAATTGAAATTTTGCTATAAAACCATAACGTGTATACCGTATTTTTTTTTTTTACTAACAGACCGAACGAAGCAAAGTCTCCTGTGTTAACTCGACTGTTTGGCATTTTGTTTTTATTTTTGTTACTCAGTTTTGGTCAAAACTTTCGACCAGTTGTTTTGAAATTTTCTACCAAGATACTTTGTAAAAACCGAACGACGTATGTGTAAGATTTTTCCCATTCATTTCTGTTTCAAGATGGCGGGCTCTGGTTTAACAATGAGAGGGTAGTTGTTGACTACTTATTGTAACACTGGCTGAACGGCAAGACCTATTTTAATTTTGATCGCTTTATGGAGAATAGGATAAAATTTCAGGTAACAGTTTATAGTGTACGGTTTTTCGTAAGTACAACAGTTACCGGTAAATTGGCGGCAATTTTTATGAACACATCAAAGCGGTGCAGTGGTGCGGTAGCGAGGCAATTAATTAAAAATATATTCGTGGTGTAATGTTTTTTGAACTACTAGTACAATTTTCTATTTTAATAAACGTTGAAATCTTTATACATTAGAGTTACTTAATTTTCAAATTTCATGTGTTTTAAAGGACAAATCGACCGAGCGAAGCGAGTTTTGATCATATCGACCGTTCGGAATTTGGTTTGTGTGTTTGTTAAGCAGTTTCAGCTAAACGCATTGACCGATTATTTTGAAATTTGGTACGAAGGTACCTTGTATGAAGCCCGAACGTCTTATGAGCAAGATTGTTTTTCCGTCACTTCCGTTTTATGATGGCAGCCTCTGATGGAACGATTTTTCTAATATCTGTAAAAAGAGCCAAACAGCTCGTCCTATCACACTTTTGGCCTCTTTAGAGAGAAATAAACAAAAAATTACCAATAAAGTTGGTCCAGTAAAATTTTTTGTAAATATTACGGTTATCGGTTAAATTGGTGGAAAAAAGTTACATTGCTGTGGAGCTTCGTTCGGGCAATAACTGAGAATATACTGCGAGGTCTGCTGTTCTTTTAACTATTGGTTTATTTATATTTTGAACAGTGAAAAGGTGAAATCAAAAAATTTCTAAGGTAAAAATTTGTAAAAAGATATCAGTTTTTAAAAATATGAAAATATTGTGCTGTTTAATTTTTAATTAACGTGTTCCATCTGCATAACCAAAGTTTTTTATAATTCTTGTAAAATTTTACTCACTTAAATCAAAAATTATGTTAAAACTGAATTAATTAGAAAAGAAAAAATTAATTCGTTTTATAATTAAAAATTCCAAGTCCAGTTGAAGCAACAATTCGCCATTAGTGAAACAGAAGCTGAACAATTGCATTTGGAAAACAATTAAGGTTAACCATTGTGTGAAAAAACAATTGGGCAACAAAGAGATAAAACCGAACTAATGGATACCTCTTTGTCCGCAATATACTTGTCGGCACATTTCAATTTACTCAAAACTGATGGACTTCACCAACACACAAAAGCAATAACGGTTTTAGTTTACAAAAGTACTGTTTTCCAGTTATGGTTGCCCGCTGTTCAGTATGGCGTGATTTTCGAGAGGCAAATACAATTACTTTAGTGAAACATAACTTTTCTGCTGGCATTGTTAGTAGTGATTTTCCTTCAGAGCTAAAGCATCTACAACGCTTTTTAAAGGGTTAAAAAAATGTACACACATTTTTTAAAAACTAATTAGTCGAGAGATCTGAGTTAACGACAGGTAAAGTTTGCGGCAGTAACTGCGGTCCTGAACGTACGACCTTGTGGTGCGCAAGGTCAGGGTTCAGCAGACAGACTTGTATCTCAGCTACCTCGACCACCGAGCCACAGATAAGAAGTCATGAATTTTATTTTATGTCAGTAATAGTTCGTGTTTCTATTATTATTTAAAAGATACAAATTATATTTGCGTATTTAAATGTTGGTTTATGTGATTGTGCAAGAAACTTGTATCTTATCTGCGAGAACCTAATTTAGGCTAATATAAATTAAATAGGCTATTAACTTTAATAAGAAGAAGTGCATCATTCGAAAACAATACAAAAACACTACATATACTATTGAAGATGGTTTATATGATCGTGCAAGAAACGTTCTTGTATCTTACCTGTGAGAAGCTCT
>CM040187.1:28562527-28985027 GCA_022606455.1 Callitettix versicolor
TCTTTGACGTGATAAAAGTGAAATTTCAAAAGTAATTTTTCAATTCAATTTTATATTCATCATCTTAATCCCAAGTTAATTTGGGGATTAAGACTTTTACATTTGATAAAAGTTACATTTAATGTACGAAAATGAACCGTGACCGTCATCGAATTCAGTTTCTTAATTTCAACTTATTTCAAAAATCCAAACTTCTCTAATTTAGCAGTTTTTATCGTTGATTATGAAATCAAAATTTCAAAAAAATTAAATTACGAATAATAATGCATTTGAACCGGCCGCCATTTTGAAACAGATTTTCTTGGCTTACAAACTAGTTCTAGTTATTACCAAAGTCGATATTTGTGCACGATTTGGAATTAGATAGAACCGTACTTGTAAACATGAGAAAGCTATAAACGCGCGCGCGCGCGCACACACACACACACACACACACACACACACACACACACACACACACACACACACACACACACACACACACACACACACACACACACACACACACACACACACACACACTCGCACACACACACGTACACGCACTTCCTTATACCAAATATAAAATTTTGATCTAGAGGTTGGGATATCTAACATTAACTGAGGACATATTCAGTTTTTTATGCCTTACAGATTAAAAAGTTTTATGTAAAAATCATTTTCTAAAGTGATCTAATTGCATCTTATTATATTTGGATTCATTTTAATAACTGTAGTTATTATGCATGCACTTTCTTATTTGCAAATGTTTTCAACAAAGCTAGTACACTTTAAGTACTCTTGTTCAGAAGTAAATACGGTGGGTTTACTGCAGACTTATTGGTTTACTGGCAACTGTGGCCTGGACTTAAAGCCTTTAAATTGTATCACACAGATCCACAAATTACATTATTGTAACCAATCACAGAATCAATCTTGTCTCGTATAACATGTAATGTCCAATCACTGCCACGTGTATTGCACTGCCACTAGAACCATGGCACCGTGTATAATAATGAAATTATTGTTCTTCATTGTAACACATAATTTGTATTAATTATATCAGTAACATCTGTCCATCGAGCGAATTAAACTTCTACATAATATAAAAGGACTTAATTAGTTTGTGTATAGGACTCAACGTGAAAGGAAGATACACTGCCATTTAAATGTACACATTTTTTCCGTTCCCCTTCTCTGGATTCTTTTTAAACGAGCTAAAACAGAAACTGTTATCAATTTGCTCATGGTAAAACAAAGTACAAACACAAAACACATTACGCAAATATTTTCAAACTAATGTGCAAACTAGTGTGCAAGTAATTTGAGGAGGGGTGCCTTGAAATATCTTAAATTCGGCCTGATTAGTCAAAATCATATTAGTATATACTAGTTCACATTTTTGTCTAATATTAAGGATCTTAAATTAAATTAATAGATCAAACTTTAAATGAACGAAATGAAAAACTGTATATGAAAAAACCGATGGTGGTTTGCGATAATTTTTGTTCTAAATAGATTTTTTACCAAATATAAAATGCTTTCTGTTTTTGAAAATTCTATACTGATTTGAAAAATGTATCTTTGTATATGATATACATTTTAAGATATCTTGGTGAATATATTTTTAATTTTTTTATCAGTTGTGAATCGGATTTTTGTAAATGATTGAACAAATTTTAACAGAATAGTTATATTTGAGCTAGGGAAATGATAGCCGCCAATACAAAGCACCGCATGCATGAGTAAAGTCAAAGGTACACTGAGAGGTCGCTAAATATCCCGGGTATCCGTCTGACACACCATTAGATCGGGGTCATTCACTCTTCAGCGCGCACGTATCGCTTGGTGTTAGTAAAGTATATAGTGTGTGAGTGTTGCGTGCGTGTGTGTATGTGTGTGTGTGTGCGCGCGCGTGCGTGCAGGGTGTGAGAAAGAAAGAAAGAGGAAGTGTGTGTGTGCGTGGGCGTGCGGGGTGTGTGAGAGAGAAAGAGTTTGTGTGTGTGTGTGCGCGCGCGCGCACGCGGTGTGTGTGTGTGTGTGAGAGAGAGAGAGAGAGTGTGTGTGTGTGTGTGTGTGTGTGTGTGTGTGTGTGTAAGTGTTTGTGTACGCGTACGGTGTGTTAGTGAGAGAGTGTGTGTGTGTGTCTGTGTGTGTGTGCGTATGCGTGATTGAGTGTGCGTATGCGTGCGTTCGTGTGTTTGAAAGTGTTTTGTGTGTGTGTGTATGTGGCGAGAGCGCGCGCGAGTTTGCTTCTGTGTGTGTGTGTGTGTGTGTGTGTGCGCGCGCGCGCGTGTACGGTGAGGTAGATCCTGTATTCCTTGCTTCAGCTGCTTTCGCAGGAATATTTTAGTGAACAAGCATCACAAAGTATTCACAACAAAGTAAACTTTTGTATACGTAATGCTTAACATAGGCGCTTCTCTTGTACAATTTATTTATAGTTATAATAAATATACAAATAATTGTAATTAAATATCAAAAGGTAGACTGTAAATTAATACATATGAAAGCAATTACATTTTTATTACGCCCTAAACTTTGCCAATAAAAGACTCTTTCACCAATAAAAATTATGGAAACGTAATGAAAATAGTCGGTGTATTAAAACAAACATAAATAATTTAATTACTGTTTGAAGCTAGTGACCGGAATAATTATTAAATTTATTAGCACATAAAAATTTTGTTAAATTATTATTTATTTTAATGACGTGACGGAAGCGAATTTTCAAAAATATTGTTTAACATTTAAATCAGCATATAAGTACTTTTTATACATTTTAAATTACATTGAAAATAAAAAATGAACCCTGACCGCCGTCAAGTTTAATTTTTTTTATTTGAATGTATTTTGAAAATTCTGTATCTGATTGTTTGTACCGTTTTCAATACTGATTAAGATGGGTAAATCAAAGTTTCAATTCAGTCTATCTTATCAACATTTTTCACTGTTTAGTCAGTATTTCCGAACTCAAAAGTAAATGAGATTTGAGTGTAAATAAAAGAAAAAAATATGTGAAAGTACATTCATGGATAATGACAGTACACAACTCGATCGGGAGTGTTATCAATATAGTTTTTGTTATCAATTTTTTTTCAGTGATCGGTTTTGTTGCACGTGCATTGTAAACCCGTATTGGAGTGGATCACGCGATATTTAAATCTTTGCTGTTTATATCTCAATCGAAATGTTTTATCGTGATTCAGAAACATAAACGAATAACAAAATAGTTACAGTAACCCATGCAAACTTGCGCAGTGAATGGGAAAAAAAACGAATAATATACACAGGTGTTGTAGCACCTCTTTATTAACAGTGTTCAGAGTGACCTATGAAATATGTGACAATCGTAACTTTCCTTGTTGGTATGTGATTAAAAAAGAGCTTAAGACGTTTTTTATGAAATCGCTAACGTTGATTGAATGAAAAAAGCATGAATTCTATAATTAAAATAATTCAAATAATACCATTTTGCTGCTACTTATTTACTAAGGATTAGATAGATAACTCCAAGACTAACGAGCGTAGACAGGTACTGGTGCTAGGGGACCGGGGTTGAAAAACGTTATCACCTTTGGGTAGTACGCAACAGTATTCTGGCTGTAGTAATGGCCATTAATGACTATGTTCGGGAGAACTTGAAACGGGCCTTCAAGAAGACAAGCAGTCATAATCATGCCGATAGTCAGGCAGCAATACAAGCAATTTCGGGTTCTACACTTTAGTCCAAGCTGGTCTGGGAGTGTCGGAAGAACCTTGACGATCAGTCCCTGGACAACCGGTAACTCTTCACTGGGTTCCGGGGCATAGGGGAGTTGAGGTTAATGAGGAGTCAGACCGACTGGCTGGACGTGGATCTCCATCTGAGTTTATCGGGCCTGAGCCGGCTTTGTTGTTAGCCAGATTTGATATTAACAGGTGGATTACTAATCAACACCATGTAAGATGGGATAACCTTCATGGTCAACCCATAGTAAACGTCTCCTATACAAAGTGACTTTTGGAGGACTCAGAGAGGTAGCAGATGTCCTGAACAGAGCACAACTCAGGAGGATCATAGGGTTCATTGCAGGGAACTGGGGTTTGAGGGTGCTCATGAGCAGGATGGGTATTTACCACGGAAAAAACTGTGTGTACATTGTACAGGAAGGAAGAGGAAATTGCAGGTTACATAATTTATGATAGTAAGGCTCTTACTAGTAGGAGGCAAGGGATTTTTGGTTTCCAAGGCCCTAGGGATCTTCAGCAGAGTGAGCTAGTCAGTGGGTTGCTGGAACTTGTTAGGGCCACCAGTCTGCTGAACTAGCTATTTTAAGAGGTTTAGTTGCACAATAGGTCAGTCGATCGCAGTGCCTGGGGTTGAACTTTCCCTTCCTTAAGACTCTAATCTAGTTTTTAATTACTACAAAACATTAACATTTAATTCAGGACGTGCATTTTAAGATTAAGTAAAATAGTTGCAAAATCATGTAAGCCTTTTATTTCTTTCCTATGTTAAAATAGACGTTATAGTTATATTTAATACTTGTATGACCTGTTAATTAAGCATCGCCATTCATTACATTTAGGTTTTAATACAATATACCTTACTTTGTTCTACTTATGTATATAAAAATGTAAATTTAAGCAGATTTTAAAACAAGTACTTATAGTGTAATGAGATTTTTAAAAATAAAATGCAAGAAAAAGTTATTGTTAGAAATTTGCTTATAGTGGGCGAGACAGTTGCGTGCCTTTGTTATTTTATTTCATGCAGTGGGGACGTGAATTGATAAATATTTCTTTAATTTGTTTGGTGATAAGGCATAAAATAATTGTGTTTGTACAGCATAACTAGCCCTGCGATATTGGAGCCAAGCGTTAGGGGATGTTTGGTATATAGGTGTGCTGTGTGTACACTCGGGCGACTGTAAAATTAGTAATTTCCTGCAAAACATTATTAGTGGAGGCGCTGTACGATCCTAATCAATTAACGTACGGCGAAAGAGGCCATGTTGGGGGCGTTGACTTGTTTACAATATAATTATATGTTATTACTTATTAATAACAAAAACATACATTTATTACATACAAAAATAATAATAACAATATATTTAAAAGTAAATATGGTGTCCGGTATGGTTTTTATGTCCCCTCTTCTCAGTATACTTATCTATAATTTATATATTTATATATATATATATATATATATATATATATATATATTGTTTTATATTTATATATATATATATATATATATATTTGTTGTTGTTATTTTAAGGCGAAAGGCCCATTGAAGCTAATAAATGTTATAAGTGTAAGTGTGTGTTAGACTCGGGTACGCGATGGTCGTCTAAATCCACTCAATAGGTGCAACTAGTCTGCACCCCCTGCGAGGTTTTGTTATATATAGCCGCATTTACTCCCAGTACTTTACCCTTACCGAAAACGCTGTTCCCTTGTTCTCATTAGTCTTACTGGAGTAAAGTGTTGACGTTATGCATTTCAGTTAAAACAGGAAGAGAAGAGAGAACCAACATAAAATATATAATTGGCTATGTGAGATCGGGATAAAGTGGCGGGTTTCGGACCCCTCAGAGGTCTCAGGTGCCTCCTTGACCTTGTACCACAAATACCCACCTCGGAGCTACGCATGCACTTCACTTTTATGGAATTAAAATGGGATCTTTTACGTTAATTATTTATTTTCTCGGAAGGGGTGGTCGCCCCTTTGCCCTCTCTTTAATATCCCCTTGAATAAAATTATATTCCAGTTTTTCTTTTTATTAATTATTTTTTAACGAATATTACTTGATTATCAGAATTTAATTGTTAATGCTCATTCTTAAACACCGTTTTCCAGTCGTATTTGTCAAAAACAAAATAAGTAATTAAGTCAATAGTCTTGACTAATTTCGAATACAATTCTGCATATAGATATAGGACAGCTGTCAAAGATGTTTCTTCATATAAAAGTAAATAATCGAGCTATTCCGAGACGTCATGAAATCGAATTTCCAGAAATAATTTCTATACCTTACCTTTTTTTTGAAATTCTGATTTCATAATCACAATTAAAATCTGGTATACTGTGATAAAGTCAGATTTAAAAAAAAAAAAATTAAGACACCAATTTATGAATGTTTAAAGATTTAAATTGGCTGCCATCTTGAAACTGTTAAACAGATTTGCTGGATAAAAACATTGTCAGAGCTCTTAATGAAATTGACTATAATTGTTAACGTTGACGTTGTAAACGCACGCGTACACACACACACACACACACACACACACACACACACACACACACACACACACACACACACACACACACACACACACAAACACACACGCACCTCACGTTTTCCAGAGATCAGAGCCGGAGCTCATTTCATAATTTCGAGTTGGGTTTTACCATGATGGCGGCACTAATTTCGTATGAAAAAGCTCTCGTAAACCTGTCAGTATAACAATTATGCCGTACAACAGCTGATAATGTTATAATCCTTATCAAATGCAGCTGTAATGTAGTTGGACAGCCTTACATTACCTCGTCTAATAAAATTAATAGCAACATATGTTCAGCTGTAACTAAATGTACTGAGCATATTAACATAGCATTAGAAGTGTAATTAAATAAGTACTACCAACATATTAACTTTGAATTTTCCACAGCTACACAAGTGAATAAATTTAATTTACTTTTATACTTCTTTAGTTTTTAAAAGTTTATTTGGTAATTTTTTTATCCCTATGGTCTTTTTTATCAGTTTGGTCCAATGTGTTTTATAAGTGTAGCCCATAAAGATTGAAACAAAAGCTCATCTTCTTAAGATCAAGCGAGTATTGTTTGTTGATAAGCAATTTCCAAATTGTTGATTTGCAAATTACCAATTGTTTATTAGCAAATTTCCAATTGTTGATTAGCAAATTCTTAATTGTTTTTTAGCAAATTTCTGGTTGTTTGTTGATTAGTAAATACCCAATTGTTGATTAGCAAATTCCCAATTGTTGATTAACAAATTAATAATTGTTTGTTGATTAGCAAATTACCAATTGTTGATTAGCAAATTTCCAATTGTTTCCAAACATCGATATTTGACGAAGTTGGTTTCCCTAGGTATCTTCTGCAGGATGAGGAGCGCGCTCGCACTCACACACACACACACACACACACACACACACACACACACACACACACACACACACACACACACACACACACACACACACACACACACACACACACACACACACACACACACACACACACACACACACACACACACACACACACACAAACGCACGCACGCACTCGTGCACAAATACACGCATACGATCGCGCACACAACATACAGGCGCGCACACATGCACATACCATTTTTATGTTGGTAATGATTTTAAACTATAAATTTTGAAGAAAAAATAAATGTTTTGAAATCACGCCAGCGAGACAGCTGCGTGCCGCAAATAAGTATAGTTTTTGTTTCACTATATTTACTTATAAACATAAATAATTTGTACACTTCATAAAGGCTGACAGTTTTATTTTGTTATGAAAACTTTGACGTGTGAAAGTACATCTGCTGTGAAACAATCGATTGTAGGCATCGATTGTATTGACAGACAGACAGACAGGCATGGGTGAATGTAATTACTCATCAATTAAATCTAATGTTCGCTGGTAAAACGTTTACTGGATGGAAAATAATTGTTGTTATTTCAATTATAAAAGCTTTTAATGTTATTAATTTTATTCGTTGAAGGTTACCATTTGTTATAAAACGTTCTGTATTGATTTGTAAGTAATATTGCACGAGCGCGCGACACACACACACCATATATATATAATATTTTTAACTACCCCTAAAAAAGTTATATTTAACTATATATCTTACAATCATCTCTGCTCCAGTAGCACATTTTCCAGTTGAAGTCCAACCAAATTTCTGTACATCCCCGTGTGACCACATTTAACCGGGCCGGGACTTTTTTCAATAACCGGCCCGTATAAAAATATAAATATTTCTTTAAATAAATAAACACACGCTGTCTTGTTTCATCGATTTGCAATTCACCCGAAGGCGTTTTTATTTCGTGACGTCGCGTTTGATGGTAAAGAACTTTTTGCTGTAGATAATAAAATATTACCTGTATTTGACTGTAATAAAATTCCAACATAAAACTATAATTGCGTTTTATTACAATGCGGCCTGTTACGACCAACGTCGCCATTAAGTGAGGGAAATTAAAAGTAGCCTGTGGGTCATGAAGTCTATAACACAAGGTTCGTGCAAGGTCAGTCATCCCTAAACTTGTGCTTTCTTGTCTTCGTGGGGGGTAATGTTTGATAGCCTGAATAGGGTGAATCGATAACAGCGTCAGAGAAAATTTAGAAAACTCCTAAGATCTGAAAAGTAAAATCAACTAAATTAATTGAACACAATCGTATTCACATTCGATTATTTTTAACTGTTTTTAAATTAAATCGATAAACTTATTTTTAAAAATAAATAGTCCTCCATTTTCGAGGCATTACTTTGTAACATATTTATTTTTAAATTGGGTACACCGCTAAATCACGTGTTTAACATTTCAGCGAATTTTGGAAAAATTTGTTTAAAATTTTTGTTTTGTTTTTGGTCAATATCTATCGAAATAGATTTTTTTGGAGAGTGTTATGAACCCGTACCTTTTTATTGATTGTTGAAAAAGACTAAATTTGAGGAATTTCCAATGAAAATCGTTACGTGAAATTTTCTTAACTTTTTGTTGCAAAACGACAGTGTTTTTTTTTACTACATAGAGTCATCTTTTTACAAAATATTCAAGGACATTCCTTAAGCACTTACTGATAGTCCATAATTCGTTATTGTCCTTGTAAATAAGTATACATATACACTGTTAACAATATTTGACCAGCTGACCGCCTTGTAGTGTACACTGCAGCGAATTGGACTAGATCAAGCCAGTTACTCAGAACACATCTTTGAATTTTAATTTTTTTTGTGTTGCATCATTTTTAATACACAAAGAAAAAATTTAATTTTTTGCGGCAAAATAATTTTTTTGTAATATGGATATAAATATCAGTTATTGACTCCAATGAATCTGCAAAAGTATGTACGTTTTTAGGGAACAGAACAAAACATTTTTCGACTGATTTTGTTAAAATTTGTAAGTACCACTTCCTCCGAGGAAAATCTCAAAAAACGAATCTATCGAAATCAGTTGAATTTATTTTAGTCAAATTTCAGTTATACCAATATTGACGTCTTCTAAATATTTGTGAAAGCAAACTGCGTGAACACAAATATGTTTATCACTAAATTTTCTCAGAATGTTGCCAATATTTAATGATATTTTTCTCGGAACAGGAAATATTCTCAGCCAATCAGTTGATAGTTTCAGGTTACGGTTTATTAACAGACCGGCCGGAAATTGTTCAGCTTATTGGCACATAACACTTGCGTAATTGGAAGAGTCAGGAAACAACCCCTTCCCGTTCGTACCCTAAACCTCGTCATTCTATTCTCGTTACAACTAAGTACAGTGGAACGTGGTTACAACGACGTAGGAAGGATTAATAAAAATGACGTCACATCCGAGTTACGGAAATTAAAGTCTAAATATTTATAATAAAAATATGTCGTTGAACTGATATATTATTTTTATTTAAATATTTATAGATACTGTATTTAGTCATGAAAACATGATACATACAATTTGTGTATCAAAATATATTAACACAAATAAAAGGTGTAATAGCGAAATCGTTTTTAGATTCAGTGTAGTGTGACAGATTAAACATACAGCATAGAGCTCTGTCCTTAGTAACAAGGCGTTTTAGCAGAATGATGAATGTTTTTAACTACATCAGCAGCAGTAATTCCAACGGCACTAATCTGCTAACTGTTTATTTATCATACATTTCGTCGTTTACTTTAACATAGTAATCAAGGAGGCAGAGGCAATAATGATAAATAGATCAAGAAAATTATATGGTACCACCTTCAGATTAATTTAAACCATTGGTCAATTTATACTTATATATATATATATATATATATATATATATATCGACACATATTTAATTTATATCACCACATAATTTATATAGTCACAGTTTATACTATCAGATAATTTATATCATTGCATAATTTATTTAGACATTTAATTTATATAGATAATTATATCAATTTGTAAGTAATTTATATCGTTACATAATTTATTATTATTTAAATCTTCATATAGTTCCTATCGCTACTTAATTTACATTTTCACATAATTTAATTACATAAATTATTTTATATTGTCATATAGTTAAAATCTTCAAATAATTTTGTTCGTCACAAAATTTAAGTAACTGCATTACTTTATATTATCATACAATTTAAATGATCGTCACATAATTTATACGAAAATACCTAACAACTATATTATCACTTAATTACAGTATATACAATAATTATTATATAGTATCTCTTATAACCATTGATCAATAGTATTTTCGCTTTTAAAATGGTAAATTATCCTTTATTTCCAATTACATTAGGTATCACTAACACTAAACACGTGCATGTTTCAACTTGACTGGGTATTTAGGTGAAGACTTGTGATTAAGACGTCATAAACCAATAAACTTTAAGTATGAGCAGGAAACCTGCTCCCCCTGACAGCCTGTCACTGTCATAATAATCGTTCATTAATTGATATACCTCCTTGTTTCGGCAGTATTACATTATAAGTTCTTTGTCAAAGATCTTTTGATAGAACTTATTTCATAATACATTTGATTGTGCATCTTTTATAAAACGTTTCTAGGGTGATACGGTGATACTTTATAAAAGGTTTGCATTAGCTTTTATGAAAGACTTGATCAGAGATTTTTGATTAAAAAATGAGATCCAGCGTCACTAAATTTAAAGACACCAATTACTTTATGATAAGCAGGAGTATGTTAGAGTGCCTTCAGATTAGAATAATCAAGTACACTGTAGTATACGTCGATACATTGTAATAAAACGGTCCACGATATACTTATAAAGCTATTACTTAGACATCTTGTTTCAAATATAAGCTGCTTACTGACAAGAATGGATCAGCTGACTCCCGTGTGGTTTAAACTTCCGCAACGCGGACTGCACCACCTGTAGCTTTTTGAAACCGGTTATATGCCTAAACATAACAATTATTTGTGAATCGTATTTTACTTACCCTCACTGAAGCGTAAAAAGTTAGTTAATATTCTAAAATAAGCTCCGTTTATATCGAAAAAATCCTTTAAAACTTTTCTTTTTTTTTGATCAATTTGTTTATGTTTTTGTGACCTAACATGTCGATTTTGTTGGGTGTTGACATAAAAACTTACACTACACGTTGGACAAATAAAAAAATATATTTATGCCTTACGATTTTATTTATTAACCTATATATTTTAATGTTGTTAACCTAATGTATGTTTCATTGTTTCGTGTCTCTACAAAAAACTATTTTTTTTTTATTTAATAGTGATCGGAAATTCATTTTTTGTATTTTTAAGTTAAGGGGAGAGTTGATAAATGTAAATGTTAGAGTAAAAATACTATGGAAGCATATATATGTTCAATATGCAATAAGTTAAAAATATAGCCTACTTATCACTATTTGGCGGTTTGTCCGGCATTACAAGAATTTAGAGTAAAATGGTTTGGTTCTGAAATATTAAGTAAGAAAGAGTATATCGAGTATTTAAATGGGAAGAATTGGTCAAAATTGTTTGGTTATCATATGACAGCCTATTAATATAGAAAATGTTTAGTTGATGTATGTACTTATTAATGGATGAGTTATTGTATTGATTAGAAATTTTGAATGGTTAATGTTAATTGTATTTTGAGAATATTAAAGTAGGGAACACTCTGCAGATGGATGGCATCCATGTATCTGAGTTTTTCTGTATGTGATTAACAAATTTATTTATGGTTTTATAGTAAATAAATTCATTAATAATTAATAATAATAATAAATAGCTAGTGATCGAAAATATCGTTTACGAGTACTAAGGAAGTTACCGACAGACAGGCACGCGTGAGTAGTTTGTAAGAATTGTTGGTTTTTACCTGTGGATCCTAAAAATAAAAATAAAATACGATTTATAAAATAAATGAGATTTTAAAATTTAATATTGTTTTGTTGAACAAGATCCGTTCAAGTAGAATCTTTTTTTCCATTGTTGTTACTTTTCATAGTTTCTAGTGTTGCGTTTTATTCTGTATTTATATTTTTTGTGACTTTTCTCAGTAATTTCTGTCTTTTTGTTTCCTGTGATCTTTTTTCTGCAACACATTCATCTTTGTGTTTTTACTTTTAGAAATTTATATTGTTGAGAGTATTTTGGATCTCTATTATTTCCAACACATCTTTAAGATTGTTTTGAAATTTTGTTCTTTCATTCCTGTTCAGAATAATATTATTTCCAAAATTCTCCTTATATCACCACTTTTGGTTCATGTTTTCTTACCACATTTTTAAGACTCTCTGTTTGTTATTTGGTCGTAAATCATTTGCAAAGAAAACTGTATTATTTGCGTGTGCTAACAAATCGAAAGTCAAATGTTCTCTTGCTTTTCCTCGTATGCTCTTAATTGTTTCACATCAATAGTATCTAACCATTCTGACCCATTTGTTGTATTTCCTCTTGTCATCGTTATTAATTAATTTTTATGTTTTATTTTAAAAGTACGTCCTCTTGATTTTTCTTTATTTCTTTATAACATTTTCCCGGTTTATTTTAATTTCAAAAAAAAAATCTGTGTTCTCTTATTCAGTCTGTATCTTTTGTTGCAACAGTGTAATAATTCATCCCTTCTTCCATTTCATTTAAAAACATGGAAAATATATCAGACATTTATTTATGAGATCTGAATTGTCCTTTAAAAAGTGTTTCTTTACCATGGGACTCGATGATCGATGTGGCCAAAGCACCGGTTAAAACTGCGCACATTACAGTTCTTAGTTCGAGCCGCAGTTACTGCCGATGCTTTTCCGTTACAATTAAAGCTGATCCCTCGTCCCCATTAGTCTAACTAGCCTACAGAATGTACGTTAAGATAAAAAGTAAAATAAAACATGTTTTCTTTCTTCTTTTTTTTTGACCTGTTACATTAATATTTCAGTTTATAAACATAGTTTTTTTATAATTGGCACTTCTATACTGCTTTATAGTTTATTCTTAATAATTTTATATGTATTCAAAAGAATCTTTCTTATGTTTTTTTAATGAGCGTGAATTTTACCCAAACAATGTTGTTTGCAACCGTTTCCTTACTTTAATGTATTTTGCATTTCCTTGTTATTAATGTTGTCTGCTCCATCATCACTTCGAAAAATTGTTTGTGTTCTTGTTTTTGTTTCAATAAATCAAGTACGTGAAAATCTGTACAATGTTTTTGCATAATGTTTTCTTAACGTTTTTGAACTGAGTAATACATAAACCCTTATAAAAATGTATTCAATTAACTTAATATTGTCTGTTAGCTACACGGTCAACTTCAAATGAAATATTAATTAATCAACAGCTGTCATTTCCAGCTGAGTCGGTAATTGACAAAATATCCAACGTCAGATCATATATTTCACAATTAACAGAGGCGCTCGTAGTCACTGTAGTAATTAGTTGTTGATTCTAATTCTAACGTCGAAGCTTAACTATTGAACTCCAGTAATTGAAGGGATTAAAAGACGAATTCAGATTAAGGTAAACAAAAAACAAAAACCTATTACACCGATTTCTTGAATTTAAATTAATGACTTCTGTGTTATTTTCTTTATAGCAAAATAAACAGAAAACTGCCCACGTGCATTTTCAGTCAAATAAAAATGATTGCTTTTCTAACCGTTAAAAAGTAGATCTGTTTGAAACAAAATCCTTGCTTTCAGTTGTAAAAAATATTATAAAAATACATCCTACATTTTTCGAAAATTTAACGAATAAAGTTCTCTTAAATCATATCCCTTATTGTGTTACACGTAGCTTAGGCTGTACATTTAGTAAAATAGCTTGGCTTAACGTTAGTTTAGCTTACAAAAGAAGATAAACGTATAGTACTGCAATAATTTGTGAATATCCATTGGTAAATGAGCTATTTTAGCGGTATAGCGGCCATAATGGAAAAAAGCCAGACTCGATAACTTTACATGCACACACACACACACACACACAGTAAGTACATATACTTTCACTTACTTTGACCTACGTTGACCTACTTTTACTTACTTGATCTACTTGCCCTTTTGCTGTCTTGCTGGCTTGCCGATTTGACGACTGACGACTTGACGACTTATCGGCTTAACGATAACGATTTAACGACTTAATGACTTACCGACTTACGGACTTCCGACTTATTGACTTTCCTACTTTCCGACTTACCGAGTAACCGACATACATACATACATAAACAATACACATATACACACGCGTGCGCGCGCTAACACATACACACACACACACACACACACACACAATCTGATTTTAATATCGCAGTTTGCGTAAAAATTGTATTAATTAACATTTTTAATTTTTATATGTTTAGCATAAATTGTTTGTGTTTTTAATGAAACCTACTTTATTAAAACACCGGTGGCTTTTTAATAAATATCTGTATTGTCGTTAACTGGCATGTACATTTAATAATACATGTATCTTAAATGTTTTATTTAAGAGTTAGTAAGTGTCGTGGACACTTATGTGTATGCATAGGATAATAAAATGCAATCATTTATAATTGATTTTGGTTTTATAAAGTTCTATATTTTGTACAACACTTCTTGTGGTGTATAAGTGTACACACTTATACAGCAAACTTTTAAATCTCTTTTTGTGTTGTAAGTCGAAACTGCAGACACTTATGGAAAGCTTAAAGACTCTGATTGTACTACATGTCTCTGTATGACTTTCACTATGAGTTTTGAAGTAGCTAGGGATTTATTCTACGTCTCTGGAACACTTATACAGTGAATGTTGAATCATTGTATTGTACAACTACACGCCACATATATAAAAAGCGTTTAAGTTTCCGATTGTAACTATATGTCTGTGTAGAAATTTAACAGTCCCCAATTGCTTTAGTTTCTCCAACACTTACACAACGAACGTTGACATCTCTGTTTGTTAAATGTCTAAACATAATGTATGAAAATAGCATTAATGTCTGATTGTCCCAAATGCCTCTTTGAAACTTTAAGCGCAAGTAATAAAGTCCTTAGGTAATTGTGATACTTCCGCGCAACACTTACACATCAAACATTGAAATTACTGTTTGTGTTGTACGTCTAAACAGCACACATATAGACAGCATTAAAGTTTCTGGTTGTGCTGAATGTACTGTAGATTTTTTTCCGCAAGCATTGAACTCCTTAAGGTTTTGAGTAAAAAAAGTTGATATTTTAGCTTATAACAACTCACTTATGCTTGGAAACATGCTATTTTCATATAATTTTTTTTAAATAACCATTTCGAGTGGTGATATATGCCCCTATTTTAGTGTTTTTGTTTTACGTGTCTGCAATACTTCTACATCAGCTATTCAAAACACTGTATTGTACATATAAACAGCACAAATGTAGAATGCATTAAAGTTTTTGATTTTATTTTACGTCTCTGCAGCATTTGAACGTTGAAGTCTTTGATTGTGTTGTAAAATTTTGCAACACTTGTAGCTAGCATTAAAGTCTCTGGTTTTGCTGTTGTTTTTCAAAGTGTTTTATCGTGAGCGTTGAAGTCTGTCATTGTATTTCATTTGATATATAAATATAAATATAAAGTCATATCTGATTTCAGAGCATGCGGAAACCGAAGGCGTGTTCAAGCGAGGTGTTATCTATAAGGGCATATATTGGCCTTCGTTGACCAATAGCTTCAAAGAACCACACCTCGAGTTGTCCTATCAGAGGTACTCGCACAGGCAACGACAGAAATCGCTAATTATTGTCAACGCTGTCGACATGATTTTGAAAGCTGTACTTGCAGGTAACCATAATTTAAGTGACACAGTCATATGTTATATGTTATATGTTATAATTACTTAAATACAGCAGAGCTCCGATTATTCGGACACTGATATTCCGATTGATCAGATCGAAATCTCAGAAAATATGAAAATTTGCTATGAAAAATTGTGAAAACGCCGAGTATTTGTTTATTTGCGAACAGTGTACACCGAGTGCGCACGTAGGTTATTCCCCAGCGTTGCTACCATCAACCGGATACTCGGAAGCGATCCTCGGTAGCGAAGCTATTGACTATTTTTGACACGTTCAAACACGCGTATAAACAATATTATTATACCATAAAACTGTTTTTGTTTTATTTTTTAGCATACTGTACTTTTAAATTTGAAAAATGTCAAAAATAAAACACTTAATTGTTCCAAATTCAAGAATTATTAATTTACTCCCTGCAGGGACTGCAGACTAGCTGCACCTATTGAGAGGATTTAGACGTCCCTCGTGGTACCCGAGTCTTAACACACAATGACACTTACAACACTACACTTATACAATTTTAACACTTTACACTCACACTTACATTTAGGGAGGCGATAATAGCCTCAATGTTCTTTTCGCCTTAAAATAAAAAACATATTTTATATTGTACAATTACGATACAGTTAAAGCGATTTGTGATATTTTACTGTCCATCAGCCTTTTTTTTCACCTAGTTCTCCCTTTCCGGATAAGTCAGGTCTCAATTAGTCGGGATAATGGCCGCTCTACTGTAAATTCGAGGTAGGATCAAAAAGTTCCTCTTTTTAATTTTGCGCCATAAATTTTGTTATATCTGTCCACTGCTCACTAGATAATATTTCGTCACCGCTTTCTGCATCGGACACAAGAAGTTAGGTTATGTACGCACAGTAACATAAATCTGACACTTACTGTCAGATAAACCGGTTTAGTGGTATTAGTCAGCTGTGTATCATTGCTACAGCTGTACAATTGTATGAAGTGCTACGTATGTACAGGATGTATACGAATTATTGTCATCGATACACCGATCTGATGCTAGATACACTAATGCTATAAGAATATAAGTAAAAATCATAAACTTACAAATTAGCTCTCAATCAATAAAATATTAGCAATACGCGGCTGTGGTATGAGTAGGTGTGCTCAACAGCTCTGTTCATTGCGCACTAAGAAATTTTGGGAGCGGCACATTTTTTGTATTGATTTTAAGCGATTTTTACGATTTTTTGTGCAGTTTCTAAAAGACAACTTGTCAACATTTCAGTTTACTAATATTCTATATAACTTCAAAAATGCGTTAGCCTGAGCAATGTTGACTTCTTTTTGGGCGGGGGGGGTTATTTTGATATAATACGATACGATAACTCCATGTTAAATATATACACTTTTAATAAATTGTGATTATGACTAATTTTTTTTAATGAATTGCAGAAATTTCGTATAAATTATTTTTTATTTAAAAAAAACTTGTATTACTACCACAAACAAAAAACGTTGCAGTGGTATAGTAATATTAGTTTAAGTTTAAAATATCAGCTTTTAAGGCAAACAATTATGTTACCAGTGTTAAAAATAAAATTGTTTAAGGTCGTAGGCTAAAATAAATAAATACAACCAAAATAGTTTCATAAAACATTTCAGTAAAAATACAGTTTTAAGAGCTGGAATCACATAAAATTCAAGTTTGGTCGTTACATTAAAAATTTTCTTAAGCCATCCTTCTCCCCCGATAGCTAATACAAAGTCAAATTTCAAATTTGTGTTTTTGTTTTGAGGGGATACTGTAAGTTTGTGGAGATGATGATTAACGCATTGTAACATCGCAAAACCTAATAACACCAAATAAAACACATTCTGTTTTATAGAATGTGTTATTTATTTAAATAAATAGAATAACACATTCTGTTCTTTTATAATAAACAATGAGCCTTGAAAGCCGTATAAAAATGTATATCAGAATTTGACTTCTTCATCGTAATTATCGTTAAAACAATTATAATTTAGGATTTTAAATTTTCAGGCATGTGTTTTGAAAAAAAATTATTTACACAAATTTCAACGCTGCTGATATTTCCCCCCAAGTTCTTAGTACGTGTGAAGACTTTAAACCTTGATTCTGATAATAATTAAATCACATTTTTAAAAGTGTTATACAATATAGAATTTATGATTTTAAAAGATTCGGAATTGCCGCCATTTTGAAACTGTTGAACAGAGTTTGCGGAAAAAAAGATCTGTTACTAAAATTAACAACAAATATAATCAAAACGGCATAAACTAAAAAGACTTTTAATTTTTTTCTATTACAATTAAATAAAAACACAACTAGGAAGTAATGTAAGCAAATTTTCGTTCTACATGACTAAGAAGCTCAGTTCTAGCGCCTTCTCCAGTCCTAATCTCTTCATAACTGGGGAGTTCAAGGTGGATAGCTCTTTTACTTTTAATTTGTGACTTCCCAGTTCGTTGTTGGGATGCTTGCTCTGCTAATTCCCTTTCAATTATTATTTCTCTTGATCATTTATTCGGAGATTTTGCTCTACTTGTTGTGCGGTGAGATTCCGCTCATTCTATTACATTACTTACCTGTATCTGAGGAAATGAGGTCCGCTCATACAGAGCCCTGCATGCAGTTAAAGTAACTGGAAGATCGTCAGGGCTCCGTTTGATACACCCGGCTGGTGTCATTCATTCCATCATCACGGGTTGCTTTACACTTTAGAGTTAGCCAGGTTATATAGAGTAGTGTGTGTGTGTGTAACAATTGTTTATATTTATTTAATAACTAATGTAGACCAAGTCCATTGGTTTTGAACTTGGCAGGTCTTTCTTTGCGTGCTCTTTTATTTCCTCACTGGTCATGTTTATGTTTAATCCTTACGCAATTTGTCGTTTCTTGGTACATCCACAATGCATCGATGCACCTTATTTTGAAAAGTGTGTGTTTTATTTCTGCCTACCTTCTTTATAGCCAGAGCTGTACCGAGTCGATTCTTACAGGCTTTAAGACTTGCTTGTATATTAGTATTTTATTATGTGTTCAAAATTTGGTTTTCTTCGCCAATATATGTTCCTGAATTTCAAATCTGACTCTTGGTTATGTCTTTTTAACATGTTCCTTCCGTTTCCGTTTTCTGTCCACTTAGTGGTATTAGCATAAGGAATTTGTAATGAATTGATTATAGCTGGTAAACGATAATCAATCTTTAGATTTGTAATCGTAACATTGATTGCCTTTCATTCGTTCAGACCAATGCACTATTTATTGGTCCATTTGCTCATAGCATCTGAGGCCTACTGACAATTCCCTACAGCTCCCTCAATTTCCTCCCAATCGCTAGTATTGCAGTATCGCCGTAACTTCAGCACCAGGAATATCTGTTGTCTACAGAACTAGAATAATGAAATTTACAAACTGCGTTTAAAATGAAACCTAACCATCGTATAGATTAATTTTTTTAAGCTTTATAATGCTATATATAGATATAATTGAAATGAAATCAGATTGTCAGACGTGTGTGATAAAAAGTTATGAATTTTACCCAGGTGCCGTTTTGAATTGCAAGGTTATAAAAATCTTCGCTCAGTGAAATTATGTCATTAAATCTTCCTTCGTAAAACAGCTGTGTACGGCTGTTATTTATAAATTGCGTGTCCTTTTTCAACGGCCGCTCGTACAACGTGATAAATCATCAATTGAAATGAAACTTTTTTTATCGAAATGAAAAGCGACAGTGATAAATAAATTATGTTCTTTGTTTTTAATAACAACAGGAATTGTTCTGTAACGGTAATCCTGGTCGTATTTTATTGTGGGATGTAATTATTTGAAAAGGAATCGTTTCGGATACCGCTTTTGCAGTTAACAGGAAAACAAATACGGAAATTTCAAACTATTTTTGATATTGTACGTTTGGCTGTTGAGAGAATTCAGTTCTGCCAACTTTATAAATACTTTTATACTAGAAATACTGTATGCAAGAGCAGTTTGTGTTGACGAATCAATCCATATTAATCTCGTTGACAAGTAAAGTACATTGTGATATATTGAATTGTGTTCAATGAAGTGCAGAGAGTCAGTATTCGAACAGATTTTATTACTTTCTGACAGCTGAGATTTACCTACTTTTCTTCCCGTTTATTTTACAAGAACTATTATTGTTTTTAGTAAAAATAACGAATTACAACAGACAATTTCTGTAGTAATATAATCGGAAACTATTATTGCATAATATTAAACACTATTTCCATAAGAAAACTTGTTCTGGAGCTGTACAAAACAGCCTGTCTGAAATCGTGTCAGCTGATTTCCGAAAGTAGTTTTCTATCATAAATTTTTTTTGAAATTCCGATTTCACCAAAACCGTCGGCCTAAAAATCTTCACATAATAGTGTATTAACTACTCAAACAATATTGAAAATACGAAAATGAACGCCGACAACCTTTAAATTACACATAATAATTTCAACGGGTACTGAATATTCAAAATGCTAATGTGTGCATTTTTTTATCGCATTTTAGAAAGTTACGAATTTTTAAAGATTTGAAACGAAACCGTTTTGAAACCATGAAAATCGGTGATTTTGCACACACACGCACACACAGACACACACGCGCGAAATTTCCCTTGCATTTTACATCACCTCTCCCTTGGAACCTTCGTTGCCCTCCCTTTCTATTGTAGTCTTTTTATTTTTCTGTTAATGAACAATTTTCGGTTAATTAATTTAGCTGCCCAGTCCAATTGAGTTCGTAGACCTTTTAACTATGACGTTTGAACTGGGTTACCCACTCTCCGGCTACTCAGTCCAAACTACTACTATAATAAGGAAAATCATATAACTCTTCATTGCCTGGTCAGATTTTCCTGACCTTTGCGTCATTTTCTTTGTCATGTTTTCTCGGTTACTGTAACTTTTTATTCATAGTTCTAGCATTATTAGTTCTTGAGATATTTAAGTTTTTCTATTTCGGCCTATTCTGTTAATTGTATAGTTTATAGTAATATTATTACGCACCTATTGTTCAGGTTTTAACTATTGAAAATGCCCTTATTATTTTAATTATGACCATTTTCCTAATTTTATGAATATTAACCAATACATTTAAACACCAAACATACCCTAAGTAATTCCAGATTTAAATTTAATTCGAAAATTAAATTCATCAAGTTCTCTTCAGTTTAGCAAAAGTTTTTATACGTTTAGTATAGCTAGTTTAATTCAATAATTTTACTTTTATGTACTTATTTTACCCTTACTGTTTATCTTTCGAAAATATACTTCATACATTTTTATTTCATATGAGCACAATTTAAAACATTTTACTAGTTAACATCTTATAACCCTGCGTATTTTTTCTTAATCGTCTGCAACGATTTCGTGCTAACTACCTATCTTACATTTTACATAACCTTTCATCCTAAGTTATAATTATTTTTATTTTTATTACTAGTATAAATGATTTAATTGCTATACTAATTGATAGGATTACAAATTTACTTGATACGTTTAATAATTAAATTTATTATTCTGATTATTGATCTATATCTATTAAATTATCGGTTTCTTTCGAATTTCTTATTCTTAATAATATGTTGGCATTGTTTTGCTAGATCAGAAATTTATCTCAGTTCGACTCTTTTCGATAAAATTTTATTTTTATGTATTTCGAAATTTTTACAAGTCCACAAGACTTATGGCTTTAGGCCTGTGCAAAACCCTGCAGGTTGGTTCCATCTTTTTTCTGCCTGGTTTTATCTGCTAGCGATCCTATCTCTTGTTTACATAACGCATTCTTAACCGGCTGGCCTAATCTGAACAAATTTTACAACGTTAAATTTGTCGAAATGAAACAATTTTTCTGTCTAACATTATTACTTATAATTTTGCAGCAAAATTTTGTTTCAACACACACACACACACACACACACACACACACACACACACACACACACACACACACACACACACACACACACACACACAGAGAGAGAGAGAGAGAGAGAGAGAGAGAGAGAGAGAGAGAGAGAGAGAGAGAGAGAGTTAGTTATTTCAATATTTGAACGCCCACCAATTGAATTTACACGAACCAAACTGGATTCAATATTGTAGAGATTCTGTACTTTTATAATCTTACCATACAATTTTGAGATTTTATTTCATGAAAACAAAATCGCGGTTGATGACAACAATGTACACTGTATAACGAACGACGAGCTAAATGCATTGTTTACTTTGCACCTAATTTCCTTTATTACAGCTGTTGAGAACACCTGCTTTGTTTTTTCTCCTTCATTGTTGAACGCTTTGACAGTTATTGTGTTGTTGTGAACAACTTTTATTATAGCTTTTTGTTACGATGATGTTTTCAATTAAGCACAAAGCTATGTTGTACTTTTAATGATTTATAAGCATGCAGAAAATTAGAGCTACATGTACACTTCTTCACAAGTCAATTACGAACGGGAAAACTTTGCTAGTAGAAACTAGGAGTGAACAGATTGCCTTCCAAGTCAGACGTACAGAAAAATGTTTGTGCTGCTATTCTAAAATCATTTTCCAAACCTAAGTCATTTCAAAGTATGGTCGTAAACAGGGGATAGGAGAATAGCTTGAGCTGATCATAACATGTTCTACCTGTCAGAATTACTCGTATGTTGGTTACCGTTTTACCTAACATTTTTTTGAGGAAACGCGCTAAATTATTCTGTTATTGGCTTGTTTTCCGTTACAGGTTTGTTGTCTGTTACAGACTTGTTTTCTGTTACAGGCTTGCTTCCCGTTACAGGTTAGCTTTCTGTTACATGATTGTTTTCTGTTACAGGCTTCTTTATTGTTACGAGCTTGTTTTTTATTATAGGCTTGTTATCAGTTACAATCTTATTTTCTGTTACAAGCTTGCCTTCTGTTACAGGTTTGTTTTCCGTTACAGACTTGTTTTCTGTTACAGGCTTGCTTCCCGTTACAGGTTTGTTTTCTGTTAAATCCTTGTTTTCCGTTACAAATTTGTTTCCCGTTATAGGCCTGTTTTCTGTTACAATTTTATTTTATAATACAGACTTGTTTTCCGTTACAGGCTTGTCTTCTGTTACAGGTTTGTTTTCCATTACAGGTTTGTTTTACGTTATAGTTTTGTTTTCCGTTACAGGTTTGTTTTCTGTTAAAGGCTTGTTTTCCGTTACAGGATTGTTTTCTATTAAAGGCTTGTTTCGGTTACAGACTTGTTTACCATTATAGGCTTGTTTTAAGTTACAGGTTTGTTTTCTGTTAAAGGCTTTTTTCCGTTACAGACTTATTTTCCGTTATAGGCTTGTTTTCCGTTACAGGTTTGTTTTCTGTCAAAGGCTTGTTTTCCGTTACTGACTTGTTTCTCGTTATATGCTCGTTTTCCGTTACAGTTTGTTTTATGTTAAAGGATTGTTTCCGTTACATGCTTGTTTTCTGTTACGTACTTGTTTTCTGTTAGACGTTTCATTTCAATTATAGACTTTTTATCTATTACAGGCTTGTTTTCTGTTACAGGCTTGTGGCTTTCAAATCACTTCAACCTAAACAACCTTAACGCCGAGGTAGACAGTATGACTTGGAGTCTAGTAATGGTGGCGTGCAACCTTGCTGTATGCCTTCTGGGCTGGTGGAGGTGTTTCGCCAACAATTACTTGCACTGGGCGGCCATCTTCACTTGGAGTTTACTCAATATTCAAGGTAAAAACAGTTTTATTCAGCATTACTTGGAGTTTGTTTCCTAAATGAGCTGTACACTCTCTGTAACAGTTTTGTTTTACCAAACATGATGAAATGAAGTATGAGGTCGGCTAGGAATGTTTGACGTGTTGATTCTGGCAATCTGTTTTTATTCGTTACACAAGAACACATTTTTATGGAAGTTCTTAATTTTTCTTTAGTACGATATCGCACACAACATTGTTCGTTAGTTCGACAACCGATGTTTATAGTATGGGTAGTATAACCTACAGTCCATTCCTTATTACTGTAGAGTAGACGTGCAAATGGAATGTTACATCCTAGTATATATTGCACTATTGGACCAAGCCTACTAGGTTTATAAAAGTACTGAGTTAATGGTATTCTTAGTCACCGGCTGTTTTAAAAAAAAGTCATACTATTTAGGCATCAATCATTAAAGAAAAAACTTAAAACGTACAATATTAGAATGCGCTTTATTATTTTTGATTCGAGAATACAAGATAAAAAATATTGGTAATTGCTAAAGCTTAATTTAAATTCCCTATTGCGATCGATTTGTTACGACGCACAACCAACTAATATGGAGTGGACTATAGTCAGCTCACAAAGGTAATGTTGGCGCGGTCTGGACTCACGTTTTATGACTCCTACGCTATTAGGTGTTTTACAGTAATTTGTTACAGGAAATGATAAAACAGACAGACCTTTATAGACCTTGTTGTGCAAATGTTATTAGAAAAGATGATAGAATACCCTCCTCTCCTCTTCTGGTCTAGATTCAGTTGTCCCTTCATGACTAAGTAGCCCCTTCAAGTATTCACGAATGCAATGAATCATACACTATAATTTTTGACTTGTATCACTTTTGTCAACCTGATATTTGAAGGGGCAACAATACCTGAAGTAGTACGCAACATATAATTTTCAATTATAATATTGCGTTTACCGTCCTGCAAAATGAATTCACACACGCCAAGAACACACAATTTATTAATTTCTTTTAAATAACTGAGTTTTGTGTGTGATGGGTTGAAAATGGAAAAAGTTGCCGGTCCTTGCTTCAGGGGGGGGGATGATGAAGTAATTGTGTCCTCACTTTTACAAACAATAAACGTTTTCCAAGTCATAATTGTTTTGGTTTTTCTTTACAAGTAAACAAGAGTTGTTTTTAAATTAATTTTTTTTGTTTGTAGCTCCCTACAAGAGCCATCTAAGAGTTAAATTGTATGATGTCAATTGTAAGATTATCGTCAGATTACAGGAAATAAGTGGCTTACACACTCACGTTGATTCAATTTTTCTCCCAAGAAGACTGGTTAAGAAGGTACAAACAGAAACAACTTGAAAATCGTGAAAACGTCTTAAAATCTATCAATCAGATTATGCACAAATTTTCGTCGTTTTTTCAAAATTTTAAATGTAATTTGAACGCTTCATAATAGATAATAAACAAATTTTTGGCGTTTTGTTTTTTCAAATTTTAAATGTAATTTGAACGTTTTATAATAGATTATAAACAAATTTTTGGCGTTTTGTGTTTTCAAATTTTAAATGTAATTTGAACGCTTCATAATACATTATAAACAATTTTTTGGCGTTTTGTGTTTTCAAATTTTAAATGTAATTTGAACGCTTCATAATAGATTATAAACAAATTTTTGGCGTTTTGTGTTTTCAAATTTTAAATGTAATTTGAACGCTTCATAATAGATTATAAACAATTTTTTGGCGTTTTGTGTTTTCAAATTTTAAATGTAATTTGAACGCTTCATAATATATTATAAACAATTTTTTGGCGTTTTGTGTTTTCAAATTTTAAATGTAATTTGAACGCTTCATAATAGATTATAAACAAATTTTTGGCGTTTTGTGTTTTCAAATTTTAAATGTAATTTGAACGCTTCATAATAGATTATAAACAAATGAAGAGCTACTGGGAACAAAGAAAAGTACAGCGTGCAAGAAATGATTGATTCAGCGTACCCCAAAGAGGGTGAAACGAAGAGAAGAAGAAGATTATAAACAAATTTTTGGCATTTTGTTTTTTCAAATATTAAATGTAATTTGAACGCTTCATAATAGATTATAAACAAATGTTTGGCATTTTGTTTTTTCAAATTTTAAATGTAATTTGAACGCTTTGTAAAGGGTTATGAATAAATTTTTGCCTTTTATCAAACTTTTAAATGTAATTTTAACGAGTTATACTAGATTATGATTCAAATTTGGAACGAAAATTGATTTTCAATAATTGCTCGTACAAGACGTTTTAACAAAAATAGTTTAAAAACTGTTACAAAATTTCAAAAATTTCTACAAAATTTCAAAAAAATTCCAAAAACTTAAAAAAATACAATTACTTTGGTAATTTACATTTTTTTTAAAGTCTGTTTCATCATTTTGTTCAGCGTTGCAGTTTACGTGTATTAGAATTTTTAATTTTTTTATTAGAATGCAATTTTTTGAAATGCTAATTAGCGAATTTCGTTTTGAAATGCGCTTTTTTGTGGTCTATAATTTTTTGTGCGTGTTTTAACATATTAAAGTACCGATTGTATTCAATATTGTCTTAAAAATCGGTTAATGTAACAGTTTGTACTCTTTCGTTAAGCAGCAAAATTCGTTTCCTATTTCAAAATGATAGTATTTTCGAAATTTTAAAAATCCGTAACTTTTTCATCTTGTAGGCTTCATTTGTAAAAATCTGATTTCACCCTTGTGAAACAAGGTGAATTACAAACTACATTACAACAGAATTACAAACTGCATTAATTAAGTTTTTGAATCTTCAAAGCCAGTTGAAAATCAGTGTATAATGACAGTATATACAGATTTTAGTGTTGTTTATGATGTTTGAAAACAGCGTAAGAAAAAAATATGACTTTAGGAAATATGCTTCCATCACATCAGCGAGACACTTGCATAATTTATACTTGATTATATTTGATTAATTTATATTATATTTAGAATGATTTTATATTATTTTATAGATTTTTATGCATAGGCTATATATTATGGAAATATCAAATTTACAAAAAAATTAAGATCAAAAAATTATTTTTAAAAAATCGGCCTTCATTACGTAGGCGAGTTGTTTGTGTTCTGCGGATGTTTCAATATGCATTTTCTTTTGTAAACTTGTTCATATTTTTTTGATCCAAATTATTTGTGAAATAAATTATCAAAATACCCCGTTCCAAGTCATAAATTCGCTGAACAATTTATTGCGGCGGGTTTTGTGTTCCGCGCTTCAAGACGTTGTTAAAAGTAAAACGCTTTGTGTTTTCGCTATCCGGTAAAATCTCGTTGAGAGTAAAACTTGTTTTTGTGTAAGCCGAAAATAATATTCGTGGCACGCAGACGTGACGGAAGCAAATTTCTAATAACAATGTAAGTATCTTATACTTTTCCTCGAAACCGTATTTCGCCCAAATTAATCCTCATTAAAAACTATAAGAATTAGCTTTATAAACTTTTCAAATTACTTTGCTAAACAACACAAACTTAAGTGCAATATTTAATTATTTCAAAATAACAAATCTGAAATGTAAAACATTTCTGTTACCGAACCAAAAATATAACTCATATATAATGTTTTTCTCGATTCCTCGTTTTTGTTATTAATCAGTTGATGTTGTTCTTCACGGCATAACTCTTTTATTAATTGTAACATTTTCATCGTTAATTTCATTGTTTCATTTTAATTTATTTCTTAATCTTCGTAGTCTTTCTCGTTAATTTTTTTCTAAATCTTTGTTCTTCGTTTAAAACATATTTTTCAAATAATTTTATTGTCCATTTTATTGATAAATTGAATTCTTAACATAACATCAATTGAAATGATATTGAAGCAACAGCTATTGTGCTAAATCAGCTGTTTAAAAGTAGTTACAATTATATATATATATATATATATATATATATATATATATATATATATATATATATGCGATAATATTGCCGTAGCGACTATACGTTCATGTATTTTCCGGCCGAAAATGCCTGAAATTTTTATCAGATTATTATATAAGTATTTTTTTTTTAATTTTAAGGCGAAAAATTAAAATATTTTTGACATTGAGGCTATTATCGCCTCCCTAAATGTAAGTGTGAGTGTAAAGTCGTAAGTGTAGTGTTGTAAGTGTAAGTGTGTGTTAGGTACCGCGAGGGACGTGCAGCTAATCTGCACCCCTGCGGTTATTTTTTAGAATAAAGAAACGAAAGAACTTTATAGAAAACGGTCGTTTACTGCCACAACAACTATATGTTCATATATTTTCCTGGCAAAAAATCTTAGCCTATTATTATTAAGAAATTCCCTAAAAATCATAACCTTTTTATTCAGCTTTCATTTTACATTTTTAAATTACCATATTTAAGGTTAAAATTATATTTTATATTACCTATATTTAAGATTAAAAATTAAAAATGCGTAATTTATGGCCAATTACGACTTTAAAATCGTACTTTCAAAATATTGTAAGATAGAAATGTTGTTTTTTAAAAATTAGAATGACCGCCATATATATATATATATACATATAATATATATATATATATATATATATATATAATATATATATATATATATATAATATATATATATATATATATATATATATATATATATATATATATTTATATATATAAATATAATTATAATTCTATGGTTTCTATAAAAATTCTAATTCTATAAAAATAATTCTATATATGGTTATAATTCTAACGATCCCTTAAAAAGTAACCCAGAGGTCAGGATTGTCTCTTATTTTAAGGTACTTATTTCATGCATTAGTGTTGCTACAATGGATATTAGTTAAGATAAAAATCAGACCTAAAGAGTAAAATGTAAAGTTTAATATTTGTCGTCGCAGTTTAACGATGGCTGTTGACGTGGGAACCAGACCGGCAGAATTGGCTAACAGGAATTTTGTGCCACTGTTAACTTGATTGTGTATCTGTCTTACTAAGTAAAGACAATGTGCAGACGCTGCTTGCCGAAGCTGGCGCCATCTATACACCCCTTTAATAACTTCGGCTGCGTCAGATAAATTAGGCCGAGAAGTTAATATTTATTGCCGATACTTTCTCTGGTTCTACAACGATTTGCTTTTTTATGTCAAACAAATACACTCGTATATGTACGGATACTTATATAATTGTATTGAATATATAAAAACATACTCTCACTCATTAATCTGTATTAATACTAGTAGTTCAAAGAACGTAGACCTCGCAATATATTCTTAATATTGCGATACTACACCGCTCTGACGCGCGCGTAATTTTTTCCGTCCATTTAATCGGTAACCGTAATATTTAGGGAAAATGTTACTGGACTTACTTTATTAGGAACTTTTTGCTCTTTCTCACGAAACTGTGAAAATTATGATACGTTTTGCAGTTTAGCTAGACTTACAGGAACTATACTCATCATCGCAAAACCAGAGGCCGCCATCTTGAAATGATGTGAATGAGAAAAGTTGTACACATATTTTGAGCTATGTACAAGAGACTTTCGTACTAAATTTAAAAACAATCGGTCAGTGCGTTTTGCCAAAATTGCGTACACTCGTTATCGTTAAATCAGAGGCCGCCATCTTGAGACGGAGGGAAAAACCTTATATGTATATTATTTGGACTTTATACAAACGGGCTTTGACGCGTTGATCAAAACTGCTTAACAAACAAACCAAATGTCGAATGGTTGAGTTGAAACAGAGATCTCGCTTCGCTCGGTCAATAAAGGCTACAAAGTTGAAATTTTTGTTTTATATGTGCCCGCTAAGAAAAGGCTCTCAAAAATGTCACCCTTATGCAAAAAGACGTAGAGATATGACATTTAATACGAATGTTTATTTTAAGCTTTAAAAATACGCAATAATGTTTACCCAAAATTCCAATCTGTATAGTTAAAATAGTTTTTTTTAATATTATTAATCATGATCATAAAATTTGTTGCAAACCATTCTTTTGGGTATTAGATAATTTCAAAGAAGTCTTTTCAAACAAAATTTTAAACAAGGGATTGAAATAAAGTTTAAAAGTTAGAGTGTACACACGCAAAACACTATAATGTTTCCGGTTGGGTTGATAGTGGTTGATATTTAAGCCAAAACATAATCACTCTAACCTTGAACACTTAGAAGTTGAATATTGACTTGAGAGTTTTCTTTGAGTTCTCCAGGTTGTTGCAAAAGTGTCAAAAAAATCTAAAATTATGGGGACTGAAATAGAGATTGAAAAATGTACAAAAGAAAATCGTGTTAATTAAAACTGTTGTGTATAGGGTGAGCCTGAGCATTTAATTAATAAAACTTTGTAGGCGCAGAAAAAAGTCGTTTCCAAAATTCCATCGCTAAGGCTTAAATTGAGATAAGTGAAAAATGTAATCGAAGCCGCAACAGGGGATACTTTAATCAAATAACATAGTAACCAGAATGTGTAGTATTTTTTTAGCTTTAGTTTCAAATTGTAAATTTTTATTTTTAAAAATACAGTTAAATATATCTTACACATTTTATTAACATTTAATATTTACCTTTTTAAAGTCGTGTATATAAATAAGTTGAAAAATAAATATTTTTACTAAAATTAAAGCAAAAATACTACCCCCACATCCGACTAGTCTAGCACACAATTGTTAGTTCATATTTTTAGTCAACCGTCCCGCGATGATGATATTTTAAGAAATTGTTGTAAACAAAAAAAAACACCAAGAAATTTCTACAGCAAAAAAATATTAAATTTTTAGGGCACTTATTGCTTATTTCTTACATAATATTGTAAGAAAAATATTACCAGATATTTAAATGGTTGTAAAATATAAATTAATGTTCAAAACGTTATTGTTAAAGTGTTGAATTTGTAATTTAATTACTACAAAAAGTACTTTTGATGTTTACTTTAAATCGTTTGATATTCTTAAGCCATAACAAACACGCCCTTTGCTAACGTCACGCCCTAAAATTACACAACCCCTAACGGCATGCGATAAATATTAGGACACGTTTTGCTAAATGTGTTACTCTTTCCAGCGTAACATTTTGTTGTTATTAGAATTTATCCGGACGTTTTCTATCATATTCTGGATAAAAGAATAGACAAAGTATGGATCAACTGAGCCTAACTTAAATCTTAAACGTGCAACTAAAATATAAGGCTGCCAAACAAAAAACCGAGCGATTGAAAGAGAGGAAACGGCATTGTCAATAACCTTCAACAAGTAGGCTCCCCTCCACTCGGTGCTGCCATGTGCAGACTTCAGCCGGTTATTTATAGTTGTGTACAAACCATTTTCTGGTATGGTATTCTTATGAAGCGTTTTCGTTTCGTTTTCTCTGTGACTTGCGGTTTCCTAATCACGAGTAAGTTTTAGTTTTATGTTCGGTTTGACTACTCAGGGTTCTACCCAGTTATTGAACCAGAAATTAAAATTTTCTATATTTTCTCTTCTTTTTTTATTTTGAATTCGATAATTTGTTCGAAAATACGACAAAATAACGTAGCTAGTTTTTAACAACATAACCTGAAACTTATTATAGCCTATCAGCTGTTCAATGAAATCAACTGATAGTTATGAATTAATATAAACGACAAAATAATATTAGTTTTTAACAACATAACCTAAAACTTATTAGCCTGTCAGATGTTCAATAAAATCAGCTGATCTTTATGAATTAATATAAAACAACAGATCTTTTAATATAACTACGATTCATTTCATATATTTAAATCGGTCTATCTTCTTCGTAGTTTCCGTAGTGTAGTGGTTATCACATGCACCTTACACGCGCAGTATATCCTGTTTGATCTCGGACGGAAACAGTAATTTTCAATTATAATTAATTTAATACGAGACTTGCGACGATCAAAATATACTGTTATATATCAATATAAACAGTTCCTCGCAATACGCGTCTCGCGAAATCGTGGTCACCTCTTTCGATAACTCTGCATTTATTTGTAAAAATATTTCACACCACTGAACATTTCTTGAACCGTGTAGCTGATTCTGTGATCGATTATTCATGCTGTAAACGCACGCCGCCTTTTAAAACTCAATTTGGCGTGTTAAAGTGATCCATCATTGGTTATTTAATTTCGTTTAAGGTTTAAAGTTAAAAATTTAAGTGTGCGCGCGTGCACGCGCGAACGCACACGCACACGCACACACACACACACACACACACACACACACACACACACACACACACACACACACACACACACACACACAGAGAGAGAGAGAGAGAGAGAGAGAGAGCGAAACGAGAGAGAGAGAGAGAGAGAGAGAGAGAGAGAGACTCATGCACACGCACGCATGCACAAACGCAAACACACACAACGGACACGCACACGCACACGCACACACACACACACACACACGCGCGCGCGCGCGCGGCTCGTCTGTGAATCTACAACGCCGATTTAATTAAAATATGAAAAATAAGTATTCTTTATCTTTTCTGTCCTATTTTTTTTTAATTCCACCGAATATTAAAAGTTCTTGTCTCAGAGAAAAACGAAATAAAAAAACGAATTTAACGACTTTTTCAAAACTGCCTCAAACACAGCACCCAAGGGCGAAATATTACCGGCAATAGTGACAAACTCCACCGGAAAACGCTTACTAGTTTTGGCGAAAATTTTAAGTAAGACCAAAAATCAGTAGAAAAAATAACAACGTATTAACGTGTTTGAATATTTTCTCAACGTGTTGCACTTCAAAAAATAATAAACATTTGTTTGCATGAAATAATACGTTACAATGGTTCTCTTTTTGTTTCTAATTTACAAAACAGTATTAATGTAACCGCTAGATAACGTTAGGTGTAACGTTCGGCTAAATATTTAATTTAAAAAAATCTAATTAGAAATGTTTAAATCGCACACACCAACAAAAATTTCGCGTTATGAATTTTACACTGACTTCTGTAAAAACTTCTATTAAGTCTAATCTGGAATTAAAATCTGTCAAACACAGAATACATAGTGGCATAAGTTGTTACTATTCAGGTTGTAATAATCATGATTATTTTAATGAGTTTGTGTCATGACTTTTATCAAACGTTATAACAGACATGAATTAATTTTAATATTGCTTCTACTCTACTCTACTTATAACCTGTCTGAAACAGTGTGGGCAACCTTGTAAATCTAACATAACAAATTTTAGCATTCACTATTGCCGATTTTACTCATATTTCCCAAACAGTAATTTGTATGATAAATCGACCAACAGTGTACAGTTATGATTTGCGAGAAAGTAAGTGCAGTTTCAGGCACAATTTATTTCCCTTTCAATTTAAATTGTGGTTGTAAAATTTTCTTCTATCCCGCTTCCAATTTAAAGTTAGACAATTGAATTTCCGTCCAATGACTCGGGTAATCAGGGTTGCCAACATACTGTATACAACCGTTAGGTAATCCTGAATCTCAATTATAAAGAGATCCTTCCGCAGATTCCCGTCCTCTTACGTAGCACGGGGATTTGTAGCGGAGGCAGGGATATTACTTTATCACTAAGTAGATCTAAATTATTTTTTAAGTACATAAAAATTAAAACACATCTTCTATTTAGACAGTATAAAATACTTTTGAAAGTAAATTTTACTGGTTTTACTTCCTGTAAATGTAGTACAAATGAAGTCGTATACAGATTGTCCAGAAATTACTGGACCAAACCTCAGGAACTGATTGGGTAGATTAATAGATAACAAACATCTTGCTTAAATATGTACCGTTTCGTGCATGAACAATAAGGAAAAGAGGTTAGGACTTTTTTGTACAGAATTACTATTCGTAATTGAATTTAAAAGCATAAATTATGTAAATAAAATAATTCAAATACCATTGGCTAATATTTAATTTCTATAATACACTAATCTTTAATCACTAAAATCCAGTATTTGTATTTTAAGAATACTGAAAACTTTTTCTAAGTAAAACCGTTGTAAAATCTTCTATGGCCACTGTTTCTTGTCAATATAAACTTCTTTTAAAACTGTTCTACCAAAAACTCTCACTCTTTGGGGCTTGTGTGTTTATTGCCATGGGATTTGGGGGGGGGATTAACAGTGGCTCTGTGGCCCCCGACACATCAGCTTAAGAGATTTTTGTGTACCCCTATCACTTCACCTTAAACCGACACCAGTGCCCTTAACGAGCTCCAGAATCTTTATAAGGTGTCCTGGTTGAACTCCTGATCTGGTTGCTGAGATCCAAAGAGTCTCCTTTTTTTGACCTCCAGGACCTCGCAAAGAAGGAATATGTGTTGCATTTTCAACAGCCTGCCCGCACAAACGACACTCAGGCGAGATTTGTAACGATCACACATTATGTAGATGATTCCGGAATTATCCGTATCCGGTGATCACGGCGACGACCTCAGTGACCTCTGTTAAACAGAACGAGTGTCCTTGTCAGTACAGGGTCTGATCCCGAGAGAAGGCGTTTCCCCAATCTTTGGCCGGGGAAGATATTTTGTTTCCATCGTTTGATGTGCTCATCCCTAACCCATTTGCTTCTGTTCCTCTCGCAATGTGACTAATACCGCACTCGGACTCTGGTCCCATTAATCGATCAGCAGCTCCTCTCTATCATGTCTGCTCTCTCATTTCCCTCAATTCCGCAACGCCCTGGTACCCATCCTAATTGCACCATATGCAGGACACAGAGGAAGCGGAGAAAATCCGATACCAACTTGAATACCATGGGGTTAGACACAGAACAAGTTTTCTCCCCTTCTGTGCTATGTTCGCTCCCCAGGTCCACTTTTGCCAGTCCTTCAGGGTTTTGACGATTTGTTCCCATCCGTTAGAATCCCACAAGCGGAACTGGAAGTCGCCTGGTGTCCAAAAGACCGCTGAACTTCCACTTAGCGATGCAGTCTTCTGCTGGTTTTTCCTTGGCTTGGCATCAAAGGGTCTAGCCTAAAATCAGATAGTTAGATCCAGCTATGGCATCTCAGGTTTGTCAAAATTTTACCCACAATGCATTTAATTAAGTGATAGAAGCGATTTTAAACAAAAATAATACATTTTAATAACATTTTTTGTAATTCACACAAGAATAAAAAATGACGTTTTACAGTTGTAACCTTTACATAACTTTTTGATAAGTGATTTCACCATCACAATCTGTGTTAAAATCTTCATTTAGAAATCGGTATGTACATTTTCAACATACGAGTACTTAATGATGTACGCTGAATCAGATTTTTAAAATAAAGTCAAAAATATGTTCACGTTCTAAGCTTTTATTTTGCTTTAAATTATCTACATTTTGAAAAGTTTCAATGGATTTTGCATGATAACGAAAACGTTAACCTAAATCAATGTTTGTGTATATTTATAAGTATAATACGTTACGACCATTGTGTATTTCATGCATCTATATTTAATAAATGTATATTAACGGTTCTTTAAAACATGAGAGTTCGAGGAAGAATTGGTACGTTTTACAAGGTTCCTTTCCTGAGTAAATAATGGCCGCTCATTTTCAAAAAAAAATTTACTAATAGACTTTTTCTGTAAATATTTTATATCAAATTCTCTAACAAAATCAACACGCGCGTGCACACACACACACACACACACACACACACACACACACACACACACACACACACAAACACAACAATTTTCGAGTTGTAAAACATCAATGTTGCTGTTTTCTTTTTAATTTAATTCTTATTTAAAATTCACGTTTTACCATAAAAATCACCATTAAAATATTATTATTGTAATTTTTTCAAATTACATTTATGACAGGAAAACTGACCTTTAGATCAGAGTGAATTATGTTTTCATTTTCATTGGAATTTAAAAATTTGATCTGAATATTTGATGGCTGTTAAACTTGAAAAATCTAATTTAATGACAGCTTTGAAAAGCTCATTATAAAACAGAATTTGTTTCACAATTTTACATTTTTAAAAATACGATTTAAGCAATAAAATTTGCTTTAAGGCCAAAATATTAAATAGTTCAAATTTTAATTTAATTACAAAAACTAACGTCGTACTCGATTAATTAACTAATTAAATAAATAAATTAAAATAATTTAATCAATTAAAATAATTAAATTAATCAGATTAAATAAATTAATAAATTCAATGTAATTTTAAAGTTTAAATTTCAAAATTTAATGTTTCTTATGACGTTAGTAATTCTCTTTCATCACGTTGGCGATACACCTGCGTGCAGGGATTATTTCGTTTTAATAAGTAGCTGCGCTAATTAAACAACCTTATAACTTTGTTGCAAAAATTAGTTTCAAAACCTTAATCAATACATCGTGCATTGCGAAGTGTTTAGCCTACATCGCTTGCCGTAATCCCAGCACAAGAAGGCTTTGCGCCAGTGCGGCAAGATCTATTTTAAAATTGACAAGGCTGTGGATTACAGGGTCGAAGGAGGGTGAATTACGTATGTATACAGAGAATAAATTAGGGAAATATTCAAAGAACTGCTCCTAATTTAGGCCGAATCTTACTTTCGTTGCCTGAATGTGTTGTGCTGTTTTGGTTCTAGTTGTGTGCGTTTTAACCAAGAAAGTAATCCCGCTATTCCGGTTTAATTCAGACACTAACAGGTACGGTTGAGTTATAAAAATAACCGACCAGGTACAAAATTGAGTATTTTAGGTAGATAATTACCAAGAAATAATTTGTTCGATTTTTTTTGTTGATAAAGCGATTATATTTTAAGCTATATTATAAATAAAAAAATGTTCTTAATTAAAATTGTAAAGGTTTTTTCTTGTAAATTGTTTGTAAAGTTTAAGGTTTTTAAAATACTTAATGTTTAAAATTTTAAACAGCAGACATTTTGAAATGTATAATAAATTGTTTGCCTTTGTTATGCTTGTAAAACTTGATGTACAAAACGGGTATACTAAAATTTGGACTTAATACCATATTAAATTTCCTAAGACCTGTTTTATTCAAGTTGTCAGGTAAAAAACATCACGTTTATCTGTTAATTAAAGTTTCTAGCATTCATATTTTTCTAGAAAAGGACATATCAATAATAATTATTTCAATCTGTGGAACAGCAATAATTTAAATATTACTTTCAACAATGTTTTTGTTAGCAATCAGCTGTTTTGGTACACGTGCTTGCATCGTATGGTATTAATTTTGTTATGTTATTTCTAGCAATATAAATAAATTGAAAAATAATTCAATAACGTAAATTGAAAATTAATTATGAAAATATATTATTACGATAAGCATTCCGATCGGTTTTGTAACAAACATAAGGACCTGCGTTATTGAAACTATTTAAATGGAGTACCTACGGGTTCGACATAACACTAAGGAACTCTTACGCCTTATACGTTTTCATTGTAAGGCTTTACGATAAAATAAAACCGACTTAAAACCGATAAAAGACTTACAAACAACTCCCAGGAGCAGTACAATTGTCCCCGTGAGAGTGCAGCACAATGCAGACATATGTGACAAATTAATTGTGTGTGTACCAAAACAGCTGATTGCTGAAACAGCATTGTTGAAAGTAATATTTAAATTATTACTGCATCCAAGACTTAAATAATTATTAACCGAAACAGTTTTGAAAGTAGCATCTAGGCCAGTTCTAATTTGTAAATGTTATTAAATAAAAGACTCTGCTTTTACTGAACAGCCTAATTTAGGTATGCAATATAAAATCCGGTTGTATTAGGTTTCATTTGTAAATATTTCATTAAGGTATAATGTTAGATTTTATTCATTAATTTTATATGTTATAGTTTTAAATAACAAAATTAGAACAAATTATGACCTATTGTATTAAATAACCAAAATATAATAAATGACATTGAATTATTAACAGGTCATAATTTGGTCATGCATTAAATATAACTTTAAAGTCTTTGTATAAAGGAGAGAGGTCTTTCTCTTGAGAGAGAGAGAGAGAGAGAGAGAGAGAGAGAGAGAGAGAGAGAGAGAGAGAGAGAGAGAGAGAGAGAGAGAGAGAGAGAGAGAGAGAGAGAGAGAGATCGTTTATCGAAAAATATCTTTTCCAAAAAATTTTATGCAGCTATTAATTACGTTGCTCGAATTATGAATTTCTTGTCGCAGTTGTAGTTACAAATTATATTTAGTTTTGAATGGTGCGATTTCAGACGGATGAGCGTTCCCCCACCTTCTCACACTTCTGCACTGGAACTGCAATTAAATCCCAGCGAAGCCAACACAAACCGCTGCTCTGGCTTAGCCACCATGAATGATGAGCGATGTGTTGCCCTGCCTTCTCAATTACTGCGTCTTTGACAAACTTCCGTGATTTATTTTTCTTGTCCTCTTATATTTTGTATAAACATTTTTAATATTGTACCACTATTATTTAATAATTATTTTTTCAAGTACTTTAAACTTAGGCTTTAAACTGTATTTGGTGAAAACCTCTTACAATTCAGCAAATGATTTTACGAATTTTAATAAGTTTCTCTACAATTTACTTTTTAAGTACCTAAACAAAATGTACAGATCGCTATTTTCTAAAACAGTCTTGCTATGTACGGTTTAATATGTATTAATAATTAAAATATATGTCTGATTAATATTTTTTTGTGTAAAAATAACTTTAATGAATCATAACTGACGTAATTTTAATTTGTTTATGTTATACTTTTTTAAAATTTGGTTATACCTTAGCAATCAGAGCTGAAATATTTTCAGGTTTTATTTTTTTCTTAAAATTGAAAATAATTTCATGCAGATATTAGCGTGAATTCATATCTGAATCAGTTAGAAAACACATAGATCAGTTAAAAATATAGGTTTTTATAATTTTACACTTATTTACTTTATAATAAGTATATATTACTTTCTGTATACCTACTATGTAACAGTCTTGATATTAAAAGTAACATATTAAAAATAGTTGAAATCCAGAATGTATCTTATTACATAAGTGATGTGGAATTTGTGTCTATGCAAATATTTATGAACAGTATTTTTTAATATATCGCATTTTTTACATTAAAATAAACATTTTCTTAGAATATATGCTGTGTCAGTCGTCATACTGTTACAATGAAAATTAGAAAACTTTATTTTTTAAATTAAAAAAGTAATATTAGAACTAATTTCCAAAAATAATCGCGGCATTCAGCTGTCTTGCTGACGTGATAGAAGCGAATTTCTGAATCACTATCATATAATCAGCGTTTATATTCTGAAATTTTAACATTTTAAACTTTACAATGAAAATACGAAAAGGAACCGTGACCTCCGTCGAATTCGATTTTCAATTTTCAACGGATTTTGAAAACACTAATTTATGAAGTTTCTAACGGTGTTTACGATAGTGAAATCAGATTTTCAAAATAAATTATGAATTTAAAAAAATTGAAACGACCGCCATTTTGAAACAGTTGAACTTATTTTGCTGAATAATGAACGTGTTCTTGTAAGCATATTTTTGCCCGCTTGAATAAAATTAAACTAGGCCTATAATTAAATTACAAAAGTTAGAATTATTAATACATGTACTTTTATCAATCACTTTAAAATGTGTATGTGCTCACTTCATGGTTCTTGAATCGTGACATGTTCACTGCACCAATAACTTATCATTTTCTACAAATAATAAGAGTCGACGTATTTTTTCTGTTTACAAATAACGACAAAAATAAAACTTCCCGGAGAGACAAACGGTTGAAAACATATCATACTCGCGCCAATAACTTTGTTGTGGAGTTATTGCCGCCGATCACATTACCTTGTCTTCTAAATTACCTCATACATTACTTACAAGTTTGTTTTTACTATTGGTTTAGATCAGTTCTCTTAAAATATACACTGTGTTGTTTGTCAACAATTGTGTTCTGTAAGGAAATTTACTTCAAGTTAAATTTTATTTTTATCCTCCATCGCTTTCCGATATTACTGTTCCAAATTCTAAATTTGTCAATATAACTTGTTTGTTCAGTAGGTCAGTCTTGTTTGTTTTATATTCTTACTGTACGAAAGGATTATTCAGTTTCTAAGGAAACTATTAATTAACTACTTTTAGTAGACTTTACGAGACCTTCAGGTTTTGAAACCACAAATATTTTCTTCTTCTATTTTTATTTCATATACCAAAGACTGTTTACTCCATCACACACTCATTTGTTCAACCATCTCTCCGGATTTTTCCAAAGTCCTTCCTCCAGGCTATAAATGAATAAATGTCTTAAGTTACCATTGCACTGCAACTTTTGTAGATCTATTGTGCCCTCTTTCTATATTCCTGTATTGCCCAGTAAAGGCGGAATCTCCACCCCAATCTTCTATATAAGGTATAGAATTTTAAGAGAATTTAAGGTGATGACTGCAACCTCCTAAGAGGTCCTTGCTGGGCTAATTCCCTTTCAGTTTTACTATCTCTTTACCTTTGTTTCAGAGGCTGTAATCTATTTGTCTAGTGTGATGTGAAATATCGCTCATTCCATTTTACATTCTGTTCTTGACAAAAGTACGTAGTCAAATTAGGATCATCTATACAGAGCCCCACATACGAGTATATGGTTAAAACTAAAGTACTTTGAATGATTGCCAGGTGTTCCAGGATTCCGTTTGATATACCATTAAACCAGTGTCACAGTTACTATAATACGTTATACTTTAGAGTTAAAGTTGTGTATAGTTGTGTGTGTGTGTGTGTGTGTGTGTGTGAGAGAGAGAGAGAGAGAGAGAGAGAGAGAGAGAGAGAGAGAGAGAGAAAGAGAGAGAGAGAGAGAGATGAGAGATAGTAATATAAACTGTAAACAAGGTAGGATCACGGGGTAGTTAAACCAATCAGCTGCTAACTTAACTTTTATTCAAATTATGACTTTACTTTTTATTTTATAAACTTGTTATGCGTATTTCTTCTGTGATCTGTATAAAATAATTTTTTTTAATACAAAACTTTAGAGTGATAGGACACACACGCGCGCGCGCATGCACGCACACGCGCTCCAGCACGCATACACACATACAGAGAGAGGGGGAGAGAGAGAGAGAGAGAGAGAGACTCATAATCGGCGCTCATTTAAGGGTTTTGGGTTATACCTAAATAGCCGCTCCAATAGCTGCACACGCACAGAGAGAGGAGGGGAGAGAGAGAGAAAGAGAAAGAGAGAGAGAGAGAGAGAGAGAGAGAGAGAGAGACTCATAATCGGCGCTCATTTAAGGGTTTTGGGTTATACCTAAATAGCCGCTCCAATAGCTGCACACGCACAGAGAGAGGAGGGGAGAGAGAGAGAGAGAGAGAGAGAGAGAGAGAGAGAGAGAGACTCATAATCGGCGCTCATTTAAGGGTTTTGGGTTATACCTAAATAGCCGCTCCAATAGCTGCACACGCACAGAGAGAGGAGGGGAGAGAGAGAGAAAGAGAAAGAGAGAGAGAGAGAGAGAGAGAGAGAGAGACTCATAATCGGCGCTCATTTAAGGGTTTTGGGTTATACCTAAATAGCCGCTCCAATAGCTGCACACGCACAGAGAGAGGAGGGGAGAGAGAGAGAGAGAGAGAGAGAGAGACTCATAATCGGCGCTCATTTAAGGGTTTTGGGTTATACCTAAATAGCCGCTCCAATAGCTGCACACGCACAGAGAGAGGAGGGGAGAGAGAGAGAGAGAGAGAGAGAGAGAGAGAGAGAGAGAGAACTTCATAATCGGCGCTTATTTAAGAACTTGGGTTTTACCTCAATGGACCCTAGTGTAGCCTACACTTCAGTGATTACTCACTAGTAAATTGGAATAAAAAAATAGTATAGATTGTTTATTTTATTTTGTGACGTTTAAAGGAGAAGCGGGTATGCTTTTGATGGATAGCTGTAGCAAAATGTCTTTGAGTGAAGCAATAGCCTAATACATATTGACAGGACGGAAGTCTAAAGTAGAAAACCTGTTACACCGCTCAAGAAGATGTCAAGCGCCACGATACGGCAAACAACCAATAAGATTGTGTCTGAACAAGAACAGGGCAACAACTAGACTAAAAATAGTTTAATCTATCTGACCTTTAATATGATGATAACTAAATGTAAAATTTTACAAAACGTTCACCGGTTTAATCCATTCAATAATCCAAAAACTTTCACATTTCAAGTATCAAGGGAGTAAACCCCTCCCCGGACACTAATAAAAACCTGGCAGTCAGCGTATTTTCCCAGCGTAGGTAAATTTAAGCTTAATTTAGAAGAGGCTTTAACTGGCTAAAAGAAAACATTTCCCTAATTTATTCTACTTTGGCTTACTAAATGCCCCGTTCTTATAATCCACGGCAACTTGATTTAAAAACGAAATATTTTACGACATAATAAACACTTTTTTTTAAAATGTTAAAATCCGTTATAAAGTTACTAACAAATAGCAACCAAAAAATTTAACAAAATGTTGAATGATTCCTAAATAATTCTACGTGGTAGAAAATGATATCCGAAATTAATTTTTTTTATGGTATTAATTTTTTAGATTTTTATTTAACTATCCAAATCAGCGTTAAAGCCTGCAAAAGCATTTGAAATGTTGAAATTATATTGGAAGTGCTTTACGAAAGTAAACCGTAATTAAATTTTAAATTCCTTTAAATCTGTTAAATTTAATTCCTTATCCTTTTCACCTTCATCCTGCACAAATTCAGGCGTGTCTAAGATTTTATTTTCGAGAACCCATCGGAGTGTAAGGATACATGGACTTAACTCTGACGGAGGAGCTTAGAAAGAATGGTTGTTAAAGTTATTTAAAATGTCTTTTCTCGCTTTCAAAACCCACCAAGGAATAAAGAACTTGAGAAGGAAGACAAGTCTAAAGTTTTTCTACCCTACGTTAAAGGTTCCATTGACAGAATCGACAAAGCTCTTAAGGAACACAACTTTCGAACCACTTACAAGCTCCACATTACCATTGACAGCCTTCTTGGCAACGCTAACATAAAATCAAGTTGAAGAACATCGGCGTTTATAGCGTTTCATATGGTGATCGCCCAAGAGTTACTTTGGGTAAACTAATAAGCGCATGTCAGTCAGACTGGAGGAACATAAACATGGAACTCGAAAACAACAAAGTACCCCATCAGCGAGAAACCGGCCACATTACAGATATTGAGATAGCTATTGTAGAAAATTGTCAGGAGCTACCAGGATTGTCAGAGGGAACATCGAAATAAAAATATCAGAAATAACTAAATAGCAGAAACGATACTCGTAATTTATCTACTGTTGGGAAGACTGCCCTCAATTTAGATGAAACTAGGTACTAAGAGACATTTGTAAATTTAACGGCACGCAATCAGTCAAGCTAATTTGCGTTTAGTGTGTGACGAACTACGTCAGCTAACGCCAGTCCACTTTACTTCATAAATCTATTCACGTTAATTTTACAAATAGAGCTATAATAAATACACTATATGTAAACTCACAAGTGATGATCCTGTCTAAGCTGGAGGCTTAATACTTGGGGATGACTTTAGATGCCAAGTTGAATTGAAATCGCACGTCAAAATGAAAAAAAGTCAACTAGATTTTGTATTGGCTACTAAGGCGTCAGTCTAAACTAGATCTGTCAAACAAACTGCTCTTATACTTGTCTTGCAGGTTTTGAGACAAGTATGAATGTACGAATTTCAACTTTGGGCTTGCATCAAGAAAACTAACCTTAATATAATATAGTCTTTCAAAATCTGCACGGGATTTTTCGTACATCATGGTATGTTAAGAATGATTGTGTCCATAAAGACCTTAAGATGGATACAGTAAGGGAAGTACTAAGATCCATAGCTGTAAAGCACGAACGACGCTTCACAATCATGGTAACACCGCAGTGCGGGAGATGATTGCGGGCAGGAATGTGGAGCGGAGACTGAAGAGGACAAGACCAGAAGACCTGGTGCAGTTATTATATGTTACCATATGAGAGAGTGTTTGGAGTCATAGGAATGATTTCTAACTAATACTGTGACAGTGGCATATTTGCAATTGTAACTACTGGATGTGTAGTTCTTAGTAAAAAAATATTGCGTTTTACGGAGTTTATAAAAGGAATAGGCAAGTGGAAGGTTCTTCAGTTGAGTTGGAATTCAAACTTCGAACGAGAATAACCTCGAAGATACCAAGTACGATTTTGACGAAACACCGGAACAGTGTTAGTTCTGGAAATGTTTGTGTCCAACATTTGTAAGCCGGATACACACACACACACACACACATATATATATATATATATATATATATATATATATATATATATATATATATATATATATATATATATATATATATATTGTGTGTGTGTCAGTAAAATTTAACGACCCTCAAAAAAAGTGATCTACAGGTCAGGATTGGCTTTTATTTAATTTCAAGCGCGACACTTTATGAAGCTCAGTAATTGCAATACTAATTACTTCTTTCATTGACTGTACTTTATTATCACCGTTAACGCTAGAGTAATAACAACGACTGCCGCTATCCTGTCACGCTATGAGTGATGACGTGCTTTGTTTCGGAATGAAGTCATCTTTAAAAGTGCCACTTTGAGCTGTTTGTTCAGTGTTTGGAGTAATTAATTTTTAAACGCCGTGCGAAAATTACGACGGACAGTTAATGGAGAACGTTTGTGCTTCAATTTAAATGTAGCAGTCGAGGGACTCAACAAAAGTGAAAAATAAAAATTGAAGTACTCTAGTGTTGATTGCTGGTTTCTTATAGGTTGCTAAATTATACACAACTGGTATTAAAGTAAATGATCATTTACGTACATCATACACAAATATAAACCTCATGTTGTACAATTTGTTCAATTGTAAATGCTCTAATATTTCTAATGGCTGGGCTGGGCATGTGGTAAAATGGCGTTCGTTTATATTATTAATATTTATTAGTAAACTTATTCATACACAATTTGTAAGATATAACTATAAACGCTCTAAACAATACTGTGTTCATATCAGTCGGATATGTAGTATAATGGCGTAATTATAATTTATATATTTGTCCCTAAAAATTATTTCATGCATACTTTAACAAATGCATATTAACAAATGCATTAAAGTCAACAATGGAGTTTGAACTCACGGTCGCTAAGTTTTGTAAGCAGAAATTTAAACACTGAGCCATAATGCACTGCGAGCTCACTGGTAACCTAAATTCACTTCAAGAATACTAATTTATTCAACTAAAAACAATCCTATTTTTGCCTCGTATAAAAAATTGCTAATAATTTTATTTTGAATTTTTGTGTGTGTTCCAATTCAATGTTTCTTTAACGTAAGATACTCTAAAACTTTTGGAATTACAGAAATAAAAGTATTATGTCAAACATTTTGTTTGATATTTCAAACATCGCGTTCAATAAAACTGAAAAGTTATAATCTAAAGTCAGACATTTGACATAGTGACAAAACCACTGCCTTTGTTATATACGAGGTAAGACCTACTTATTTTACTCTTAATGAAATGAAAAAGAATATTTATCAAGTTGGCATACCTTTACACTAATAAACCACAGAGCATTGGGATAATCTTCCCTTGTGCTGTCTTTTTTTTTTTTGTGAAACAAAGGAAACGGAATATCAGGTCATCCAATAAAACTTGACAGTTCCTGAATGCGCCTTTTTTAAATCAAACTATTTTTTTATATTTCGATGTTTTTATAGCCTAAAATGTCGAAATTACAGGTGAGGAGAAAACTTGAAATTTATAGAGGTTTGGTGGCCGTAGGTAAGCGTATATGCAAAAACTATATTGTATACTGGGAGTTAGTATTATTTCAAGTTTCAAATGATAATCCACCCAAGATATATAATAAAAGAAAATAGTTTTACCCCATTACTATTACTAAATATTTTTTGTCATCAACCCCAATATTTTTCCTGGTTCGCCCGCTTTTTGCTTTTATAGCGCACATTTTTATTGTTTGGTAACATTATTTATGAATAAGAGATGATTTACCTAAGATAGACGGGTAAATAAACACACCCTTATAAATTTATAAGGGTCTTGGCTTTGCTTACTGACTCTAAAAACTCCCTCCACAATAGTCATATTTTCTTTCGTTATCTACCCCTAAATGGTCTCTTTAATTTTCCTTTTTATTGCCTTTATTGTATCGTAACTACATTGGATGGAACAGATTTAATGCTATTTAATCTTTTCTGATAATATATAAGAATTTTATCAATACTGTTTTTTATATCTGTTTTCTTTTTTCTTTTTTAAATTTAGTAAATGTTTTAAATTTGCCATTATGAATTATATATATATATATATATATATATATATATATGTGTGTGTGTGTGTGTGTGTGTGTGTGTTTGTGTTTGTGTAGGCGCGCGCGTTCGTGAGTGTATTCTCCTGTGTTCGAAATAATTTCAGACGGGCCTTCAAGAAGGCTCGTATTCATATTTATAGCGATAGTCAGGCAGCAGTAAAAGCAATTCCGTCAAAGCTGGTCTGGGAGTGTCGGGAGAACCTCAATGCTCTGTCCCTGGGAAAGCGAGTTACTCTTCACTTGGTTCCGTGGCATAATGAGGAGGCAGACCGACTAGCTGGACTGGGATCTGCATATTATCGGACCCGAACCAGCTGTAGGGGGTCCTTCTATAGTTGGCCGGGTCTGTTATCAATAGGTGGATTAACAAGAAACACCAAGCAAGATAATAGGATAACCTTCATGGGCATTCCCGTATCAAGCGCCGCGTGGTTAAGGTTCCTTAAAAAGTACTTAGAGGAACGGTAACCGTCTTGGGGAAGGAAAATCATGGGCTTATTACTGGGCACTATTGCCTGAGCGTGCACATGAACAAGATAGGAACGTACCACGGAGAAAACGTGTGTAGGTTTTGCAGTCAAGGGCAGGAAACTGCAAAACACTTAATTCATAATTTTAGGCACTTGCTAGCAGGAGGTTAATGGTTTTTGGTTTCCAGGACCCTAGGGATCTCCAACAGGATGAGCTAGTCAGTGGATTGTTGGAACTTACTAAGGACATCAATCTGCTGAACTTTAGAGGTTTAGTTGCACAATATCTTAATACATACTATAATCTTATATATATATATATATATATATATATATATATATATATATATATATATATATATATGACATATATATTTTATATTTGTGTGTGTGTGTGTGTGTGTGTGAGAGAGAGAGAGAGAGAGCCTCGTGCTTTGTTGTGTGTGTGTGTGAACAAGAGATTAAGTTGAACAAAATTTGACAGAACGCCGCACACTGTAACCAAACATTCAGTAACTGTTACACGAACAAATCATTCCTAATGAAACAAACCGACCAGTACAAAATATGTTATTACGTTAAAAAGACATTTCCACTGTTGCGCTTGTTTCAAATTGGTTCCTGTCAAAATAATTATTTACAGGAAACGATCGCGATAACAGTTAAATTGACAGGTCATAATGTCGTTATTCCGAAAGTTGTCTTGTTATGTTATTCCATTTAATGAGCGGCGGACGTTATAAAGTAGTTGTTAGAATTTGACGTTTGAAAAGAGCTTTTTATAAAACCGTCCTTCATGGCTGGCGAGTAATTTACAACCATAGACACTACATAATCCATAAATCTCATACTTCCCGTGGGAAATCACCGGCACTTTCGTCAAAGTGTTTTGTAGCATAATGGTGTCATTAATTGGTGTGCCCTTAGAGATTAAGACTCAAACACTCTTGCAAACTTGTATATTGACTTTTTTTAAACAAAATTGTTTTCAGTTTGTAAATAATATTATGAGAAATATTTATAAATTTCGTGTACATAACATAAATTACTGCAATATTTGTGTACACATTTCCACCTTTGTTTTTTTTTACTTTTTCTGTTGATGTATTTTCAAAAACAATTTTTATATGCTCTTCATTGATTCCGGCAGTCGTTTTTTTCAGATTTCGGCAAAAATGCAGTTTAGGGACTTTTGTCGATTATCGTAATTTTTGCACTGAAACGCTTTTAAATATGCCCAATATTAGTAATCCAAAATATAAAGGTGCGAAAACAACGGAAAGTTATATAAAGGTAAAAATAAAAGTGCCAAACATAACTTCAAAATGACTACCTTGCGAAAGTGAGAAAAGGGTTTATAACAGCGAAAACGATAAATTTCTTGTGTGTAATTAATAAAAAAAGTTATATAATTTTTCTTTTTTTTTAAAAAAGAACTCCCATAACCTAACTCGACTCGGCGACGAATACTAACACGTATATTAGCACGCCGTTTGCAACGAAACTGTAACGTTTCTCTGTCAATTTCACAATTATTGACGCATTTAGAACACGTATATTAGCACGCCGTTTGCAACGAAACTGTAACGTTTCTCTGTCAATTTCACAATTATTGACGCATTTAGAACACGAATATTAGCACGCCGTTTGCAACGAAACTGTAACGTTTCTCTGTCAATTTCACAATTATTGACGCATTTAGAACACGAATATTAGCACGCCGTTTGCAACGAAACTGTAACGTTTCTCTGTCAATTTCACAATTATTGACGCATTTAGAACACGAATATTAGCACGCCGTTTGCAACGAAACTGTAACGTTTCTCTGTCAATTTCACAATTATTGACGCATTTAGAACACGTATATTAGCACGCCGTTTGCAACGAAACTGTAACGTTTCTCTGTCAATTTCACAATTATTGACGCATTTAGAACACGAATATTAGCACGCCGTTTGCAACGAAACTGTAACGTTTCTCTGTCAATTTCACAATTATTGACGCATTTAGAACACGAATATTAGCACGCCGTTTGCAACGAAACTGTAACGTTTCTCTGTCAATTTCACAATTATTGACGCATTTAGAACACGAATATTAGCACGCCGTTTGCAACGAAACTGTAACGTTTCTCTGTCAATTTCACAATTATTGACGCATTTAGAACACGAATATTAGCACGCCGTTTGCAACGAAACTGTAACGTTTCTCTGTCAATTTCACAATTATTGACGCATTTAGAACACGAATATTAGCACGCCGTTTGCAACGAAACTGTAACGTTTCTCTGTCAATTTCACAATTATTGACGCATTTAGAACACGAATATTAGCACGCCGTTTGCAACGAAACTGTAACGTTTCTCTGTCAATTTCACAATTATTGACGCATTTAGAACACGAATATTAGCACGCCGTTTGCAACGAAACTGTAACGTTTCTCTGTCAATTTCACAATTATTGACGCATTTAGAACACGAATATTAGCACGCCGTTTGCAACGAAACTGTAACGTTTCTCTGTCAATTTCACAATTATTGACGCATTTAGAACACGAATATTAGCACGCCGTTTGCAACGAAACTGTAACGTTTCTCTGTCAATTTCACAATTATTGACGCATTTAGAAAACGAATATTAGCACGCCGTTTGCAACGAAACTGTAACGTTTCTCTGTCAATTTCACAATTATTGACGCATTTAGAACACGAATATTAGCACGCCGGTTGCAACGAAACTGTAACGTTTCTCTATCAATTTCACAATTATTGACACATTTAGAACACGAATATTAGCACGCCGTTTGCAACGAAACTGTAACGTTTCTCTGTCAATTTCACAATTATTGACGCATTTAGAACACGAATATTAGCACGCCGTTTGCAACGAAACTGTAACGTTTCTCTGTCAATTTCACAATTATTGACGCATTTAGAACACGAATATTAGCACGCCGGTTGCAACGAAACTGTAACGTTTCTCTGTCAATTTCACAATTATTGACGCATTTAGCACACGAATATTAGCACGCCGGTTGCAACGAAACTGTAACGTTTCTCTATCAATTTCACAATTATTGACGCATTTAGCACACGAATACGATTGTTTACAGATACCGTGATGTATAAGAAATTCAACAACACTACCGTAATTCCAACTTAAATTGACAAAAAAGAGGCAAATCCCAAATTCACAATTAACGGCAGCCATTTTTTCGAACGTTGTTTTCAGAACAAGAACTTTCACGACAATAACTGATTTATAATAAAGTCCTTATTAATCTAGTGAAGCAAATGTATCTTACAAAATAAACATACAATCAAATCCATGTGAAGTGAACATTCAAGTACATTCATGCAAAAGTACATTTAACAACAAGTACATTTAACAAAAAAATAAATAAAAAACTAATTAATAAAAAATTAAATTTAATCTTAAGGAACTAGAGCAACATTATACGGAATGCCAATAAATATATCAACATCAATTATGTGAGCAACTGTATTTGTATTTTTAAACATTGATGACGTCAGAACATAGGTTAGAAATACAGGATAGTAATTAGCTAAAAATGTAATTTATTGTACATTTACCATAATAAATGTCATCCCCGCCTTAATATCTCTCAAGGAAATGATATAACACATAATACAAGCAAAAAAATATCGCTGAAATAATGATTTTCACAACAGTCCTTAAAGTGCATTAATACACAGCTTTCAAAGGGAAAGTAAACGATCATTGGCTATATTTCAATCCAAATTGTTCTTTAAGCGCGAGAGAAAAATCGTGTTAGATAAAAACCTTACGACAGATTATCGAGACTTTTTTACGTGTGGTTTCCGTACAAAGTGAAGATCTGTTTGTTCTCTACACACATCATCTTTATATAGTAAGACCTTGGCCCTACTTTCGTCCTTTAAGCTCCGCCCTCTTTTGTCTTATTGGTCCATTATAATGTTTAGTTTAATATTGTTGTTCACATGTCTATTTCTACTTATAATTTTAATATTTCTATTTGTTTTCTTTTTTTCGCTTGTGACATTTTCCCCTTATTTATATAACGTTTAAATTTGTTTCTATATTATAATCTCTGTATTTTGCTCAACTATTTAAAACTTGTATACAGGCACACTTTTTTAACATATGTATTTTGTATTTGTTATGCTGTTGAATCCTTACGTAATGTACTATCATCCTTTTTCTTCTTGACGAAGCTCCTCTCTCACTTTTTACATATTGATCCAGTAGTATAAATAGCTTGATCTTATTATTATCACGTGTTTCTTCCTCTTCCGTCATTCCAAGGTACTACTAAATGTTAATATTAAGATTATATCCGTTTCTTTGCTCTTTAACTATATATTTTTAATGTTTTCTATTTCAAATAAAGTGTTTAGAGTTTTCCTAACCTACTCTCTTTGTTTAAACGTTTAAAACTCCTATGTAAACTTACATTTTCTTTACATGTGCATTTTTTACTCTCTGTGTTATATATTCTTGTATTTTGTACTTCCATCCTCTTCCTTCTCTCTTAAGCTCTATCATTTTTTCCTCATTGGTCCAATCATTTCATTAGGTAAATCTTACCTAATCACGTTTCTACTTTACTTTTTCTACACCACGAAAATGTATATAAAATAATTTGCGTAGCTTTAAACATTACGTTAATGTTTATAAAATCCAATTTGTTTTTCCTTCTGTTTCAGGTTTTATTGCAAGCTGCCTCGGATTCCCACCACCAGAGTACACTGTCTGGTACATTCTTTTCATCGTGTTCGTTACTTACGGCATGCTGCCGCTACCTCTGAGGTGGAGTATGGTGGCAGGATGTATGACTGCCTCTATACACCTTCTGGTCACTGTTATGAGGTGGATTCTATCTTCAACAAGTGAGGTTCGTTGTAATAAAATAACACATTTTTTGCTTATATTTTTCATTATTATTTTTATTTACAATATTTGTTTATTCTTCTTTTAGTAGGAATCTAATAATGTTTCGTAAATTATCGAATTCTACCTGATATACGTTACGTTAGGAATTTTCAAATATTTCCCAAACGTAAACGCTTCTGACAGCGGCGATGCTTTCAAAATATAGTTTGACTCCTGGAAAATGTGCACAGCCTTCTTAATCGTATTCAACAGAGACTATATTGCAACACGTAGACGTAATGATGTCATAGATTGATCTAAACGATATTGTCATAGCTGCACTGACTACAAGTAGACTAGTTGTTTTCAACCTGTGTGTTCTTACTGTCAGCTGTTTCATAGCTTCTATTATAGATGAAACGATTGCAACAGTACTTTTCCATATCCGTGACCAGGCTATAATCTTTTTGTAGTTTGTTTCCGCCTTAAGGCCTTAAAAATTAAAGAGAAAACATGATTATAAAAACAACAGTAAAATTTCAAAATTATAGTAATCGATTAATATTTCTTAGTATATATATATATAGTGTTTAACGTCCGATTATTTTGCACACTTGGTCTAATGCAGACGATGGGATGATTTATAGCGTATGAAAATGCCAAACCCTGGCCGGGAATCGAACCCGGGTCCTCGGGGTGAAAGTCTATCAACTAGGCCACCAAAGCGGCTATATATATATTGTGTGTGGGTATGTTTGTGTGTGTGTGTGTGTGTGTGTGTGTTTGGGTGCGCGCGCTCGCGCGTGCGTGTAAACCGTGTATTACTTAATTTACCAGAATCACTTCATTAGATTTTCCAGTCTTAGTAAATTTTCGTAAAGATTCTTTCGTTTAGGAAATAAAGCAAAAAGTTTAAAATATCTAAGGAAAATGTAATAAGCATTTTGGAAAACTACTAGACCATATTTTTGAAACACCTTGTGTATATGTTGCTTTCGTACTTACTGTAACTTGCACCATTATCCATCACACATTGTAATAAATAAATAAAGCCATTTGTAAGCTTTCGTTTAATTTCTAATATTATTTCAAATATTTTGCCAAAGCCTCCACATACATTTGACTCAAAGTAATGTTCCTTTTTTTGGAAATGTCTGTCAGTATCGAAGCCAGAGATATTTTCGTTTAGCGCATCCTAAAATAATCAGTAAACACATTAATGTGAAGTTAATTTAGTGACTTCAATCACTAAGTAAAACAGAAAATTTAATTACAATTAAAAGTCCAAAATCAAAAAAAAAAATCAACAAAATATTTCAAAACGTTGGTCCTTAAAATTAGATAAACACATGAAGTCAAACATTTTATGGGCTTATAAGTAGCAAATTTTCATTGGAAAATAAGCTATTGGAGCTGAAATATGGTTCGAAAGACAGGTGCCGTGGAATAAATTCAAGGCTCCAGTCAATTCAAGTCCCTAGATCACTTTTTGATAGGTCGCTAAAAATGGTTGTGTGTGTGTGTGTGTGTGTGTGTGTGTGTGTGTGTGTGTGTGTGTGTATATATATATATATATATATATATATATATATATATATATATATATATATATATATATTTAACGTCCGACTATTGTACACACTTGGGCTAATGCAGACGATGGGATGATTTATAGCGTATGAAAATGCCAAGCCCTCGCCGGGAATCGAACCCGGGTCCTCGGAGTGAAAGCCTAGTACGCTATTCACTATACCACTGAGGCGGCGTATGTGTATATATATATATATAAAACGTGTGTGTGGGAGTTGTCAAACTTCGGTTCGATATGATTTAAACTTTCCTCTCGATTCGTTAACCAGTGATATATGTGTTAACAGTTACAAAATAGCGGCTAATTAAAATCTTTAAAACGCATAACTCCCTTGTCTTAAGTTGTTGTTGATTTCACCATTGTAATCAGCATTTAAAAAAATACATAATGTAGGAAATTTTTGGAATTAAAACTATTGAATTTGTCAGCGTTCAAGGTTCTATTGCTAACACGTGCAGGGTATAATGCTGGTTATGATAGTAAAAAACAGAATTTTAAAAGAAGCATCGGATAAAAAAATATGTTTATAAAATTGCTTCCATCACATCAGCGAAATAACTGCGAGGATTATTAGAATTTTACAAATTAAATTATTTTTTTTTAGTTGTGACAAATTTAAAATGTACTCTCGCTACACGTTACAAGATTTTTTAAATTCTCATAGGACTTGAACTGGTATATTATTTTGAAAAAGAATAGTTTTTTATTACCTTCAAAGGTTTTTGACGAAAAGTGGCTTGAAAACAAAAATATTGGAAGGAAACGTTGAATGAACAGATATCGGAATTTATAACCGCTTGTAGGATTGAAAATACTTAAGAATGGATAATACTGAAAATCTACTTTTTTGAAATATGGATAAAAGGCATATATATATATATATATATATATATATATATATATATATATATATATATCCCTTTTACTTCTTAAAAAAGGATCAAAAATTATATATATATATATATATATATATATATATATATATATATATATGAAAATTACGAAAAATTTCCAATTTTCAATTATGTTTTACTAAAAATTTGAAAAATTAGACCTAATTTCTATAAATTACTGGAAGATTTTTGGTCTTATAATAATCATAAATCAACTCGGTGCATCAAATTTGAAATTAATTAAATTTACGTTACGAACGTAAGTCGAAAAAACTAGACGACTGTTAGGATTTATTTTTGTTGTTTTTTTTCGAATTATTTCCAAACCATAATTCCATTTATTTCAAAAGGTTTTGTCAAGAAAAACGAAAAAATATACATTTTTAAAATGGCCCAAGGTGGTTAACAGTATCTACACACAAACGAACAGATTCAAAAAGAATTTTGTGGTCGATATTTTAACGTTGACTGTACTTGGTATAGGACGAAAGTGAAACAAAAATAGTAATTTTAAACGAACAAAAAAAATAAACATTTCTTTCTCACCTGAAAAATAAAAATACTGTGCATCACGAGAACTGAAAACATGACGGTACACCAACAAATTGAAGCAACTCTCATTGCTTCCTATTTAAATAATTTACACATATTTGCATATATTAAAATTATTTATGTACTGACAGTTTGAAATATTTCGCAATTGTTACACTTATTAGCATGTTTATAATAACATGAGCAGTTGGAGGTCATCACGGTAAGACCCAGACCTGAGATAAAATAAGCGTCGATCTTGTTTGCAGATCAATTTTTAATGAATAGCTAATATTTTATTGTTTATGTATAAACATGGTTCAACTAACAGGTACAAGCTTTTGATTTTATATTAATTTATTATTCCTCAACTGATTCTTTTTACAAATTTGAAACTTTATATACATTTTAATGAACTTATTGAAAATTTTTTGTGAAACTTTCAACACACTGGCATTTATAGAAGGAAAATCGCGACAACAAACAGCAAACATGAATCAAACAGCTGTTTTTTTAACTTCACACAATCAGCTGGTCACAAATACGGCTTAAAAAGGTGGGGCGAAGGGGCGACTACCCCTCCTGAGACAAAAAAAAAAAAACAAATATAATATAAAATGTAAAAGATTCTGTTTGACATCCTTAAATTGGAAGTATCGTAGCTTCGAGTAAAATAGTCAAAGAGACATCTGAAGCATCTGAGGATCCCGAAACCCGTCACATTATCCTGATCTCAACTTTTTCCGTATGTACGTATGTACGTTTGTGCACTTTGAAACGCTTGTACTGAGGGTGAGAACGGGATTAATCATTAGATATTTTGTGTTGGTTCTCTCTTCTCTTCCTGCGTTAACTGCAACAGCAGAAAATCTTTATCGATTCTAAAATTTATCAAAACTGGGTTGAGGAACTGTTGTGGCGCTTAACTGGGGTTGCTCAGGCTAATCAGGACGAAGGATCAGCGTTAACGGTAAGGGTAAAGTGACTGCAGTAACTGCAATTGTATTTAAAAAATTATAGATAGGAATATTGAGAAAAGGGGAAGTTATATAAATGGAGTAGCTTTGCAAAAGTCTTAAAAATAAGGAATTTAGGGAAATTAAGTGATTTCTTTTGTCTAAAATGGATTAAATTTTTACACTTATTTTATATGCGTTTTAAGTCTCCAAACAGCTTAATGGTGCTAGTTTTTGAAGGTATTATTTCAAGAATTGTCATCCCGTCGGCAGCCCTGTTTTAAATTGAATCATCCAACCAACCGCCCCCACCTACAAAATTGCATTAATCCGTCAGTGGCTGTTCAACAATTATTTAAAACCTGCAAAAGTAAAAGGCGTAAAGGTACGGAGACATAGAAGTTTTTTGTCTAAACATTGTTTATAAACAATTGAAATTCACTGAAATATGTAACTGAATAACAGTATCGGTTATTGTAAATTGCTGAGAACGGTGTAGGCTATATCGTATGACCACTTTTTTCTGATCACCTCATTTTCCAATTGAAATTCACTAACGGTAACAATAAAACAGTATTGATTACATTACTGAAAACAGTGTAGGCTATATCATATTAATATTTGTAATGACGAATAACTTTAACAATAATGTTATTCTGTTACAGAGCACTGGGTGTGTTGTCAGGCAACTAGTGGCTACATTCCTAACGTATAGTGCGCTTAACTTCGCTGGACTCTACACCAAATACCTGACTGACAGAGGGCAACGGAAAGCGTTCTTAGAAACCCACCGATCAACAGAGACCCGATACCGTACCCAGAAAGAAAACGATCAACAGGAAAAACTACTACTTTCTGGTAAGCGTTAAAGAAACAAAGCCCAGGGCAGTAAAATTTTGTTTGTTTGTGTTTGTAATAATTGTTTTTAGTGATGTATCAATAGTCGGTAACAAACAAAAAAACATCGTATGAATTTAACGAATTAGTGACCAGAAAAACACGTTTACAAGAAAATTATTTCTTCAATCTCCAGAATTATTCCAAAATTACCTTGTTTACTCAATTAGTTTTTACAAACTGCTCCTTTCTGGTAAGTTTTAAAGAACAGAACACAGAGCGATAAAATTTTGTTTGTTTGTTTTTAGTGAAGTGTAAATATAGGGTAACAAACAAAGAACACTGTGTCAATAGAAAGAACTAGTTACGATAAAACATGTTTATAAAAAAACGAATTTTTAAAACTCACCAGCATTATTGGAAAATTGTCTTCTTTACACAATTAGTTTTTACAAACTGTTCATTTCAGAACCTTAATGAAGAAATCACAAAGCGGTAAAATGTTGTTTGTTTATTGATTCGTCAATAATAGGTAACAAGCAAAAAGTCTATGTATCAGTAAAGAGAACCTAACAGGCTAAACACTTTTGTAAAAAACTATTTCTCTTATAATATATATCATGAGAATTATTTGCATCAGTAAATAAACAAATTAAAGCATTTTTTAAAAGTTAAATTACCTTAAAAACATTTCATATATTTTGTAAAAAATATTGAATTAATTTATTTTATTTAGAAAGGATTGTATTTTTTTCGAAGTTGAATAAATTACAGCGAAATGTAAACATTCGAGTTTTTATGAAATGAAGTTTTAATATTAACTGTCTCTTAAAATTTAAATGAGATGTCTTTTCTAATTCTTAGAGTATTCTTTCAAATTTAGACATTGTAATCACTTATTCGTTAAAGAAGCAAATAAATGAAATATTCATTAATTAATAGGCCTATTGAGTTGTGCCTTAGAATTGTTTTTTCCACTTAGAAAAGTTTTTCCAAAATATATCGTAATGATATCTTTGCTGAATATACAATTAGTTTGAAGATATGTTTCCAAATAACTTGTTTTGTTTAAATAAATAAAAAAATACGTGAACCTAGCTTAGATATTATTTACTGTAGTTATAGTAAAAAATATCATTTGTTTTATATTAATTCGTAACGATCAGCTGATTTCATTGAATGATAGGCTATAATAATTTGTAGGTTAGTTTGTTAAAAACTAGCGATATTCATGACAATTATTATTAACATTTACAACGTGCATGTGTTCTTCAACTAAGTAAAAATACCGATACAAAAGCAACACAACGTTTTCGCATAATACGAGTGTACTGTTATTGAAAATAGGAAGAAAAGACAGAAATAAATAGACGAATTGTGTTTTCTCCTTTTCGTTTCATATTTCCTTTACATTCTTCCGTTCGGCAGACTTACTCCTCACGCCAAAGCTAACATTAGAAGCTTCGCTTCCATAAACATTGTAATTAACTAATACAGTTTAGTCGGAACGCTGTTTAATATGATCCATCCTACAGTAAATTTGTACAAAGATGTTAAATTTAAATTTTGTTTTTAAAATTTAAAGTTTAACGAGTAAAGAAGTACAAGAGTAAGGAGTAGTCTTGGACGAGTAAGGAAGTAAAACAGTCACTTAGCTCACTACTGTAGCAAAAATACCTTGCTTCAATGGAAGAGTGAAGATATTCTGCATTTACAGAGCGTTTACAGAGATATATTGTTAACCGCATTGGCATTGTGTTAGTGTTGATTAAATTCTCAGTCAGCCATTGTAGGCAAAGTTGACTTCCTTGGACTCATTGTTATGCAAAGCGAACTCTGTGGTAGTTCGAAACATAATGACATCTCATCAATGGCTAGGTAAGTTACAGCTTTGTCACTGATTGTCCGTCGTGATTAGCATCATGTTAGTCAACTTCAAGGAAATTCACGTTTGGCTTTCAATAATTATTTTCTCAGATAATTTGGTGATTGTTGTTACGCAAAATTTGTTCGTATTGAAATATATCGTTTGCTTTTACTTCATAAGAGATTTACATTTTTAAGACAGGAAAAATAAAAAAATGTAAACAGTTCTTTATTTTTGTGGACACTATGTTAGGTAGATTAACGTTTGTTTACAATTCAGTTCAGTTTATCAAATTTTAATTTAAATAACACCATCGTTCAGAGTATCTCAAAGAACAGTAGACCTCGCAGTAATTAATTAATTGCTGAATTAATTGCTCTGACGTGCGTGTAAAGGGAAAATATTACTTGACCAGCTTTATTGGAAATGTTATGCTTTTACATAAAATTTAACCTTGAAGCGGTCAAAATTATGATAGTTCTTGCCGTTTAGTCAATACTATAGGAAACAGTCAGCACTTGCAGTTGTCGTAGTTAAACCAGAACCGCCATCTCGAAACGGAAAAGAACGGGAAAAATTTACACACACGTCGTTCGGGCTTTATACAAGATACCTTCGTAATAAATTTCAATTACAATCGTTATTATAAATCAGAGGCTGCCATCTTGAAACGGAACTGAGTGGGGAAAATATTACTCATACTTTGTTTGGGCATTATACAAGGTATTTTCGTACCAAATTTCAAAACAATGATCATTATGTTTTGCCAAAACTACAAACACTAACGTTAAATTAAAGGCAGCCATTTTCAAACGGAAATGAATGGGAAAAGATTTTAAGTCAGTAGTTTGGGCCTTATGCAAGGTACCTTCGTACCAAATTTCAAAGCAATCGGTCAATGCGTTTGGTCAAAACTGCGTACAATCGTCATTATAAATCAGAGGCCGCCAACCATGAAACTGAAAACTGAATGGGAAACAATCTTACACATATGTCGTTCGGGCATTATACGAGGTCTTTCGTTCCAAATTTCAAAATGATCAGTCTGTAAGTTTTGCCAAAACTATGTACACTCGTCATCGTTAAATCAAATGCCGCCTTCTTGAAACGGAAGTGAATGGGAAAATGTTTTACGTCAGTAGTTCGGGCTTTATGTAAGGTATGAAAATGAAGTTTGCTATTTTACTTCGATTCGATTCAAACGGCATTAGCTTAGCCGCATTCGTTTCACAACGAAATTTGTACAGCAGTTTCAAAATGGCGGTCATTTTAAATATTTAAAACTTCATGCTTTTTAAAAAGCCAGTTTTAATGTCGTAATTAGCGTTAAACACTGCATAAATCAGCATTTTTAATTATCAAAATCCTGTGAAATAAAAAATTTAATTTGACGGCGTTCATGGTTTGTTTTCGTATTTCCTGTGCGATTTGAAAATTCAATATGCTGATTTTTAATGCTGTGTATGATAGTGATTTAAAAACAACAAATTCACTTCAATCAGTGATACAGGTGTTCTGTGATTTTAATGAAAAAGTACAATGTTTAACAATTTTAATAATGTAATTGTTTTAATTAAAACTTAGTATCTGATAAAATTTAATAAAAATCGTGAAGAATTCACAATTCTCATTTGCATGATTAACTTTAACAGGATTAAAAGGAATAACAGATTGAAGCGACAGTCAGGAAAAGCTTAAATTTTAATGTGTTGAATACAAAATAGAAAAAAGAATTGATATTGTAGTTACAGTGTGTTCAATAGAGTGTTATTTTTTAATCAAAGCACAACGGGTATTTTAATTAAAACAAACAATAAACTCTTTTCATTTAGTTATATACCGTGTTTTGCATCTTTAATATTAAAAAGTATAACAATCAGAATTATTAATTTTTAATAATTATGTAAACGAGTTTTTTCACGGATCAGCGCAAACATTATTTTTAGGTTAGACAACGCCGGTATAAATTCTCACGTCTGCAAAATATGTGATCGCTGTAAAATTTGGCGGAAATGGTCTTCATTGAGGTTTGATGACAGTTGTAGAGTTGAAAAAATATTTAGGGAATCATTAAGGGTACAAAATATTTTCTACTTTTACTGACCGGTCTCTTGTTTGAATTCGACCGTTCGGCATTTGTGTGTATGTTACGCAGTTTTGGCCAAACGCATGTATCGATTGTTTTAAAATTCGGTACTGAGATACTTTGTATGAAGACCGAACGATGCAGCACTTCCGCTTCAAGATGGCAGCCTCTGATTTACAATAATTAGTGTATATTAACTAAACGCACAGACCGATTGTTTTGAAATTTGATAAGAAGGTACCTTATACGAAGCCCAAATGACGCATGTGTGTAACAATGTTTCCTGTTTACTTCCGTTTCAAGATGGTAGCCATTTGGCAATGACGATTGTACAATTGAACGATTGTTTTGAAATTGTATGCGAAAATATTTTGTATAAAGCTCAAATGATGTACATTTATTCAACGTTTAAACGTGAATTACGTTTTCTATTCATTTCTGTTTCAAGATGGCGGGTCTTAATTAATAATAACGATTGTATGCAATTTTAATAAAACACATTGGATTGTTTTGAAATTTCATAAGGTACCTTGTATAAAGCCCGATAGAGATATGTGTAAGATTTTTTCAATTTACTTCCATTTCAAGATGGTGGGCTCTAGTTGAGAGCGTAATTGTTGGTTATTTCTTGTAATACTGGCAGCTAGAAGGGATAATCTACTACTCACTAATAATAGCCCATCATGTGGATTATTAACACCAGATTTAAAGTTGTTTTTTTTTAGTGTGATTATTGGTTTCGCTATTAGTGAGGTTCTTCTATTCCTTTGGTTCTGTTTTTACAGGACGAACTATCTTAAAACTTGATAAAAACTTATAAAGTGATTGAAAAAAAATTTTTATTCTATTGCTATTTCGAGTTTACTGTATTCAAAAGATGTAGTTAATTGATGATGATAACTGGATTTTAATTAATTAACACAATTTACTTTATATATGAAAACACCTTTAATTGAACAAACAATTCTTATACTTTTTTAAAAATTAAATTTTTTATGGTAATAATGTCTTCATGTAACAAGCAACTAATATACAAAACTCTTCTTTGTTAAGTCAAATAATTAATTTTTATGTAATGTTACAGTCAAACGAAAAAATATTATAACTTAAATTCTTATGACTTTCGTAGGTTTAATTTTACAAATCATAAATCATAAACTTTCTAAATCAACAAATTCTATACTCTTATTTAATATTTATTTCAAATTCATTTATTATTAATTAAAAAAATAAATCATACGTGGTCTTCCTTATTAATTTGGGTAAGGTAAATTTTCGGTATTTTTTTTAATTTTCTCTCTTTATATTTGATTCGAAAAGTACTTCTAAATATCTTAATAGTCTCTGAATAGTCTCTAAATATCTTAATATCTCTGAAATAGTCACTTAGTTACAATGTATTTTTAAAGCTAGATAATAATTGTTATATTAAACCTTGAAAAGGATTTTAATTATTTTTAATCCTTACCAATTTAAGTGTTAAAGATTAACTATCCAGCATTAGTTAGTTCATTTACAACTTCAAACGTGGCACAAAAATCGCTTTTTATAATACCCTCGACAAGTTTGTTAACCAGCAAAATTCATTCAACAGTTTAAAAATGACATTTAAAATTTTTTTTTAAATTCGTAATATTTTTTATCGTAAATATTTTTTAAAATCTTACTATTTTGTCGTTATCAATGTTGAAAAAATTACCTTCTTTGGTTTCAAAATCCATTGAAATTAAGAAACTTAATTTGATGGCGGTCATGGCTTTGATTTCTGTTTAAGATTTCTAAGAAACACAAATTTGAACAAACTATTTTTAATTTGTACGTAACACTGAACAAAAACACAACACAAAACACGTAAAACAATTAATTATTATTAGTTAAAAGGGCACGTATAGATCCCGCTCGTATTTAACGGACAATTAACTGACGGACAAACCCCCTCCCCCAGTTTACTGTACATTGGATCAAAACATCACTTTAAAAAACACTAAATACTCGTACTTTCCTTTAGAATTATCATAAAGAAAGATTTTTAAAACTTATTGCTTGTTATTTTCAGTTACAAGTTCAATATACTTAAATTCTCGCCTGATTAATGGCAAAAGAGCGTAACAATTGTGCTCCAGGCGTGTTAAGAGATTTATGACTTTGTAAACGTTGAGCGAGTTTTGACTGGCAGTCGGGAATTTTATTATTCTACCAAATTGCTTTCGCTTGTTTTTATTGTGTTATTTTACGTGTGGGTTGAAATGGCACAGAGTGCGGTAGGATAAAGTAGGTTTTACTCCCTCAATATACTCAAGTATAAATCACATTTATTTATACTGATATTACCGTTTTCATGTCAACTGCTTCCAAGAAAGTAGTTCTAGTTGGATGTCTGTCCCACTCTGTCTTTGCATCTTATTATAGTCATCAGAAAGTAAATGAATTAATCAATTACAAAAGACATTGGTTTTTTATGTATTTTTATTCAAAAATACAATAATATAAATTAAATAAACCTTCACCGCAAATGATTTTCTCGATTTACTCGCAAACGTTAAATTTCTTTAAATTTTTATTTGCTACATTTAGCCATGACGCCAATCATCTGGATCCCTATTTCACCGTATCGCCAATAAACTGGATCGCTAATCACTTGGACCGTATTTAACCGGATCGCCAATAAAATGAATCGCTAATCATCCGGAACGCTACTTAACAGGATCACCAATAAAACGAATCGCTAATAATTCGAAACGCTATCTAACCGGATCGCCAATAAAATGAATCGCTAATCATCCGGAACGTTATTTAACTGGATCTCCAATAAAATGAATCGCTAATCATCCGGAACGCTACTTAACAGGATCACCAATAAAATGAATCGCTAATCATTCGAAACGCTACTTAACAGGATCACCAATAAAATGAATCGCTAATCATTCGAAACGCTATCTAACCGGTTCGCCAATAAAATGAATCGCTAATCATCCGGAACGTTATTTAACTGGATCTCCAATGAAATGAATCGCTAATCATCCGGAACGCTACTTAACAGGATCGCCAATAAAATGAATCGCTAATCATTCGAAACGCTATCTGACCGGATCGCAAATAAAATGAATCGCTAATCATCCGGAACGTTATTTAACGGGATCGCCAATAAAATGAATCGCTAATCATCCGGAACGTTATTTCACCGGATCGCCAATAAAATGAATCGCTAATCAACCGGAACGCTATTTAACCGGATCGCCAATAAACGGAAATGTTAATAATCCAGTTTTCCTATCAACTAGACCATTAATCATCTTGAACTCTAAACCTTATCCTCCTTTATCGGATATTCATTTAAGCGAATCTTCAATCTACCGGATTTTTAATCATAAAGATTTCTTATTAACCGGATTACCAGTCATTTGTTTTGTCAATAAACAAAAATATTCCGATTGAAAATATATAAAAAAATTAGCACAAAGCTATTTTATCAAATTAGTTTGAAAGGTTCAGCTTAAATTTGTGTCATTTATGAAGACGCTTAGCTTAATTAAGTAAATTTCAAATTAAAATATAACAGTTTAAGAGTAAATAGTAAAAGAAAATAAGCCTGATTACTTATTTGTCTGCCATAACAATATTGATATATTTGTTAAACGATAGCCAAAGTCCCTTCCTTTTTACCAATATCTGCGAAAAGGGGCTGTTAAGTCGTTTGACTGTCAGTCTCCCTCTTATTTTTTTTGAAATGTATCAAAGGATTTTGTGGCGAGGATGAAGCCGTAGCTAGTTGCATCACTGCCTTTATAAATTTACAAGAGCATCATGTTCTGATAAATGTTTGGAAAACACTTGTTTCTGTTTTCATAGCCTTGAATTGCAACGTCAGGTTACTGAAGCTTCTGGAAAAACACGGTGACTCAATTTAACTTATAAATAAAACAAGAGTTTGCCGAAAGCTTTTCTAACTTGTCTTGGTATTTATTCGCAATAAAAATTGTAAGAAGAGGTATTACGTGAAACGGGTTATAAACAAAATTGTTTACATTCTCAAATAACGAATTATAGAGATAATAGTAACCTTGAATAAAACGATGTAAAGATTTTGATGGATATATTTGTTAACTGTTTCGTTAAGTATAAAGTATTCATTTTTGATTTTCATGAATAATTGCCCGTCTGCGTACATCGTTGGAGAATAATCTAAATGATTAACAAAATGAAAAAGCTTATGGAATATTCAAATTTGTTTATATATATATATATATATATATATATATATATATATATATATATATATATATTCCTTCGCAGATAGAAAATGTGATTTTATTTTTTTTTAAGCCTTTTATTTATTTATTTTTTTTTTTTTGAATCCTGTGTAGGCCTAATATACAATTCGGTCGAAACAACAGTTTCCAGACAAAATATTGAGTTGATTTTTTTTGCCAAAATCATATCTGTGTCACTTCAGATTTGGAGCGAGAATAACTCGAAGATGCCAGATACGGTTTTAGCGAAAAGTCGTACAATGTTTCTTCCAGAAACAATTGAGTAGAATTGATGAGTGTGTGTGCGCGTGTGTGTGTGTGTGTTGAAAACAAGTTTTTAGTTTATAATGACATGTCGCAGCTAACAGTAGCAATGTTAATGTACTTGTTAAAACAAACATCATTTTGTCACGTTACCTTTAACTTTAACTGTAACATACCTTTCTTGCAGTTTTACCAGATTTTGTTGCCAAAGAAATGATCCGCGACATCGCCAGTGAAGCAGATAAAGGTTCCTTCGCTCCGAACCAGTTCCATCGTATCTACATACACTGCTACGAGAATGTAAGCATCCTGTTTGCTGACATCAAAGGCTTTACAGGTAAACTGCAAAAATATTTCATTTAAAATTATATTGAAATTACGATATGAAACTAGACCACCGTCAAAATCAGTATCTTATTTTCAATGGGTTTTGTAGATTTTATCGGTGGTTACGATTTCAAAAAAAGAATTTAAGTAAAACCCTTGAGTCTACAATACATAGAGATGTCACTGTATATAATATTGTGTGACTGAAAACAGAGAACACTACCTATCAGAAGGGAAATGAACCATGTACTTTTAGGTTAGTTTTTGGCTTGGATGCTGATGGAGTGTATGACACCGGCTTAATGGTGTATTGGACTTAGCCCTGAGATACCTAGCAATATTCCAGTGTACCTTAGCCTTACTCATACATGCAGCGCTCTGTGTGGGTGAACATAATTTATCTAGCTACTCATGTTCCTGTGAGTAACAATTTAAATAGAATGAACGAGAACGCATAGCACAACAAAAGCTAACCAAATGGGGCAAAATCTCCATGATAAGGTACAAGAGTAGGAGGGAGAAATTAAAAGGCAATTAGCAGAACAAGCAACCAAGAACCTCAGTAATGAATTAGGAAGTCACCAATTAGAAGTGGGAAAGCTATCTACCTTGAATTCTCTCCAAATCATTGTTGGATTTGAGCATCCGAGGAATATAGAAAGCGGGCACATTACAAGGATGCAGAGCAATAGTAACCCTAGAAAGTCATCCATTCATAGGCTCTTACTGTGCCTGCTTAGGTCATAGAATACGTCTGATATCTGTTGGTATAAGCCATAGGAGGAACAAAGTTTTCATTTGTTGGTGTTGCAGCAAGGTTCATTTTACAACAGTTAACTCTTTTGTCGCTGATTTTATGTTAGCCGAACACATGGCTCGGAATATTAAAAATATGCTCTTAGAAGTTTCGTTTTATCTTTTTCTGCACATCTTCTTGTCTATCGTCAGCTGATTTTGTGACGGCTGTTCTGAAGTGCATTATTTTTCCGCAGTATTTTTCCTCAAGTAAATAGTGTTCCTTTGGTGAATGTTTGTCAAGGCTATAACTTTTAAATTATTGCACAAATTATGCAACAAATGGTTCTTATATTTTATTTTTGTTCACTGTCAAACCTTTATACTGTCTACTTTCAAGAATTTTCTTGTAAACACTGCTGTCTTCATCTGCTACGAATTGAACGTGTCTAATACCATACTTCCGGTTGAACCCATCATAGGTTATTGTCGCTTACGTACTTACTTGAACTTTGGCGATTTTGCAATTGATTTAGCATACCTGTTCCATTGCTTCTTTAACTTTTACAAGTACAAGGTGTGCAATATTTATTTAAACTTTGTTTTAATTTTTACCATTTAAGATTGATCTTATAAATTTAGTGTTTTGTTAATGTAGAATAATTTGTAAAATTATTTTTCAGCATGGGCTAGTCAGTGCAGTGCTCAAGAACTTGTCAGAGTGCTCAACGATCTTTTCGCCAAATTTGACAAACTAGCTGCGGTAATTAAATCTATTCATAATATTTTATTTTATAATATTTTTCTTTCAAAATTATATTGCACAAACTTGAAAATCCTGTTCCTACAAAGAAAACTGAAAAATCGGCCTTAGCAATCAAAACAGATTTTGTTCAGAAAGTGATAAAATGTCTTTATTGTGTGCAATTATTCCTTAATTGCAAATTACTTGTCTTTTAAATTTGGTACTCATACTTCGGATATTTTGCTTTATTCATATCCAACATTTGGTAAAAACTGTTTTTGAGGATCTTTATTTTTTTTAAATAAATGTTTTTTAGAAAAAAAATGTTCTGAAAAAACATTAGAACAGAATTTTTTGAACTTTAAAATAATGATTTATTCTTTGATATTTACAGTAGCAAAACAAAATACATAAATATAAGCTCTCTGGTGAATTCAGAATAGGAGTCTTGCGTTTAAAGTAAGATTTTATATGAAAAAAACTAAACTACATTATGAAAATATGGTAATAAACTTTGACAGCTGACAGATTAATTTTCATATTTTTGAACATTTAAAAAATATGAAATGTTAATGTATGCAATTTTTAAATTCAATGACTACATTAAAATCAGATTTTCTGGAAAAAAGTGACATACAAATTTATTATTTTTTTAATGATTTTAAATTTCCCTCATTTTGAAACTGTTGACAATATTTTGCTGGATAATAAGGGTAACATTTTGCTGTGCCAAGCTTTAATAAAACCAGAAAAAATTAGGAACGTAAGCAAGATAAAAAAACACACAACACACTTTTCAAATTACCTCTCAAAAAGTGATCTAGAGGTCAAAATTGGCACTCAGGGCTGAGTCTTAAAATGATGACCACTTCAATAGGTTATTTCCCACTAGAAATTTGCTAAAATTGGTAAACCAGAATTTCACATCAAATTTCATATTCAGTAAATCTACCAGTGGCCACATAACCTGTAAACTTAAGATCAATTTTACCACGTTGTGATATTTTGTCTGATATGAAGAAAGCAATAATAGTAAATTACCATATAATTAAAACAAATTCGAAAATCAAATATAATTACTACAAGTGACATATTATGTTTGTCAGGAGAACCATTGTTTACGCATCAAACTGCTAGGGGATTGTTACTACTGCGTTTCAGGTCTGCCTAAACCCCGAGCAGATCACGCTCATTGCTGCATTGAAATGGGTCTTCACATGATAACAGCTATACAAGATGTACGCCAGAAACTAAATGTACGTAAGTAGAGTTTTTAATCTCTACAGTTTAGATGTACAGTAAATAATCTAAAAAAATCTAAAGGGTTTAATTACAACCATTTTTTAAAGTTTCAATTTTAATTTCATTTAATTTTCAAGATTTTGCTAGGTAATGAAGCAATTAATAATCATGGTTAGTAGGGCACTATGACCTTTTTTACTTCTATTGTGTCCTACAGATTGAACAAGAGTTCAATACTTCTTCAGCTATATTTTTTTCATTTAGTCCAGAATTTAGAAAGAATTCAAGGTAGCTCGATCTTTTCTAACCGGTAACTTTCCAGAGATATCTCTATGTGTACCTAAGGCCGTACAATCTACCAGTAGCTAGTGAAGGCTTTCCTCCCTCCCCCACATTATCTGCAATTTGAATCTTATTTTAATTTAATATTCCTTAGAAGCCTCATAAGAGTGCCAAGACCAGTAAGGAAACGTAGTAGCAATCTGAGCTTTTTACTGAAGCTGGTACAGATTTTCATTCTCTCCTATTAGAATCTCCGAGGGCTGTCTTCAATGTTTTTGCCCTGAGATTAGACCTTCTGGCTTCTTCTTCCTCTAAGTTAAATCTTAAACGTCTAGTCCTCTAAGTTGTGACATTTCTTTTTTGCCAGCTCATTTGCTCTCTCACTTTTCTTTACCTCAGCTTGTTTTGGTACCCAGAGGATTATAACCTTGTTGCTTTAGTCCAGCTTATTTATCTTCCTACACCATTTCTGAGTTGATGGTTGAAGGACTCGACACTACAATGAATGCTTGGCTATTTGACATGATGGTGTTGTTCCTTCCTCTGTACTGCGTGTCAAGATTCCTCTGCACACACCATTAATAGCATAGAAATATGCTAGAGGGATACTGGGTTATATTCTCATTGCTGGTTTTTGGTGTAAAATATTCTGACTTTTGCTGGTTAAAGAACTTGTTTATAATATGTATTACTAAAATCAATTTTTGGCCAAATTTAAATGAAAATTGTCAGGTAGAAAAACATTGGTACATACATTTTTTAAAAAAAATCTGATTTCTAACAGTTTTATTTACCACAAAAGAGTTTTTAAAACTTTTTCATTAATTAACAAAACCAGATCTCCATATTAAACATATCGTCTAAATCAGTTAATTATTTCAGTCCCTAGTGATGTGTGTAGATAACAGTCATATTAGCAAGTAAAAAACTTTTATATGGACTCAGGAGACCTGAAAACAGATAAAGCTATCAATATTGCTCAATATAGGTCATTTTATTTCTGTTTGAAATATATTAGCAGACATAAATTTTAACTTTTTAAAAAACAAAAAATTATAACATGAAAGTTAACTTGAAAATTATGTAAGAAGAGGAAAATATTTAAAAAATACTAACGCAAAGTATGTTTTGCCAGAGTAACTAGAACTTCATTCAGAGTAATAAAGTTATGACAGATAAATAAGTGATACTTTTTCAAATCTTTTTTAAAATACTTGTACTTTAAATAATTAAGTCAAATTTTTTTTGAAATTCAGTCATCCAACTGAAGTAATAATTGCTTAATTACTGCATTTTATTGCAATATATAATATAGGTGTATAAAAACAAACCTTATGTTTTTCCTGAACTACTAATGATATTAATCAGTGTATAGTATTCATTGACCATTCACTAATGTATTGTTTGTTTGATTTTACCTAAACTCAAAATTTTTCATTGACATTAACGTTTTTAAATACAATAGTGAAGCAAGTGTATTCAGGTAGAATGTTATAGTTTATGTTTTGGCAGAAAAGTAGAGCTATCATATTTACATATGCATTTTGTTTGTCACATTTTATTAAATTATATTTGTCTAGGTTAACCTGAACATGCGCATTGGGATACATTCAGGATCAGTTCTGTGCGGAGTGTTGGGTTTGCGTAAATGGCAATTTGATGTTTGGTCGTATGATGTCACTTTGGCCAACCACTTGGAATCAGGCGGTATACCTGGGTGAGTTGAGTATAATATATTGTTGTAGTAGTATAGTCTCTAGCGAGGCATCTCGGATATCACTAGATGTTGCAATGACTGTTGAAATGAATTACAAAATTGTATAGTTTTTTTTTAACATCCATCATACTTCATATCAGTTGTCAGACATGCCAGCATTAGTCTTTTAATCGCATAATAGATGAACTGAGAGATTTTTCTAAAATTTAGATTTTGTTATTGCAGGCGTGTTCACATATCAAGCGCAACGCTAGCGTGCCTACAAGGAGCCTATGAGGTAGAGCCTGGCTTTGGAAGTTCTAGAGACAATTATCTCAAGGTAAATCTAAATCTTTCTTATGACTAGTTGTTTAATTTGGAGGTCTAGGTTTTTCAAAACCCCTGGCACTGCAACCAGAGGTGCACAAAATTAATTATTGTGCTATTAATTTTCTTAGGTAATAGTTAAGTACACTGATTGCTTCAATGAATTTCAGCAGTCAACAACCAGTTCACTCAGCTGGAGGTCTTCAGGGTTCTAAAAGACCCATTGACTTCTGCTGGCAAGAGCCCCACAATCATAGTTTTTTTATAAGTTAGTATTTAGTCCAAAAACATATGTTTCCATTCAAACCATTTAATTTTTAGTGTCCTTAAGCAAAATCAAAAATCATTATAAATTTGTGCACATTTCCGTTTTTCTGTCTGTAAAGCAACTCTTACTTGTAAACAATGTGACCGATCAGTATAAAATTTTCAAAAATATTTTTTGTTTATGACTGCATTTAGAAATGCTTGAAAATGCTCTAATGAGTGAAACCTTGGTTGGTAAGACTGAAATAAAAACATTGTGAAAATATACAAACTTGTAATTATTTCAATAATATAACGAATTTCCACCAAATGGATGCTCTTAAACCTGTAACAGTCGCGCAGCATCAAAAGGACCGCAGAGGTTTTAAATTTTGCTATAGCTGCATTATTTTTTAATAGACATAGCTTTCCATCTTGCTTATCTCTCACCACCCTCTCTACATTCCATTGCTAGACTGGTGTTTAGTTTGAGTTGATATTTGGAAACAGTAGATGTATCTTTTTGAGGTGTGGTCATTTTGACGCCAAGCAACCAGTTGTGTACTTTTTATTGCATTTTTTTTGGTGCCATGCGACTATTTGTGTTGTAAATATTTTAGTTTTAATATTATATATTAAGTTTTTCATTATAATTTCATTTTATTTATTACTGAATACAGTTGTGTACTTTTTATATGGTTTTTTTGATGTTATGCAACCATATATATATATATATATATATATATATATATATATATATATATATATATTAGTTTTAAATGGACTACATTTTTGTGTAAGCAATTTCACTTGCATTACATTATGGATCAATGGGAACAAGAAAGAATCTTAAGCTATTGGAAAGTGTATGAAAAGAAGACAAACATAAAGAATCGAATCACACTAGCAACGAGAAAATTTAAGAAGACATAATCATTGGCCCAGAAATCATCGGAGACTCTGAATAGCCAATTAAATTACTAAACGTGCAGGGACAGATATATCCGAAGAAGATTTTTCATTAGTTAACATGATACGGATTCAGAGGCTGCACTGGAGGGCTTAGAGGAGGAAGTAATAATTCAGTCTTTGAACGTGAAAATGAAAATTTTATTTTAGGCAAGAACAAGTGGTTCGCAGACATGGAAAAAAGAAATTCATCACCACATCATATGAAAAGAGAGAATCGATGTGCGTCTTCCCTATCCAGGGAATAATATTTAAAAATTATTTCATTTTGTTTTGATAAATATTATATTATTAAAAAGAAATATTTGTTTTATTTTGTTTTGGTATTTTTATCGTTCTTTGTGAAGACATGAAATAGCAATATATTTTAAGCAACACAGCACATGATAAAAACATATTTCCCAAGTAAATATAATGTATTTTTAATTAATGAATATTTAAAAGTTTTTAAATTTTGGTTTATTACTTCATCATCACTTTAGGACAAAAGAATACAAATTTTGACACTGCACGACCACTTGTGTTACATGTTACCGTAAGCCTAGTCCAGGGTTAAGTATAAATATTTTAAGTATAATGTAATAAATTGAAAAAGTAAATTAATTTCATTACAGGAACATGAAATAGAAACGTATTTAATCAAACAAAAGGAACCATCTCGTCCTCGCAGACGATTGCATCACACGCTAACTCGCCCTAGACTTTGGTCTGATGAAGAAAAGGTTAACACAATGATCATTCCAATCAATAAAGACGACTTGGCAAACAATACCATCAACAGTGACTCCACTGCCAATAATTCAAGTAAGCAAATGTTAGTTGAATTTGCTTTGGAAAATTATCTGTTTTTGCCTTGTTCTATTGTTGAAAAGAGATTTATAGCAATTTTCTTTTGAAAAATGAGCTATTGGAGTGGTAATCATGATCAGACCTGGGATGATGTTTGGAAATTGGCTTCAATCATGCCAGCGAAACAGATGTTTGTACAATTACTTTTAATAGTATTTGGGTTAAGAACATTAGTTTGAAGTATGACCATACTATTTATAACCTATATCTTTCCAGCCAATTACATACAATAAAGTAAGATATTGTACAATACAAGCCTCAATACAAATAAAAATCACATCTAACTTGCTAACATGACAAAAGCAAATTTCAAAACATTAACAAAAATGTATTCACAAAAATTAAAATTTCTGTACAAAGCCTTTTTTTTAAATAACAACTATTTAAAAACAGAAAAACTTCATCACTTCTTTATCTTTCATTTTATTGTAAATCTGTCATCAACTTTTCAGTAAGAATTAGTGATGGGTGACTGCCAATGATTTCATTACTGGACTAATTCATAATTACTAATGTCATTATTCAACTAACAGACTAGTACGAGGGTTGATCAAATATAAACGAGACTGATTTTTTAAAAAATTTATTGCTTACTTACAAATTATTCTTGATACAACTTATTTTTCTACATAGTCTCCCGCAAGAGTAACACATTTTTCCCACCGGATTGGAAGTTTTTTAATTCCATCTTCGTAAAAAGTTCTCGGGCGTTCATTGAGCCATTGGAGCACGAAGGTCTCCACCGCAGAATCGTCTTGAAACGCTGGCTTCCAAGCGCCTCTTTGAGTGGCCCAAACAGGTGATAGTCGTAGGGTGATAAGTCTGGACTGTATGGGGGATGTTCCATTGGTTCCCAGCCAATTTGATCGAGTTTAAGCCTCGTAGCGTTCGCCGAATGTGGTCGGGCATTATCATGAAGAAGAATGACGTTTCTCGCCGGTTTAGATTTCCTTTTCCTACGAAAAGACTGTTTTTTGCCTCTAAAACATCGCAATAATATTGTGCATTTATTGTGCGTCGTTGATGGAGGAAATCGACGTGAAAGGCGCCTTGATTGTCGAAAAATACAGTGGCCATTACCTTCCCGGCTGACGATCGTGATTTGGCCTACTGGTTTTCTACTGCTTCCCGTCCTTCGGCGAATTCCTTGTGCCAAGCAAAAACGCAAGCTCTTGACAGGGTCCTGTCCCCGTATTGAGCCGTCAATCTACGAAAGATTTCAGTCAGATTGACCCTCTCCTTGGCCAAAAACTTAATAATAATTCTCTGCTCCACGGAAACGTGCACTTTACTCTCACTCATTGTATAGTTTTATACTGAAGGGTCCGAATGGAAATGTTGCCCGTCTATGCCCATCCCAAACCTCCCAGGCTACCTGAAACCCCACCCTTTAGAGTTCAATGTCCAACGGAAAAGTTTTTAGAAAGTCAGTCTCGTTTATATTTGATCAACCCTCGTAGTTAGTGATAGGCCACTGCAAATGATTTTATTATTCGTCTAATTCATAATTACTAATGTCATTATTCAACTAACAGACTAGTAGTTAATGATGGGTCACTGCAAATGATTTCATTACTTAACTAATTCATTATTAGTTAATATCATTATTACTAATGTCATTATTCAACAATAGATTACTAGTTTGTGATGGGTGATTGTGAATGATTTCATTACTCAATTAAGTTGTAATTACTAACTTCATTATTCAACAACATATTAGTAGTATGCTAATGTTCATAATGAACTTGTAACTACTGAGCTTGGAATTGAGTAAATATCACTTATACTAAGAAATAACATGCTAACATCAAGTTGATACACACTCACACACACACACACACACACACACACACACACACACACACACACACACACACACACACACACACACACACACACACACACACACACACACACACACACACACACACACACACACACACACACACACACACACACACACACACACACACACACACACATTTTTAATGACTTCTCTCTCAAAATGTACTCATTACGTAGTTTTGAATCTGGATCTTACCTTAATGCCACTCAAATAGCTCATTTGAATGAAAATTCATCATTAAATGAAGATAATCACTGTATCATAAATTCTTTTTTTTAATATGTTTTAACTTTGAAAATATAATTTTTTTCTATTTTATAACATCACTATCCCTTTCATTAATTTAATAAATAATGCTTGAAAACTTGTCTGTTTTTATGATATGAAAATATTATAATTAAGTATTTATTTTTACTAATTTAATTAATTTATTTACTTCATGTATTTTAGTTGTTAAAACAATTTTCATTGAAAAAATCTTTAGTTGTAAGAGTTTAGAAACTTTTAGATCTTATTTGTTGTTACTTTTTCTTTACTAGTAATTACCTAGACTTAAAGAGTAAAAATAAAATAACAGTACCAATTGGCCTAAAATATTAGAATAGACACAATGTGTTTTTTGTTTTTTCCGTTTCAGTAACCAGTCCAATTAAACAAACCGACAGCAACGGAAATCATGGGAATCATCATTCTCTTGGATTCATTGATGAATGGACTCCGGAAATACCATTTGAAAATGTATGTATAGATAAATATTGTATAGTTAATTAATGAATATGAATCTGTCCTTATATTTAATTATCAGGCAAGATCAATGCAAGAATGAGTAAATGAAACAAAGTGGAATAAATATTGCGAACTTGCTGATATTGTGGTGAAAGAAACTCTCCAGCATTTAATTTTCCTGTATCTAAGCATCACAATAAGTATATCCAGGATAATTATTCAAATGAATGTATGTAACAAGAATAAGATAGTAACAAATTCTAACATTATTTTTTTTCAGCATAGACAGCTAATGATCCCACTATACCTCTAGCTCATATATTCTTATTCATCTACTCAAAAAACATCCTCTTTCATTATTCTACATAGTTTGGCTAACTCTAAAGTGATCTACCTAACTCTAGTTTGGCGGACTCAGTTATCGATTTGGCTAAAGAACCGGTCAATGTGCTGCATCTCTGAACTGCACACCTCAACATTCTTATTTCTAGTTGCAGATAATCCTGTTGCTTTTCCCTTACCGTTAAAGCTGATCCCTTGTTATCATTATGTAACTGGCGTAAGTGTAAAGGGATCCATACTTGTGGAATAGATACTAGGCTAATTGTGTATCAAACAGAGTCCTGGAACACCTGGCAACCTCCCACTAAACCTTACCCTTACCAGTGCATGCAGGCTCTGTATGGGCAGACTTTCCTCAGCTGCTTGTGGGTGTTTCCATAAATAAAAATGTAAAACCAAATGTGCAGGACCTTCTTGCAAAATACAAAGTTTGGTAAAATTTAGTGAAACTCTACAATGATGGTCAAAAGAAAGAAAAAATTAAAGGGAATAAGTGAAGCAAGCCACTGAAAACACTTCAATAAGGAAATGGGAAGTCACCAGTTAGAAGGCCGCCTCGGTGGCCTAGTTGATAGCGTACTGGGCTTTCACCCCGAGTTCCCGGGTTCGATTCCCGGCCAGGGCTTGGCATTTTCAAACGCTATAAATCATACCATCATCTGCATTAGCCCAAGTGTGCACAACAGTCAGACGTTAAAAAAAAAAAATCTTCAGAGATTAGAAATAAACCAAACATTTATTCCTTGAATAATATCAATATTGATTATGACAAAATTTATTTTATTGACAAGTATTTAAGAAAGCTTGCAAGAAAGCATAAATGGAACCAATTACAGTATTTACGTATTCACAACACACTATACTGTCAAAATACATATTATTTTGAAATTTGAGGCTTTAATTATGTGGAAGTCAAATAAATTGAGGTTAACGAAATAAAAAAAAGTTTTAATGCTCTATAGTGCTTTATTACTTACTGCTTTAACTGGTTTCAAAGAAGTTATTGGCAAGTGTTGCACCAAGTTACAGAGATGCAAACGTGACTAAGCAAATTAGAATAGAGGAGAGAGGGAAGTAGAGTAGCCTCTGCTTCCTCCCTGCTTCCCGCTCTTACTTATCGCTTTTCCTCTATTCTAGTTTGCTTTGTCATGTTTGTATCTCTGTTACTTAGTATTTATCAATGACATGTAAAAGTCGAAACCGGTAGCAAGTAATAAAGTTCTATAGAGTATTAAAACTGTTTTATGTTTTAAAAAAAACTCAAAACAAAAAAATCCTTATTATTATAAAATTTACTTGAATTATTTTAAACGATTATCAATATCTTTTATAAAAAGATAAATAATAAGGTAATAATAAATAACAATTAATAAAGATTTTATTCAGTAATAAAATTACTTTCAGTCTCAGAGAAAATTGTCTGTATTAGGCAATTATAAAAACCTTAAGTTCACTCTTCTGCAAGAATAATTTAGTGTTATGGTTTTCTTCATTTCTTTCATATGTTTCTCTTTTAAGTTGTATCTTAAATCTTTTTTACCCCCCTTTTAAATCTTGTTTGTACCCTTAAATTTATAATTTGTACTAAAAAAACTTAAAATTTAAAAAGCAGTAAATAAGCAACTACATGTAAATTTTTCGGTTAGAAAATTTTAATAATAAATTATTTTAAAAAAATAGATATTAATTTTTAAATACAGATTTGAAACTTTAAATTTTTGGAATACTGAGCAATTTTCCAACTATTGATAAAATACTTTAAGGCTTACTCTTTTTGTAGAAGAGCAGTTTCGATGGCCCAATCATTCAGACTCGCCAACATTTTGGACATTCCGGAGGATGGGTTGTTGATTTAGTACTAAATAAATTCTTCCTGTTGTCAACGCCTCAGGTAGGCTCGCTACCTTATAATCTGTTGTCGCCTGTAATCAGTGTACTTCTTTCAAGTTTAAACTCTCTTGCGCCTGATGGATGCCGAGTCAAATGCTATATTCAAAGCACTTTTAAATGAATTTGAGAAGTTATCTTTCTGAATCTGAATTGATTAATCTGGTTTTGGGAAGTCAGCGTGACTGGTTTTCAACTAAGATGGTGAAAATGTTGGTTCATTGTATTTCAAATTGCACACACGAGCGCTTCTTTATCACACATCTGTTTCTTTTTAGTACTCCTTGTTGCTTTTATAAACCCATGGCACGCAGCTGTCTTGCAGACTTTGTAGCATCACATTTTCTGTGCATTTCCTGAAATTACAGAAAGGAACATTTTGATGCACAAAAATCTCCATAGACATAGGAAAATTTGTATGTGTTGCATTATCAGGTGAATCTAGTGATAACCCTTTCACTTAGTGAACGTATGTTGAACTTGATCAAATAAAATTTTGTTTGTAAGATAGGACCTTTGAAAACCAATGGGCACAGCCCAATGGAAAAATTTATAATTTTTCAACATAAAAAGTTTATACAGAGCTTTCAAAAGCCAGACTTTTTCAAAAGTTCAAGTATTGATGCCCTTGTCTAAAATGTTGACATTTTCGGGCAGAAAAATCTCTAAAAATTTATAAATTGATTTTAGATAACAAAAGTATTGATTTTTAAAAACTGTAGGTTTATACATAAAATATATGTTTTTTATCTTATAGTGAAATAAAAATAATGATAGATGGATACATACATAAATAGCTTGTTAAACAATTTTTCAAATATGTTCTAAAAATAAAAAATGGTATTCACTACGTAGCCCTGGTCTTGTGATGATGGCGGTTTGATTTTCAATAGAAATTCACCAGCAAGAAAATTTAAGTACAGCATATTCAGTTAAACTATTTAAAACAAACTTTCATACAATTTTCCATATAATTCAAAAATGAAAATATTTAGGAATTAAAATTGAAGTTTATTCTTGACCACTTTTAAGATCTATTGTTTTATAGAAGAACGGTGAAGTACAACCTTACCAGATTCGAGGATGGCTTGATGATTTTGAAAAAAACAAATGTTTTTCAACTGTTCAGGTACGCTGATTGTGTTTCTGCTTCTGTTGGTGGTGATATCATATCATTCTCATCTAACATATGTTTGGAACAAAAACTTCTATATTTCTTCAACTTCCATATATAATCGATACATTATTGATTCAGCATTTACTGTTTTAGAGTTTCATGAAAACAATTTAATAGAATCTCATTATTGCTGCCTATCCATTAACATTTTCCTTTTGATTTAGTCCAGTACTATTTTCTTAAGCTTATAAAACAATATTTATACTCAATAGTTTACTAATAATTAAATTAACCTTGATTTGCTACGGCTGAAAATGGTTAAATCACGTTTAGTATGTATTTTTAATCTCAATGAAAAATGAGGTTATTTTAAATTAAACAAAAACATTATCAAATCGAAAAATCTATAAATAAATATATCGATTGATCGTAAATCAGAGACTTAGAAGCTAAATATGCAACTGAGTTGAAATAAATACAGATTTCATTATTGCAACATAGCCACCAGACCACATATTTCAGTAATTAGGATTATGACCTATTCATCCTGTCAGTGGTTTATCTACTCACCTCATAAAGGTTACCAGTTAATCATAAATACAGATTAATTGATAGATTGTAATTTAGGCAGACTTTGATGCTAATGAACAGCTGAATTGATATAAATATTGATTGATTGATAGATCATGATTCAGGCAGATTTAGAAGATAATATACAGCTGAATTGATATAAACACTGAACGATTGATAGATCATAATTAAGGCAGACTTAGAAGCTTGTATACAGCTGAATTGAAATAAACACTGATCATAATTCAGACAAACTTAGAAGTTTATATACAGCTGAATTGATATAAACACTGATCAATTGGTAGATCATAATTCAGGCAAACTTAGAAACTAATATACAGCTGAATTGATACAAGCACTGACCGATTGATAGATCATAATTCAGGCAGACGTAGAAACTATTATACAGCTGAATTGAAATAAACACTGATCGATTGATAGATTGTAATTCAGACAGACTTAGAAGCTTATATACAGCTGAATTGATGTAAACACTGATTGATTGATAGATCGTAATTCAAACAGATTAGAAGCTAATATACAGCTGAATTGATATAAGCACTGATCGATTGATAGATCGTAATTCAGGCAGACATAGAAACTAATATACAGCTGAATTGAAATAAACACTGATCGATTGATAGATTGTAATTCAGACAGACTTAGAAGCTTATATACAGCTGAATTGATATAAGCACCGATTGATTGATATATCATAATTCAGGCAGACTTAGAAACTAATATACAGCTGAATTCATATAAGCACTGATTGATTGATAGATCATAATTCAGGCAGAATTAGAAACTAATATACAGCTGAATTGATATAAACACTGATCGATTGATAGATTATAATTCAGACAGACTTAGAAACTAATATACAGCTGAATTGATATAAGCACTGATCAATTGATATTTCATAATTCAGATGGACTTAGAAGCTTATATACAGCTGAATTGATATAAACACTGATCAGTCGGTAGATTATAATTCAAGCAGACTTAGAAGCTTATAAGCTTCTATATACACTGCATATACAGCTGAATTGAAATAAACACTGATCGTAATTCAGGCAGACTTAGAAGCTAATATACAGCTGAATTGATATAAACACTGATCAATCGGTAGATTATAATTCAGGCAGACTTAAAAACTAATACAAAGCTGAAATGAAATAAACACAGATCGATCATTAAAATCATATTTCTTTCAAATTTATACGTTTATTTGCAATATTTAAATATGACTAAATTCTGTTGAACCACTTTAGATAAATTAAGATATTTTCCGAGTCTATATATATATATATATATATATATATATATATATATATATATATATATATATATATATATATTAGGTAAGTAAAACAAATGTTTATTTTTAATAATTATGAATTATATTAAAGGTAAATTTGATGAAAGTTGTCAGAGCTGATTTTAAGAAAATCCAGTTTTTCAGGTTTCTTTACCATAAAATTGTTTGAAAATTAACCCCTTCTCTTCCCCTGCAAATAGGTCTCTATGTATGAGCAAAAAACCTAAATGTCATTTTTTTTAACTAACCAATTTGTTTAGTCCTGAGAGATATGCATAGATGAACTGACATAAATGTCATAACATCATGTTATTGTTTTTTGGAACCTGAAAATAGATATATTTATTAAAATCTTACTACCATTTGGAAAAACAATGATTTACCATACAATTTAGAATCATTTACTACATTTAATAATAATATTAATAATTACCATTTTACTTATTACATTGTATTTATAAAAAAAATATATTCATATTTACTGTGAATAAAGCAAATTGAATTTTAAAAAATAAATAGTCACTGCATACAATTTTCTCACTGATGTATTTAATATTTTTTATATTTTAATTTTTTAAATTTGATTTTGCATTTAAAATCTACATTGAATACATTAGCAAAATAAAGTTTCAAATTACACAATGAAAATATAAAAAAGAAACCTATGCACTGTTATATTAATTTTATTGTTTTCAAAGGATTTTAAAAATTCAAATGCTTCAGATTTATGTTTTAGATTTTAATTCTTATTACGAAGGTAAAAATAAGATTTTCAAAAAGTGTAAAATAAAAATACTGTTTTTTTAACTTAAAATGGCCTTCATTTTGAAACTTTTGATGGAATTTGTTCAAGTTATTAACAAAATTTTTATGTATATATATACACACATAAAATTTTTAACAAGTCTTCAAAAATTATTTAGGGATTAAGATCCAAAAAGGTATTACCATGATATCCGCTCTAATCATTTGTTTTCAATAGATATACACTATAATTCTGACCCTTCTTATTATGTACGTTGATATAAACAATAATATTTAGCTTTTCATTTTCAATTTTCAATACTTAATTTTCTTGTACAAAATTTCAGTTTTTCATAGGGAAACACGTTAATATTTACAGAGTTCGTCTAGGTCTGTTTTTGTATGTGCATAATAAGCATTATTTATTGGCAAATCATATAGCTACCATATTATAAATTGTACTCTTACCATAACTAATAGGCCTAAAACATTTAACTGAGTGTGCAAAGCTTCTGCATTCATTTTCAATCCAGGTGCATTGTCAATTCATTAAGTTATTATATGCCTATGGAATGGAATATGTCTTGTTTGTGTTACAAAAGTATCGCTTGTTAAATTAATTTTTTTTAACTTCTATTTGAAAATCAACTCATTTTCTTGTTGGAGCAGTTTTTGTGGTAATTTCCAAACCCGGGACATTGAAATGAACAACTCTAGATCACTTTTTTTAGGTCGTTAGATTTTTTTGTATGTTTGTGTGTGTGTGTTGTGTTAGAACTTAAATTTTAGTCATATTTGATTCAGCTTGGCAAAAAAATAAATTTTGGCATTAGCCTAGATGAGTTTTTTTACCAAAAAAAATTGTTCAATAGTTTCAGAATGGCAACCAATTTATTTTTTTCAAAAAACTGCAAAATAAAAATGTTGTGTTTTCTAAGATTTGAAATTACCACAATTTTTTAAGTGTTTAATAGATTTTACTGGGTAAAAAAGCTTTTGCAAAAATCAATTTTCATGTTATGTTTGAATCAAGTTTGACCAAAATTGCAAAATAGGTGAGTGTTTTTGTACATAAAATCTTAATTATCCCTCAAAAAGTGATATAGAGGTCTCTAACAGTATACATTTAAAGGTTCTGGAGGTGGGTTCTACGGTGATGACTCTAATAGATCATTTTCCAATTGAAATTCACTAGTAATAATATTATCTTACTGAAATTTTTGAATTTTTAAACTAAAGTTATTTTTAAAAACATGTAAACTTCATTCTATTTGTTTAAGAAAATGTAATTTAAGGAAAAGAATGTTTAAAAATATTAAACCATATAAATGAAAACAAATATAATATTTTATATTTTAAATATATTTTAAAGTACAACAACAATACACAAAATATAGATTGTAAAAAATGATATTGTCAACAAAAAATTATAAAATCAGTTTGCTAGTTCAAAACGCTTTTGCCTTTGCTATTTTGCTTTGTAAAAGCAGGAAAACTAATATTTGATGAGCTTGAAAGAAACCAGCATACATGGATTTTTACAAAGTCCATTATCTTTTACTTCACACATTTCAATTATTTGTGGATGTTAATGTAATTTATTTTTCATGGTTTGAATCAGTGAAAGGATTTTTCAGTTGTATAGGGTGCATTGTGAACTCTTCAGACAGCTTCAGCAACTTTGATAGCTACTCTGTTTTTAAAATTATTACTTAAATATGTAACATTCATATTAATATTATTATTATTGTTTATTCAGAAAATTACCATCACTTGTATTCAAGAAAGAATATATGATGTTCTAGAGGATAACCTCTTATTCTCAAGTTAATATTTAGTAATTTAGTTTTTAAACATAGGCATCTAGCCAACCAATCAGAAAATAGCAGTGTTACAGATTGTTTCTCTACATTAAAAAAATGCTTATTTGAGGCTACTAATGTACCAGGACTATGTGACAACATTGCACAATCTTGCTATTGGTTGACCAAATGGACTATATTCATGCTTTGGACTATAAACTAGCAATTTTCTACTCGGTAAGTTTTAGACACTTGAGAACAACAGTTAATGCATATTTTTGAAACATCATGTAGTGTTTCTGTTTACACAAACAAAGGCAAATGTCCAGATAAACCATAGTAACAAATTCAACAGATAACTTAAATGTTATAGTCCAGTTTCACTATACCGAACACTAATTATCAAGCTCCAAAGTTTGGTGTTAACAAATACCTTGCTTTTACAGCTCAGTTCAAATGGTCAAGATTTGGATATGGACGATATTCCAGTGTGTAACAATGTCGGAGAAGCCCCGCCACCTGTATTGACTACAGCAGAACAAGTAGATGAAATCATGGACCATTACATCGAAGTTGAAAGCAATCAACGCATGCGTAAAGAGAACGTTAATGGTTGGACTCTAACTTTCAAACAACCAGACTTAGAGATTAAGGTAAATAATTTAAATTATTGAGATGTCAGACAGAGAAAACAAATACCACTACAACGCCTTTATTTCATTCAATGCAAACTTGCTAATTAGGTTTAGGTATAACAATAACATTTCTCAGCAATTCCACCATTTATTAGTTAAAATTAAAAAAATGAATTGTGTTATATTTGATTACAGTTTCGACAACTAAAAGAAGATATGTTCAAATCAAACATGCTGTGTTGTTTTATCATCTGGTTGTTTATAGTAGCCTGTCAGCTTGTTATCTTACCTAGGTGAGTTTTCCATATTATAAGCTACCTTAAGGTGAGTTATGTTTATAACTCTTACTTTGGTAAGTTATAAACATACGCTATCCTTAAGTTTAAAAAATCAATTAACACATTAGGAAAATATAATCAAAAGAGATAAGGTCATTTCAGAATGCAGTATATCCAAGCACTGAATTTCCCTTCACTTATACCAACTCTACTTTTTAATACAGTAATAATGTAGTCTCAAAAGCTAACCTAAAAGTACATGGTTCATTTCCCTTCTGGTAGATAGCATTCTACATTTTCAGTCAGACAATTTTCTATTACTATATTACATGTTTTTTTCTGTTACACATATTATCGACTCAAGGATATAAATCAGTTAGATGTTTAGGTTACAATTAATCCCATTATACTAAATGCCAGCCTCCCCAGCACAAAATGTTTACAGTTAAATATATTTTGCATGTTGTTTGTACAAAACATGGTTCATTTCCCTTCTGGTAGATAGCATTCTACATTTTCAGTCAGACAATTTTCTATTACTATATTAAATATTTTTTTCTGTTACACATATTATCGACTCAAGGAAATAAATCAGTTAGATGTTTAGGTTACAGTTAATCCCATTATACTAAATGCCAGCCTCCCCAGCACAAAATGTTTACAGTTAAATATATTTTGCATGTTGTTTGTACAAAAATTGTTATTTAATATATTGTATACAAGTAAGTTCATTTATAAATCAGCCCAGCTTTCTTGATTATTAGAGCACTAATAGTAGGATGTATTGTATAAAATTGATGTTCTTTATGTGTATATGACATAAATAGGTATTAATAATGATTAATAATATTAGTTTTTCCTTAAAAATATTAAAATATATAACCAAACTGAACAAGTGGTGAAAAATACAAAAACCACCGAAAAAGCTTCAAGTGGGAGAACAATACATTGAGATAGTCAAAGAATTCAAATATCTTGGGGAATGGATCAGCTGGAATGCCCTAAAGAAAAAGCTATGGAATCTAGGAGAAATAAAGTTGAATTAGCCTTCCAACTTACCAAAGACACATACAACAAGAAGTCTCTCTCCTGGAATACAAAGATAAGGCATTATCATACGGTAATTAAGCCAGAAGCCTTATATGCAGCTGAAACATTATCTCTCACAACCCAGGGTCCACTTGAAAGGCTGGAGATGAAAGAAAGAAAGATATTACGAAAAATCTTAGGCCCCAAATTCCGTAACAACCAATTTCTCCACATCAGGAATGAAACTCTTTACCAGAAAACTGAAACACTATCAGACACAATAGGAAAAAGGAGAATTGATTTTTATGGCCACATCCTCCGAATGGAAAAAATAGACTAACCAAAAAAATATTTGACTACTTTCGCAATAAAAGAGCCAAACCACTTTGGTTTAGAGAAACAGAGAAAGACATAACAGAACTACAAATCACTGACACAATGCTCATGGACAAAACAGCCAAAAATATAACCAAGAGCAAGAAGCAACGGTTCCAAGGCAAAGTCAAATCCAAGCGAACGATCCAAATCTCTGATGAAGAAAGAAAAGCAAGATCACAATGAATAAAACAATACTGGACTATGAGGAAGGCACAGAACATTAAAAGTGATTGATTTAGTGTACCCTAAAGTTGGGTGAAACAAATAAAGAGACAAACTGAACAAATAAAATATAAACCTAGCAAGTTTAAGTTTTCACAAAAGTTAAACTGCTACATAGAATTAAACAAAAACAAAACTTTGCTTGTCCAAATAAATTACATTTCAAAATATAGTTTTATTTTATTATTAAAACCAATATTTTAATTTTACTATTTAAAATACTAAATTTACAAACTTTACAAATTGAAAGAAAGTTAACAATTCTTTATAATATTTCAGATCTATGTTGTTGTTTTTACTGCTGTTGATCACAACTATGCTTCTGAGTTTTGCTTTGGTTCTTGTCATGGCAGAAGAATTCAAACAGCTACCGGAAGTGTTTCAGAAAATGTCGAGTGTTTTAGTTCAACACAGAAACAGAAGAACTTTGTTTATTTGTGTAGTCGTGATGTTAATGTGCCTTGCTTCTGCTATGAGTCTGGTAAGAATTCAAACATAATTAGGCCATATGTATGAAAATAAGTAAATTTTAATTAGTATTAGCATGATATAAATGGTTTTGCTCCTAATTAAAAGGTTTACGTATAAGCAAATGCTTATTTTATTATAACTAAGCATAAATCATTGAAATCTTGAACAATTACTGTTATCTATTTCTTCCAATGGAAAATGAGCTATAGGAGCAGTCATCAAGCTAAGTCTCGACTCAGGACCTTGAAATGAGTGCTGCCGATCCGGTCCTTTAGATAAATTTTTTAAAGATTGTTAAAATTTGTGTGTGTGTGTGTGTGTGTGTGTATGTTTTAGCACAATTAAGTTTGTAATTTTAGTCATTTTGATTCAAACTTGGCACAAACATTAATTTTGGTATACCTTGAACAAGTTAGTTAACCAACAAGTTCGTTAAACATTTTCAAAGTGGTGGCTGTTTCAAATCCTTTAAAATGCATAAATTTTTTGTGTTAAATTATTTTGGTGAAATCATAATTTCAAAAAAGGGTGAGATAAAGGCTATTTGATATTTTCTTCCATTATGTTAGCAAAACAGCTGTGTGCTGTGATTATTTATTTTAGTTTTCCACTGACCAGATTTACAATTTCAAGAAAATTTACACCAATGAGAATTTGCTACCTTTTTTTCCATAGAAGTAATGCTTGCTATAAACAAATGCTTTAACTTAAAACAAAAAGTTGTATGTTGTTTATTTAAATATGAGTATAATCAATTAAATTATTGCTTATAACTCTACCTCATTTTTAGGGTCATAGGTAGAGTCAACAAGGACCCTTCTTCCATTTGTCCCTCTTTCTGTAATGCATCTCTTATTCATAACCAATATGACTTACCATTGTCAAATTTGGCAAAATAGTTTTTGTAGTGGCTTGAAAAATATAGGACCTGATGACAAAAATATTTAGGATTAGTTATTGGTTTAACCTTAAGAGTAATTGTTGTTTATTTATCTGATGTGGGGTAACATTTATAACTGGAAGTGATACTGGTTTTAAAAGTATAGGTTTTGCACATAAATATTTTTGTAGACCTCTTCAAAACTTCAACTTTTTGAGAAATTCACAAACAATTTTTAGAAAGTTTTTTATGCCTTTTAATCTTTTTCAGTGTGGGTAAAAAGAAGGCAGAATAAGATTTAAAATTAATTTTTATGTTTGGGCATCAAATATGTTCCAAAAGGATACTTAACACACATGTTACATGCATTACAGTTGGCATCACTGCAATGCAAATAAAATGGAAGTCATATGACTGGTAGAGTGTTAGAGTTATACTGTATGTCAGTATTAGAAAAAGCTTCAGTTTGTGCTTTCAAATTATTTTTATTTTTACTAAACCATTTTTGTATATTTTTTTGCAGTTAGTTTCCCCACAGTATCACATCATCCAAAACCTGCCAAATACAACTGATGCAGTTTCACATAATCGTTCCGTTAGATCTGTTAAGAACGATTTCATTTTAGATCGCCCGAATCAACTACCGAAGAAAACCAAGTTGAACAAACAACTGTAAATTCCAAACAGATATTGCAGAATTTGTCACGTTTAAAAAGAGACACTGCACAATTTGTGACCGCAAATGAGACTTCTTACCAGAACATTGTTACAGACTGTGTACATCCAGAATATTTAGTGTTTACGTGGGTTCTGTGTTTAGTAGCACTTGCGACTACTTTGAAGTTATATTTCTTGATAAAGACATTGCTCGCCGTTGCTATGGTTACAGCATATTCCATCCTACTCATTTATGTTTATCCTGATGTCTTTCAGCCTCAATTCGATGAACAGTAAGTATTAATGATGTTAATTATTGTCTATAAATAATAATGTTGTTTGTGTACCTATTTTACACTATAATAAAAATAATATTAGAGCTGTGAGAATAGTCATAGTGACTAAAATACAAGTCTGTCTGCCTGCTGTACTACTGAACTTGCACATCTCAAAGTTCTAGGTTAAAGACTGGCATAAGCTTTACCCTTTTGCACTTTCCACTACTTCCGATTCCCCATCTTCATTAAACTAGCATAATATATGGATGATAAGGAAAATGCAATAAATATATATATATAAGTGTGTGGGAATTAAATAACCAGACGGATATTATGAAATGTTTTAATAATTACCATTTACATTACAGAGTTCTCCATCAATGAACTTTCCTTGTCGATCCCTAAATTGTCTTTTCTCTTATAGATCTAACTTACCTCTGACGTACCAAATGTTGATTTTACTCTTCGTTTTCTTAACACTGGTTGCATATCACGCTCGTCTAGTGGAAGTGACATCACGCTTAGACTTCTTGTGGAAACGTGAAGCCCAGCGAGAGTTGGCGGAGATGCGGGAAACCAGGCGCAATAACCGCCAACTGCTGAGAAACATTTTGCCTGATCATGTTGCCAACCACTTTCTCAATCAAGACAGACAAGCTGAGGTGAGGCTAGTTCAGATTTTAATGCTGATTATGATGATGAATTAAGATTTCAAGAAATTAATAATTAAAAAAAATATTGTTCATATTTAAAGACACTGAAAACAGTTTGTTTGATCAATTTGAATTTATTGCATATCGTACAGGATGTTAATAAAGATGTGCAATAATTTTGGATCAAAATACATAAAAGATGTTTCTAATTGAATCTTATTTGTTGTATAAAACTACCAAGAAATAGTCAACAAATCGATTATCCTTTGTTCCAGAAAAAATTAGAAACAGTTATATTTGTATATGCTCTTTTTTATTAGTTTTTTCAAGGTAATTGTATATTTCAAATTAGGTCTTTTTTACCTGTTAAATATTTCTACACAGAGTTTCACTTTATTCAGTAAAACTGTTTTGACATACACATTATTTTTTGTAAAAATCAAAATAGCGGAGAGCTGGGTAGACTTCTTGAGTTTTGAATCACATTTGCAATTACATTTTTTTTATTATTTTGACCTGCTGGAGCATATCTAAATTACTGCACACATTTTGTGAAGTGTCGTGTATTCATTTGCTAATAATTACATGACACATAATTCGTCAAATCTGTAGCGCTCTTTTGCTGTCATGTTGAACTTTTCTTAAAATCCGTTTACATATCAGCAATACCAAACAAAACATGTATTTAATTGTCATTCTCCTGATAGTAAAAATATATTACTATCTCTGTATCTCACTTTGGTTTGAACCGAGCTTACTATTTAGAAGTGAGTTTCCGTATACATACTCATGCAAAAAACAAATAGTCCTGGGAGATAACTTAATATGGATAAAAATAATTATGAATTGACTTATAAATTCATGGTATAATAGTAATAAATTGTTTACACTTTAAATTTCAGTTTCCATGTAAGTTTTAGTTGAATTCTACACAATAAAACTGAATAAAGAATTTGAGTTAAAAATATGGGAAGCAACTAAGTATTTATTCTTTAACCGTTGATTGATTCTACAAAGGTATATTTATTTAACTCCCCTGTAGGTCAGATACGTATATGTTTTAACATTGTTATAGATTAAGGTGCTCTGCACACTGGGAAATTGCAATGAAAACGAAACATAATGCAATTACAAGGAGATTTTTGCAATTCATATGACATGCACACAATTAATTAGTAGTACAACTAGATGTCTGAAAATAGAAAGCGATTCTTTTCATATTTTTTAGGTTAAATTTTCAATGCCAAAGGGTTTTACTAGTTCTTCTTTGTTGGTTACAATAATAAAGTGATCCATTATTTGTCTTTTACTGTCAGTACTCCAGAGTGAGTTATGGAAAGCAGAAAGCATTGCGTACATTGTTAAATGAAAAATGATATTCATTGCAGGTTGTTGCTGTAAATGCACAACATGGCACAACATATACAATATTTTAGTATTCTATAAAATGTCAAAAGGATCTTATTAAGCTCTATTGAAATATATTAGTAATATAGCTCCCCTGCTATATTATAGCTTTGAATACACCAAAAGAGATCACCCTCGCTTTCAACCTCAATTTAGTATATTATTTAATTGTACTAATTGTACCTAATATCATTATTATACATATGTATTATAAAGTAATTTTTAAATCTCTTATAATCTTATAATTCGAGGTGTTTCCCATAATGCTCAAAACTTCCAGTTTTTGTTTGACATGCTTTAACACAATTGATTACTAAGCAACCTGCAGTGGAGTCATGAATGAAAATGACTAAAATGCATGTCGATCATTTCAAGTTCTGGTCATTGGGAGATTGTAGAAGATTCTCCCCACCAACCAGTTACAGTATAAATTAGTAGGGAAAACAATTGCATCTTCATAACAATCTTCCCATGTGTAGAACATCTAAGGAACATTGTTTTATTTCTAAACTCATTTTATTGTAACCTTGTTTAGCATCCTTGGGTTCAGTATACTTTTGGACATCAACCTTCAATAAACTTATCAGAAGTGGAGGTACAAATAAAAACATGTTTGTTTTAAAATGCAATGATTAGATAAATTAGCTACTTAACAGCGTTTTCTAGCTTTTTTAACAAGTGGTGTGAAATAGTTATAGCTAAACCATTTATAATATTAAGCCAGGTGGCTACCAAATGCAGAGTGAAGTTGCGTTGAGTGAAGCATACTATGTATTCAAAATCGAACCTATTATTTTTAATGTAAGTGTGTCACTGAAAGCAAAGTGGAGCTATGCAATGCTGCTTGACTTAACTCAGCTCTACTTCACTTTCAGTGGCCACTCTTTTATAAAAAACAATATGTCAGGTTTTGTGTGTAGTCTGCTTTGCTCAGCACAACTCTGATCTGCATTTAGTGGCCACCAGCCTTACTATGCAGTTTGTTAACTTTGTTGTTTATTTCATTTCTTATGGTTTATTTCATTTGTTGTTCATAATCATATGGTACTAAACCCAATCACTCAGTCATAATGATTACTATTATCATAGATATCAAGTTATGATAATAGTAATCATTATGATTGAGTGATTATAAGCTTATATCAAATCAACAGGATCGGCATTTTCGAGGTGGCTAAGTCAACAGTCAGTCTTCTGTGTCTCTCAACTCATGCACCTCAAGGTCATAGGTTTGAGACTGCAGCTACTACCCTTTTTGGTAATGCCAATCCATCACCCTCATTAGTCTAAATGGTATAAAGTATCGACATTAGGCATTGTAATAATATATATTCAATTCAAGATACTCCCAACCATTAAACTTAAAATATCATAATATGAAGTGCATGTTTTTGCTGTTTTTAAAGGAAGTATGGAAGGTTCTTAACATGCTCATGTTTTTGTCTGGAATTTCAGTAAACCATAGGCTAAATTAACAAAGGGAAAATATTTGCATATAAATTGCTTACACGTAAACATATCTTACTACTGAAAGCTACAGTAGCAACTATCTTAAGCTTTTACATTTATTTATTAGTGTATCCAATCTGTTTCAGGAACTATATTCTCAGTCAAGAGACAAAGTTGGAGTTATGTTTGCAAGTATACCAAACTTCACTGAATTCTATTCGGAAGACATAAACAAAGGCATGGAATGCATTCGACTATTGAATGAAATCATAGGTAAAATATTAGTTACAGTATCTATTCACAAGTCTTAAGATTACAGTTAGTTTTAGTATTATTAAATATGTTTAATAAAGTTGATTTAAGTTGCTGACGTTTAGAATGTGTATATAATAAATCCATTAGTTGTTTATTTATGCAATTTAGAAACTTGCTTTATAAATTTTGAACAATGAATTAAAATTAAAGTATAAATAAGACCATAGATTTAATTACATGACATATTTACCTCATTACTCAAAAATGGATGAAATTAATGAAAGAAATAAAACCCATTTATAAGTAACATTATCTAAAATTTGTTTTCATCACTTGCTAGAAATTATGTAAAGTATGACATATCAAGTCTAGGTGTGTATAGTAGAACGTATCACATAAAATGCCAGCCTCTTTTACTTTTTTACCATACAAATTACTGTATAATGTACAAAATATAGTGAGTATTACAAAAATATACTTTTTGATTTTCTTGTGTTTGTGTGTGTGTGTCCTTCTGTATTCATAATTTCTGTTAAAATTTGGTATGCCAATGTAGTTTGCTTTAGGGTTTTGCTCCCTGAAGTGTAAATCCTACATAAATTATTTAATATCCTATATATCCATTGCCTAAATTATTATTATTGTAAATTGTAATATATAAAAATTATATATATAATTGTATATATTGTATATATATATATAATTGTATATATTGTATTATATATATATATATATATATATATATATATATATATATATATATATATATATATACGAGGTTGATCAAATATAAACGAGACTGATTTTTAAAAAAATTATTGCTTACTTACAAATTATTCTTGATACAACTTATTTTTCTACATAGTCTCTCATACGAGTAACACATTTTTCCCATCGGATTGGAAGTTTTTAATTCCATCTTCGTAAAAAGTTCTCGGCGTTCATTGAGCCATTGGAGCACGAAGGTCTCCACCGCAGAATCGTCTTGAAACGCTGGCCTCAAGCGCCTCTTTGAGTGGCCCAAACAGGTGATAGTCACAGGGTGATAAGTCTGGACTGTATGGGGATGTTCCATTGGTTCCCAGCCAATTTGATCGAGTTTAAGCCTCGTAGCGTTAAGCGAATGTGGTCGGGCATTATCGTGAAGAAGAATGACGTTTCTCGCCGGTTTAGATTTCCTTTTCCTATAAAAAGACTGTTTTGCGGCCTCTAAAACATCGCAATAATATTGTGCATTTATTGTGCGTCGTTGATCGAGGAAATCGACGTGAAAGGCGCCTTGATTATCGAAAAATACAGTGGCCATTACCTTCCCGGCCGACGATCGTGATTTGACCTTCAGAGGCGCCCTCTCTCCCCTCTTCCGCCACTCCATACTTGCCTGTTTCGACTCGGGAGTGTAATGGTGAACCCATGTTTCATCACAGGTGACAATCCGTTTTAATAATGCCTCACCATCTCGTTCAAATTGGGTCAATAGTCGCTGGCAAATCTCCAAACGATTCCGTTTGTGAACGTCGGTCAAAATTCGTGGAACCCACCTTGCAGACACTTTGCTGAGTTCCAGGTTTGATGTAACGATTTTTTGAACGCTACCATAGCTCAACTGGAGTTCATCTGCAATAAATCACAGCGATATACGTCTGTCTTCGTCCAGGAGCTTCCGAACAGCATCAATGTTTTCGTCCGTGACGGAAGTGGTCGGGCGACGATCATGGCTGAGGTTTTCTACTGCTTCCCGTCCTTCGGCGAATTCCTTGTGCCAAGCAAAAACGCGAGCTCTTGACAGGGTCCTGTCCCCATATTGAGCCATCAATCTACGAAAGATTTCAATCGGATTGACCCCCTCCTTGGCCAAAAACTTAATAATAATTCTCTGCTCCACGGAAACGTGCACTTCACTCTCACTCATTGTATAGTTTTATACTGATGGGTCCGAACGGAAATGTTGCCCATCTACGCCTGTCCCAAACCTCCCAGGCTACTTGAAACCCCACCCTTTAGAGTTCAATGTCCAACGGAAAAGTTTTTAGAAAGTCAGTCTCGTTTATATTTGATCAATGCTCGTGTATATATATATATATATATATATATATATATATATATATATATACATATATCCTAAATTATTACAATGCCATGAGTTATGAATCTTAAGGCAGGTTGCCACCAAATGTGGAGTGGAACCTGTGCTGAACTGAGCCAAGTGAAGCAGAAATGAAGACAAACAGCAACTGGAAATAGAGTTCAGTCAGTTTTAAGAACGTATGTGTATCTTTTAAATCTTAATACTTAGGCCAGTTGTAATGGATTCTAGGAAACTGCAGCCGCCTCGGTGGCCTAGTTGATAGCGTACTAGGCTTTCACCCCGAGGACCCCGGGTTCGATTCCCGGCCAGGGCTTGGCATTTTCATACGCTATAAATCATCCCATCGTCTGCATTAGCCCAAGTGTGCACAATAGTCGGACGTTAAAAAAAAAATCTAGGAAACTGCTATGTTTAAAGACTGTAACCTAGTTAATGAGAAATAATAAGTTTGAAAGCGTGGTCAGCATGGTGAGGAAAATGGAGTCAGCTTTAAAACTGAACCTAATCAGAGTCGAAGCTATGCATAGCAGGGACCAGCAATGCTGGTTAACTCACTGTGATTTCAGTGGCTGAACTTACATTAAAAACAATAGGTTAGGTTTTGTGTGTAGTCTGCTTTGCCCAGCTCAACTGTCTCTAAATATGTCTCCCTGGTTTTGAATGCATAGTCGAAGCAACTTAGCGCAACCCTGCTTTGCATTTGGTGGCCACCTGGCCTAAATGACTAAAACTTAAGCAAAATCTGATAAACTAATTTCAAGGAATTTAATTATTTTCAATTCTTTTGCCAATAACTTTCAAACAAAATCGTTTCATGCAATAGCACACTTTAGAAAATTTGTGCAATGTTTTCACCAATTAATTTAATTTTAACAATTGAAAAATAGTGTGTTATTTGTAACTTGTCACCAGCATTATACTGTCTTGTTAGTTCTTATAAATAATGTTTGTTTGTATTTCAGTTGACTTTGATGAACTGCTGTCCGAACCAAGGTTTTTGTCTATAGAGAAAATCAAAACTGTTGGTGCAAGCTACATGGCAGCCTCAGGGTTAAATCCAGTAAACCAGGTAATAAGCGAAATTTTGTTACATAAAGTTTTAACTCTAGAAAAAATGCTCGAACACATGCCCCAAGGTATGCGCCTTTTTTTGTACCTACTTGTAATTTAGTACTGAGTAGTCATACATACAGTAAAGTCCTGCTTATCCGAATTTCTGTTTAATCGAACCTAGCCTCAAAGAACAAATTTTTCAAGCAATTTAAAAGATGTGTATGTGTCAGGCCTTTATGCCTATGTGTCACTTACACATCCAACCAATGACCTACATTCTCTTCAAAAGAAAGCTCCCTCTTTCATCCACCCTTATACCTGCTCTGTTTGTTCATTTCCTTCTTTCAGTATCATTTCAGATTCACGGAAGAGTTGTTTAGAGTTCATGCTGCTTGTACATGTTTCATAACAATTCATGTATTTTTTTTATTCACTGTTCTATAAAATGTGTTGCGATGGTTTCTAAGAAAAAAAAGGTGACTGTTACACGTGAGATGTAGTGGCGAGGAAATATCAAACATTTGATAAACTAAAAACAATTACAAACTTTTTCCATCAAGTTTGACGATTTGATGTACTGCTCTTTATTACAGTAGTGAGATTCTGTGTGCTGTTTTATGTTTTAGTAAAATACATTTAGTAATAATACATGTAATTTATTGTTTTTATATGTAATAAATTCAATTCAATACTTTACACGTTTTTTATTGGTTCTCCGTGTAATCTGTCTAGGTCGGGTTAACGAGACTGTATTGTATTTGCATTTTCATTGTACAATGACTTACAAGAACTGTGAACAAGAATGAATTAGCTAACTTCCATGTCATCTACACTGCCATTTGTACAGTGTCTGACTTTACAATTTATATGGTAGTGCTCCTTTTAAAAACAAAGAAGTATTTGATTCCCAAATATAAAAAGTATTTCTGATTTCTGTTCCACTTACTTTTACCCGCACTGTAATAGGTTGACAGGCATAAGAAAATCTCCTAAAGTTTTTGATGAGTTTTTCAAAACACAATTTGTGTAGCCCCATACAATACAAATTACAAAATTATGTATGTATGTGTAGCCCAATACAAATAAAAAAATATGTAAAATGCCAAAAAAACATAAAATTAAATTTTCTGTTTTGATACAAACTGGGTTTAAAGATTTTGCTGATGAAACAATATCAAAATTAGAACATCATGAAAACTTAAACTTAGGAGAGAATTGGCTACATAAACTCCTTATGTGCAAAAACTATATATATATATATATATATATATATATATATATATATATTTGTAATGGTGTCGCTTCAAGTTTCAAATTGTACTCCATTTTAAACAAACAAAAAAAGTATTCTCCCTGTAAGATTGTATCCTGTAAGTGCTTCTAAATATTTTTTGTCATAAATCTCCATATTTTTGTAGGGTTCAGTTCAGTCAATTACAAAAATCATTTTTGCCGAATTTTTACTATAATCATTTATATTACCAGTGATGTAACACACTCCATACTCATAAATGAAGTGACTATTAAATTAAAATAACAAAAAAGGTTGTAGCAATCAGTACCTAGAAAAATAATGCGGTTGACAATGAAACATATTTATGAGTATATGATTCAAAATTAGATGTTTTTTCATGAAATACATTTCAAAAAGATTACTTATAATGAATACTAAGAGCAGTACAGCCGAGTCCCAGCAGACAACACAGAAGTCAGCTGATCTTCTTGTTAATGTGTAATATATGTTAAAATCAAGGTACCTATTTTAGAAACATGCACTTGACATTTTATTAAAAATTTAGCTTAATCTGAGTTTTTGCTTCCAAATTTTACATATTTAATTCTAAAATAAATTGAATAACATGTACTAGTGAGCCCATAACTTTTCCACAGTTAACAGGAAAGAGAAACGAATAATGTACAACAGTATACAGAAAGAAGTTCTTAGTAATTTTAAAGCAATGCCATTCATTGTTATTTAATACAATAGGCTTTTTTTCTACTTTGGTATTTAAAACTGTAAACTATAAAATTAATAACTGAATTCTAACATTGTACCCTATTGAAATATGAACAAATAAAACCTACTATAACCAGATTTTACATTATGTACTTAAATTAGGTATTTACTGTTTATTAAAAGCAGAGTCTTTTACTTAATAAAATAAAATTTACATATTAGAATTGGCCTATATTTTATTATCGATTATACTTTCAAAACTGATTTGGTTTATAGTTATTTAAGTATTTGTTAAAGTAATATTTTAAATATTACTTTTAACAATGTTTTTTTTAGCAATCAGCTGTTTTGGTACATACGCAATTATTTCTGTCATCAATGAAATAATAGTGTACATTGCGCTGCACTCTTACGAGAACACTTTATACTGTTCTTGTAATTTTGTTTAGACACATTTTATTTCATTTTAAAGCCTCAAACTTGCAAAGTATGAGGTATGAGTGTTATCTGGTGTTCTGATGAACCTGTAGGTACCCTGTATATATAGTTTCTGTAATAAGGTTCTTTATTTTTGGTACAAAACCGATCGGAATGCCTAGCTTAATACTTTGTGAAAAATGATATTAACTTCAAAATGTCTTATGTTTTACTAATTTAATTGTTCTAATTAATAAATCAGTTTTACTTTTTCAATCCTGTTTTAGGCTGGGGAAGACGAGTATAATCATGTCTGTGCTCTGGTTGACTTTGCTATTGCTATGAAACAATCACTTGAAGAAGTCAATAAACATTCCTTTAACAATTTTCAACTTCGTGTTGGTAAGGTTTTTTTTTACTTATAGTAATTTGACTTTAATAATATTTTTTTCAGAAATGTTTGTTTATTAAAACTAAGTTATAGCTCATGCTACAGTGTTGGATGATAGTTAATGTTATAAAATAAATAATTGTGGCAAGGGTGTGTAATAATTATCTGTAATAATGTCTCCCTGATGAGATGGAAGCGAATTTCAAAAAGTAATTTATTTACCATACTTCTTTTCTAAATTCTCATATAATCCTTATTAGCATTTTACACTTTCAAATTACTTAGCATAAACAAAAATAAACTATTACCACCATCAAATTCAAAATCGTAATTCAATGGATTTTGGAAATTCAGTTTCATTTATACAGCTTTTAATGCTTATGACGACAGTTAAATTTGAAAACATTTAAAAGTGTTATGAATGTTTAAACATTTAAATAGTTGCCATTAAAAACTGTTTAACATATTTCACTGGCTAACAAACTTTTACAAGCTCTTACCAAATTTTTTTTTTGTATATCAAATCAGACCAAAAAATTGACTTCAGACTTAAAAAGAGAACCATCTTGAAAAACCATCATGTATTATGTTTCTTACCAGCAGTGGTGATGGTCACCAAGAAAATATTTTTAAAAAACCTATGTGATGTGGACTAAATCTATTTAATTTGCTTAAGAAAAAAAAACGTTAAAAATCGTATCATCAAGGTATTGATTTTAAGGGTTTTGAACATTTCTAATTCAAATGCATCATGTCCAATGATTATTTTAACAAAATCATGAAATCATCAGATAACTGATAGTACTAATAAAGGTATTTATCATAAGATTTTTCTGAAATCCACTTAGGGATGAATTTATATTTAATACAATATAGTCAGCTTTGAGCATTAAGAAGTAACTTCAGTAGGGCTTAAAAGAAACAAAATAAAATAAATTTAAATTTAATTTTTTGTAAGAACGAAACTTGGAGGAGCAAAAATAAATGTAAGAAAATATATACAGCCTATATCTTATATGACTTAACATTGACAAATAATGGTAAATCAAAACACCATATTACTATTTTCAAAAAATTACAGGATGGCGACCATATCACAAAAAGTTTTATAATTTCATTATTTGTCTTTAATCAAATGACACCTAAATTTAGTGAATATTTTATCGACACTATAAGTAAACAATAATCAACAGTAAACAAAAAATTGTCATTGGTTACAGGTATTAGCAGTGGGGCTTTAGTTGGAGGGGTGATTGGTGCCAGGAAACCAGTGTATGATATCTGGGGTAACACTGTCAACGAGGCTTCAAGGATGGACTCCACAGGAACCATGGGCAGGATACAGATTCCTAAAGACACAGCAATGGTAAACTAATATTATTTATTTTAATGCAGTCCACATCTGCCCTGTGGGTACAAATTATTTTGGTTAAAACATGGTATTTGCTTGTTGCTTTACACTAGCATTCATATTTTGCGCAAATTTTCATTGGAAAATTAGTTTTGCACAACCATCATAGTAAGACCCAGACTTGAAACCTTCAAATGAGTGCTGATCCTGATATCTGGATTACTTTTTAAGGAGTCAATAAATATTTGATATACATTTAGGCAAAAAAATCAATTTTAGTTTGACCAAACAAGTTCATTAAAAAAGTTTTAAAACAGTGTCCATTTTAAATTCTAAAAATGTTCTAACTTTTCTTAAACTGTTTTGAAAATGATCCCTAGCAGGGAAAATAATAGGGAGAAACTTGAAACTCACCAAATACAATGATGTTTTTTGGTAATATAAAATAATATAACTAAAATTTATTACTATTATGTTGATAGATTTTGACAGCAAGAGGTTACCAAGTGGAGTACAGAGGTTTGGTGGCTGTCAAAGGCAAAGGAGAGATGGAGACTTATTACGTACTTGGTCGTTCTATGGCAGGCTTTGGAGGCTTCGCAAGGCAACCAAGTCAGCACGCTAGTTTAGCCGCTGTTGTCTACACGATGGTCCAGGCTCGCCGCAGACAAAACACTGTAAAAAGACCTCATTCACGTGAGTTTTTTGGGTCTTACTAACAATGCTAATACATGAGTCATTACTCAAAAGGATGGAAAAAGGGAAATATTTTATTTCTTTTAGATTTAATCCTTCAAGTGCTGATTATGTTATTATTAGTGATACAGAATTAAATCAACCAATATTTATAAGAAAACAGAAATGCGTTAATTTTGACTCATTCCAAAATACAAATGGAAAGTATTGAAATGAAGTCAAAAAAATGTCAGTAAAAATTATGTTACAATATATGCAAAATTTGGAAATAAATAATAAATGAATGGCTGTTTTTGAAAAATTAAAATTATGCTAAACTGAGTAAAAATTATATACTGAAAGATACAATTTTTTTTTTTTTTGAAAAATCATATGGTCAAGCACATGATTTGCTGAGATGCTTGCTTCAAATACAAATTATTTGTATTAACAATAATGAATCATGTGACTTCCTCCATGTTGTCTGCACAGAGCAAAGCAAACTGTACAGCTTGTAGTATACGACTTAAGTGTTACTTTTGATGACCAAAAATAAAAACTACTTTGGAGTCGTATTCTATTTATTTTTACCCACACTACAAAAAGTCAAGTGGCATAAACAATTTTTGAAAAGTTGTTGGTAATTTTTTCCATAAATGTAAATATAAAATATACAAAAAATTGAAAAATCCTGAAAAACAATTTTCTTTGTTTTTATCTGAATTAGGTTTATAATTTCTTAAATATTTTTCTGACATAATATGTCAAAATCAGAGAAAGAGCATGACAATTTGAACTTGTGGAGAAGTCTGACAGACCTGTATAGTCTCTTTATTATGCACAAAACAGGATGTAATCAAAATCTTTATTATGTAATCAGTATTATTTGTAGTTTCAAATTATACCCCTACTCTAATTAAATAAAAATATTTTTTTGATCTTAAGATTTTACTCCTTAACTGTACATAATATTTTTTTTTATAAACCCCTATATTTTTCTTTGGTTTGGACTGCTACAAAGACCTTTTTACCTTGAAGCTAACTATGAACTGTAAACAGCTGTCAGTCAGCCAACATATGAGTCAAGTAGAAACATGAAGCATTTAAATTAACCCTTTGCACTTAGATAGTCAGTATTGCTGACCACAACCTACTCCTTAGAGGTCCGATGGCCAGCTTGATGTTTCTCTGTCAGCTCAGGTGGTCATACTTTTTGTCATCAGCTCAGAATTGTTTTTCTTTTACAATCTGAAAGGTTGGCATAGGGTATTAAATTTTTTAAAAACAAAATTAAGAACTTTTAGAAAAATCTTTTAATTTCTATAAAAAAAACAGAGAATATATATTTGTATTTATAAATATTATAGTTTAACTGTAAAAACATTGTTATAATACTATTACAAAAATTTTACAGCAAAACTACAATGTTCATAATTTTTAATGAAAAAATATAATATTATAATACATTTCATAAAGGACAGTTTTTTTCTTTTACTTTTGCATATATTATGTACTTTTTTATAAGTACATGTAGTATTGAATTCTTGTAATATCGAATATTTAGAAAACACTACACATGCCTTAGATTGACAATAGGAAGTCAAATTTGCCAACACAGTTGAGTAAAACTTGCTTTGTTCTAATAAAGCAGAGTGCAGATAATGTGGGAATCTTAGTTGAAGAGTTTCCTGATAGGTTACAGCACAATCTAAACAACTAAATTAATATAAAAACGTTTTGTTTTGTGAGGACTACTGGCTATATATACATTTGAGGAAGTTTAACATGGTCAGTACTGCTGGCTATTCTATCTGAGTGGAACATAACTTCCGGCCTGTTAAGGAAATAACTGTGGCAACTACCACTGGCCATCCAACCCTAGATGACATATTTTAAAAATCGTTACCCAGTGCAAAGGGTTAAATTTGTTAGGCTGTGACTTTAAATTTTCCCCATTGTTTCCTCATTTTTTAGAATATGTAGATCCAAATATTTATTTTCTTGATACTTATTCTTTACAATAATTATAATAACTATAACTATACAATAATTATAACTTATTTTAAATAAATAAACATACACAAACAATTGCAGTGTAAGTACAACATAATAATGTCAAGTTCAGACTTCCAATAGACAAAAATCTCTAGAGATTCTGGAGTATGTAGGCAAATTATAACAGTAAACTTTTGAAATTAAATTAGATTAAAACTATTAAAATCTTAAATACACAGTGCAAGTTCTGAGGCTGTGAAGATTTTACACTTAAGTTCACACACACTTTAAAGTACACTTAAGGCACATTGTATAACCTTAATATTTTCTAATTCAATAATTTCTAATTTTATGAATTGACATAAATGTTGACATAAAATTGACATGAATTGACATATATGTTGACCAATTGTTCTTACCTGTCGTAGTAATATTAAACAATTGTTTTGAACAAGACTGCGTAAGATTTCATGTTGATGTTCAAATGAGCTTTGCAAAATACAGAAAAATTACCAAGTAAGTACTGTACAGAATAAGTATTGCTTGCTGAGTGGTTTGAATTTGGTTTTCTGGTGGAGTAATTTTAGTTTGTTTCTTTTTTTATGGTGAAGGTGTTCTATCCTAACTGTATTTATAAAGTTATTTGAAACACACATTAAATTTACAGGGTTTTCTCAAAATTGTGGTTTCTTCTTTGATAAAAAAAAACTTTTTTCTTGATCTGCTATGGTATGAGCACATAAATTGCAATTTATCACTTTACTGCTTTTTTAAAAGGTAAGCCTCGTTTGATAAATATTAACATAATAACAAAAAATGCTTTCTTTGCTGTGGTGTGATTTTGTTATTTTATTTTGTTATACACACAACAAATCCCACAAATCCACACACACACACACACACACATGCACACACACACACGTGCACACACACACACACACACACACACACACATATATATATATATATATATATATATATATATATATATATATATATATATATATATATATATAAGCTATGCAGTTGCACTTGATTGTAGCAGCCTCGTATGTTACACTCACTCACTAATTTTTCATTTTCATAAGACCAGCCAAACACAGGTCATTAAATTCTTTTTTAAAGTGAATACTTTTTTACACTAACCTTTTCAGGACATCTTTGCCATCAAAATTAAAACTAACCAATTTGACACAAAAAGAATGAATATGAAACTGGTGATATTTTTTTAATAATCTTTGAATTTGATTTTTTAACACATTTTTTAGAATATCACTTGCATAAATTGTCATTTTTTTGTATGATTGATCCCTTCAGTAACCTTATAACGAAGTTCGACTGTGTATACATAACAGACATTGGTTTCGTTATCTTATTTTAACAGATTTAAATTAATTTAATTTAAATAAAGAAAGTAAATTACTCTATTACAATAATTGTACACAATAAAACTAAACACCTGATATGACTGTTTAAATAATTCTGTACTTTTAATATTTTTCTTTTTTTAATGTTTGTTTCAAGCCAGTTTATTATTCTTTAACATTTGAGGCATTTTTTTAAATATCTTTTTTATAATCAGTTATTCAAATATAATGAAAATGTTTATTAAAACACCCAACTTTGATATGTTTTCATATATAATAATTTATATATATATATATATATTTCCAAATTAAAATTAAAATTCGTTTTTTGACAGAGGGGAGCAGCGGTCTGAGCAGGACCAAGTCTCAACAGTCTTCGTCATCTCGTGGTGTCTTCGACGCCTCTTTGTCTCCAGCTGGCACCCGTAGTTCAAATCGTCTTGCCAGTTTCAGCAGTTTCCGAATATCTCAACGCCAAACGCCAAATCCACAGCGGCGTAACACAACACGTGGTGCGATACGCCAAGTGAGTCAACCGCCTGAAGAAAATCATGCTAGATCGTATCAAAATATTCGCCAGCTATCGGTGGATCCTAATTTACTCAGTCGTACCAATCAAGGGCTGTTGTCAAGTTTACAGTTGATACAAAGATCTGCTCCACAAACACCACTAATCGATAACAGTCGTGGTGCTCGACCTATAACACCTGGAATCGCAGTATCAACTCACAACAGGTCATCTTCCCCGATGAATTCAACAACACCAAGGTCGATATCACCAAATGACATGTCAGTAAATATGACTGTACCTGTTCATTCAAACTCTCCATTCACATTTTCTATAAAACCGAATCTTAGATCTGTGTCCATGAACTTTAATAACACCACTGGTACATATTTAACAGATATTCCTCAAGAGACCAGATGATTTTCAGACTTTTAAGGTAAGCCTAGCAAGCTTGCCTTAAAAGTTCTGTAATAAATTGCTATTTTGAAATTTAGACAATTCAAACAAACTTGACATGTTATCGCATACCTTAAATCATTTTTGTTTAATGATGGTTGTATATAAACATCGGGAAAGGCCTAATATTTATTTTTGTAATTAATATATAATAGACTTTACAAAGTTAAGATCATGTAAATTGTAATTAATGTGAAAGTAAATTTTTGTACCAGGAGTAATTAGTTTTAAGATAAATGTTATTTATTTATTAGGTAAAATAGTTTTTTAATGTTTGTATTGTTTCAAAGCATATACACATTATGGCTTATTGTTTTCAGAATAGTAACTTACCTGTGTTTAAAACTAAAAAAGATTTGATTACTTCATCGTAAAACATACTTTCCTCTTTTCATTAGATGTCTACATAATACTATAATTTATTTTAATAATTTCATTCTGTATACCTATGGTTTTCTATGGCTATGTCAACTGTCCACCCATGAAAGAATGACAGTTTGAATGAATAAATAATTATTGTAAAAATAGAGTATGTAAATGTTAAATGTATTCTATTTTTTTTTTTTTTTTTTTTTTTTTTTTTTTTTTTTTTTGAAAATGTAAATATTTAATTCTATAAAGATTAACTAGGAGCAAAAAGATTTGATGGTGAATATTCTCATTCTGTAAAAAAATTGTTTTTATTTTACATTTGGCTACTACATGTAGGCCTAGTAGGTATTTTTTTAGTTGTAGCATTGTAAATATAATTTTGTAAATAAGTATTAGGATGATGTAAGAAAATTTAAATAATATTTTTCTTTAAGCAGTAACTACCATTCTCATCTTCAATTCTTATATTAAAAAAATATGTTTCTTTAAAAAAAGACTGTTTTAATAATGTCACATGTAAAAGAAGGTGCATGTTGGTCATCAAGGTATAAGATTCAAGGCAATGGTGTAAAGACTGCTCTGGGGGGATCAGACCCTAATATTTCATGTTCTAATCACTGATGATAACTATTGTACTTTACATGAATGTGCTTAACTGTTCAGAAAGTAAGAATACATTTTATATTATTTTTACAAAAACCTGAATGTTTGCAAGTTTTTTTTACATCCAATTTAATACATAACTTTCATATATTTTAAAATTATTTATGGCACATACTTGTGAATCAGTTTTGTTGTTTACTAACAGTACCCTTACTTCTTCGCATGCCAGACAAAAACAGAATTTACTTAGCAGACAAAATACTGCACCTCAATTGTTCTGGATCATTAAAATCTGAAAATTTTGAAGGTTTTTGCTGTGATTACTGCTGTGGAACACAAAAGGTAAACACTGTGTAAAGATTTTACAAAACATTTATGAAATTTCCTTTTTTTAAAGAAAACGTTTTTAACAGTTTCAGGTGAAAGTTATTTACATGATGTCTAACACATAAAAAAAACCTGTCATGATTTGTAGTGTTGTAACTAAGCATTTACACACTGTTGACATAGATATAGATCACATGATTCAACTTCTTGCTGTATGCTGTAATTTTTTATTTGAATGGGCATAAATTATACATAAATTCATGCCACATACGGCAGTCATCTAGATCAAAGGGCAGAGAACTATTGCCTGTTTTGAGTGTATTCTTGCATATTAATGCAAAACTGTTTTGACACAGCTTAGAGATCTGCAAAGTTACTTAAAAATTCATTCTTGCTTTGGTCTTCAACCTGTAAGATTTTGCATATATAATAAAATGACATTTATTCTGTTATGGTTAAATTTAAACTTCCAATTTCTGTCTATTGTTGAGGAATTCCCCACCACAGAGCAAAGACATCTCTTGTTCAGAAGGCAAGGGCATCTTTTGGGGTGCACTTGCCAATTTCAATTATTTTATTTCATCTTGTTTCTGTAGACATTGCATGAATAGTTCTGTTTTAAATATATGAGTTTATCTTGATATCATATTATTATTATTAAATAAAATACTACCAATGCAAACATATCCTTTGTGGAAACATTTATTTTTTTAAAATTAACTTTTAATCTAAAGTTTCAAATCACTCTGACAAATGAAGTCACATGCCATCTACAGTGAACAGCAAGAAGTTGAATTGTATGAAGTAGGCCTAAAACTTTAAAACAATAAATGTGGTTTCTTACTAAAGTTCATTTCACCGTATGATAGAGTTCAGTTATATATTATACAAGCATTACAGACAATCTAAAACTAATTTTGTAAGTGTTGAAGGCTCAGCTGTATAACTGTTCATTGCTATGGTAACAAAACCTAGTTCTAGGAAGAGTTCATCTTTTTTTTGTAGATATTTTTTATCTTGAAATAAAATATAGTTGAGAGGAATGTTTACCATGTCAAATTTAAAATCTTTCTGTTTACATCCACTTATACAGCAATTTTTTCAGAATTTACATTGTAAAGACGGTTTAAAACTTCTATTTTTATGTTTTTTATTACCTCCCACAGTATATAAAACCAGTTAGGGATCAATAGAGATATTTGATATTAAAAATTTTGAAACTGTCTGCAACAAAAACATTGTTTTTTGAATCTTTATGAAGCAAAGATCCACTTTGCTCTTAAGTGGATTTACATATGAACAAAATCTCTTAAACTCAATTAATTATTTAATTAATTTTTTTAAAGATGTTTACCAGCAAAAAACGAATTTAATCATCATCGCTGTTCTCATTTACAGTATTTTTCTCTTCCTTTCAACAATTTAATCTTAATTAATTAAGATTAATTCAGTTTTAATCTTCATTAATTTACATGTAAAAATTGTCAAGAATTTATAGATATTCTAGGATATCATTTTTATTTATTGTTTCACAATCATCAGTCAGTATAAAACTCCTAATATAAAATGAAAACATGATGTTTATTAATTAATTATATTTCAACTAAAATTATAAAGCAAATAACATCGGCTAGATGATACAAATAATCAAGAGGTGTCAATCCCCGTCAAAGCTAATGGAGCGAATTCATCTTAAACATTATTTATCCCACCCAAAATATTTTTCTTTTAAAATCATAAGTGAAAATTTCTCACCTGCCCCAAAATAAAAAATCTTTGATGGCGCAACTTACACAAATATGGTGCCAATGTAACAACAAAAGCCTCCCACAGAACTGTATGATATAAACAATAAGAGCAGTATAAATTGAAACCATTACAATATTATCTTGAATATTTGTATACTAACTGTGAGTTTATTCAATGAAACCATCACTAATGACTAATAAGAGAGAAGACCGTGAATAATAAATAAAACAATACAGTTAAGCAGGTTATCATAAAATGTTTAAATGTCGCAGAAAAAGTAGACATTATAAAAATACATTAAAGTAGTTTTAATATTTATTTTTTTTTTGTATTTTATTGTTATTTGCATATAGACCCTGTTGGATCACGCAAAGCACTCCGACTCATGTCTTGTTCCTTCTAATCCTCCACACCTCCCTCATCCTGTCTCCATGGGTAGGTGTGGATGGACACCTCCACTCCTCCGTCCATTTTACCCCCACTCTCTGTGGGATTTCATTCTCTGGGATTTTCCACCCGAGCATCTTTCTCCTGTATGCGTTCCTGTCTTTAATGTCTGTTGAGTCTATTTCTGCGTCATGTAGGTCTATTTTGACTTGATTGTATTTTAATAATTAAAGTATTTTTTTTAATTGTGGCAAAAAATTATATATTTTTTTATATTGTTGTACACTATGACAAAATAATTATAAAAAAATTGATGTTTGGTTATAACATAAAACCAACACATTATAAACTTGTTTTGCATTGTAAAAACAGTAATATAGGTTCAACTATGAAATGAGGAAAAACAATTTTTTACAATACAGATTGTTTTCTTATACATTTTAAATCTATTGATAAAATAAACTATTGTTTTGTTTTATTTTTTTTGTAATCCCCCTTCCCAAAATAACAGCTGGTCATAATAGTTTGTGCACAATTTTATTTTTTCCTTCTCAATATTATTTAATTAAACTGTATTACACATTTTGTTTAACATTTGATGAAACATCATCAATCATTTTGTTGATCAATATTTGTCTTTTTCTCCTTATTTCACTGTAAATAAGTATGATGTCTATGTACACTGTTTGTCATTGTAGCTGTGTTAAAAATCGGCGTACACATTCAGCTAACTCTATGTCCTGCAAATGTCTAATGTTCGGTTAATCTCTTGTGTTGCTTTCATATCTGTGCTTCAGACTCTACAATATTTAAATGTACAATAGACTCTACAAATACTTAAATGTACAAAATATTTTATGATTTACAAAGTTAAGATCTAAATAAAAGTTTTTTGCTTTGTGTCTTTTATGTTTTTACTCGGTTAATCAGACCAATTAACCTCCTGATAAGCAAAGTTTAATTATATTATAATGCCTTCACAAAAAAAATATTCTCCAGACCATGTTTGAAAATGAATAAATCTACTACCTATTTTTTTTAAATAACAAGTGGACCAGTAATTTGGTGTTTGTTATTCACTTCCATTCTTTCATGTTTGTTGTTATTAATTCTTTGCTAATTATTGCTTAACTTTTAGAAGTTGCATTTGGAATTTAACACTTTGGGGACTATAACCATTTGTAAGCATACAATTTTTCTCTGTTGACTTGATCTTAAAAATGGTCATATTGTATCTCAGATGATAACCGGCCTATAGATGACCACACATACTTATATGCTATGGTTTCAGAATTTAAATTAAAAAATATTTATAAAAGAAAAACATTATAGCCTATATATTTCTGTAATGTAAGAAAAAATATTACTGCATCAATATATTTTATCTTGGTAATAAACAAATATATCTATAAGCTTGAAACCTGATAAGAGTATAATTTGAACTTATTTTACTTTGACTCCATAAAAGAGTTAAATTTACAAAATATTTTGTTCATTGTTCTTCTTTTTGAATCAAAACATTTTATTACTATGTCCTATTTCCTTAACGAACATTTAAATAAAAAACAGTGTTTAACAAATTTTGAAAAATAATTTTATTATGTACCACGTATGTTCAGTACATTAAATTATTACCTACATTATTTATATTCTGTTAAATAACTATATCAATTCATTTGGTAATATTAAAACTTTCATCTAATTAAAATCATGTTTTTTGACAAACTATGACCTTATTGTAGCAACAGGCCTACTTTGTTAGAAGATATCAGTTAGTTAAAAACATTCAGTCCTTCAGCTAAAAGGACAATGTTTAGAAAAGTCCTTCAGTCCTTCAAAAGAGGACAAGCAAACAAAGTGTCCATAAAGTATTAACACTCTGATAGTTACCAGAAAGTATTTTGTAAATACATGTTTTGTGAGTGTATCCTATCTTTCTACTTTTAAATTAATAGTATTACTAACTTTTATGTAACATTTGTACTCTGAAGACTTTAATATTTATTTTATAAATATAATGATAAATATCTTTGATACCTTATAGTCCATTGTAATTATTAATAACTGATAAGAAATAAATTTTATTGTAAATATAATGTTATTATTTATTGAAATGTTTGTAATTAAAAGTATAAATAAACCGATTGTAATAAAAGATTTTGTTTTATTACCATAAAATTGCACAGGTGTGAATAAGGTTTACCTGACTTTTATCATATTGTATTTCACAAAATAACTTAGCACTTTGATGATTGTGTTTGTACGTAAATAGTATTGACATTCTGGAATCTCTCCAGCGATTTATATAAAAAGGAGTAGACATCTGGAAGTCATTTGACCAAGCTTTGCATGACTACTTTTTAGCATTTATAGAACATATGGCATGACATTTATAAGAGTTTAGGTTATTTAATCAATTAGCTTTCCTTTAGAAGAAGAGAAGTTATTGGTTATCAGGCTTCTGCCAAGGACAAGGAGTTATCAGTTGACAGAGGAAAAAGATTTGGTAAAAGAGAGTGTACCTACCTTCATTTTAAACATCTGTTCTTCACACCTAATATTAGTAATGTTTTTCTGTTTTAACCCAGTGTAAACTCTATCACTAGAGATTTATGCTAAATGTTTGTGATATTCTTTGTTGTGTGATATACAGTAGTTGGCCGTCACTTTACTCTTGGGGTGCCTTTCCTAGTTTTATTATTTTGCTTTAATGTTCAGTATTTGGTTGATCTAACTTGTTTTATTGGACTTTAATAGTTGTTTATAAATATACACAGAAATTACTAAGCAGGGTTTATTAGTTTCCAAAAATGGATTCTTGATTAAAACAACGTAAGATGTGGTTTTGAAGTATTTTAAACCTCTTAGGCTATGTGGTTCCAATGACTTAATTGCTAAATATTTATGAAATTGCTGAATTTACCTAAGTTACTATCATTTAAATTTACCATTTCTTGCTACATATGTAGTATGCTTTCATAAAACAGTTGATTTCAAAAAATATTACCTATCATAGGTCCTTAGCTAATGACATTAAATAAAGTGAAATAATCACTATAAAACAAGGTGTACACAGCATATTATTACAATATACTGAATAAAAACTACAGTAGTTGCCACCATTCTGTCAAAATGTAACATATGGTAACGTATAGTATGACTAAATCCTTAGCATACATGCAATAAACCCTCCAAGTGACCTTTTTTTTGAATAATTAAAAAAATTAATTTTGTTTGTAGTTTTCTATTTTTTTATAATTCGAAACTTTATAAGTTATTTAAAAATAAGTTTAGATTGAAGTTTTTTTAAACAATATCATCTCAAAATATGAGACAGTCTCAAATGAAGCATTGTACCTTTAGTCCATTTCCTCTATAGTAGGTCCTCCAGTAGCCTGCGCTTTAGTATCATGCCCAGCTTGTCCTTGAAAACCCGCTCTATGAATTTTAGTCATAATTGGAGCACAAACTTTTTGCAGCTCCTTAAATTTGCTTTCAAATTCTTCGCTACTAGCCAAACTGTTATTGTCAATCCAAGATACAGTAGCATCACATTGGTTTATCACTAACATTTTGTCACTTTCACTTAATTTATCTCCCGCATCATCAACTGCCTGTTTTACAAAATATGCATACGTTTCTAATTGGTTTTTTGCATTAACGCGCAACCGTTGTTTGTCATCTTCAACCTTGTACTTTTCAGCATCATTCACCATTCGGTCAATTTCTTCCTTTGTTAATCTTCCTTTGTCATTTTTAATTACTATGTTTTTGGATCGCCCTGAGCTGTTGTCTTTTGCTGAAACATTTAATATTCCATTTGCATCCATATCAAATGTTACGTCTATTTGAGGTATGCCTCGAGGTGCTGGAGCTATGCCAGTTAAATCAAATGTTCCCAGCAAGTTGTTATCTCTTGTCATTGCACGTTCTCCTTCAAATACTTGAATAGTAACCGCAGGCTGATTATCAGCGTATGTAGTAAAAAGTTTTGCTTGTTTGCATGGGATTTTTGAGTTTCTTTCAATGATTTTTGTCATAACACCACCTGCCGTTTCAATTCCAAGAGACAATGGTGCTACATCTACAAGAAGAACATCCTGAAGTGACGAACTTGAATCTCCACTTAATATGGCAGCTTGGACTGCTGCGCCATATGCCACTGCTTCGTCTGGATTTATTGAGAAATTTAATGATTTTCCAACAAAGAAGTTTTGCAAAAGGTTTTGAATTTTTGGTATCCGAATTGATCCTCCAACAAGAACTACATCATGGATCATTGATTTATCCATCTTAGCATCTTTAAGCGCCTTTTCAACAGGTAAAAGTGTTGATTTAAATAAATCTAAACAAAGTTCTTCAAATCTAGCACGAGAAATTTTACTATAAAAATCTATCCCATCAAATAATGCATCTATTTCAATAACTGCTTCATTGCTGGATGATAGTATTCTCTTTGCGCGCTCACTGGCAGATCTTAGCCTACGAATTGCCCTTATATTATCGCCAATATTTTTCTTGTATTTTTTTTTAATTTCTTCAACAAAATGACTGACCAGACGATTATCAAAATCCTCTCCGCCTAGATGTGTATCACCAGCAGTAGCTTTCACTTCAAATAGGGAACCCTCATCAATAGTAAGAATGGAAATATCAAATGTTCCTCCTCCAAGGTCAAATATTAGAACATTTTTTTCACCTTTTAGGTTCTTTTCAAGCCCATATGCCAAAGCAGCAGCAGTTGGTTCATTAATAATTCGAAGAACATTAATTCCAGCTATAGCTCCAGCGTCCTTTGTTGCTTGACGTTGAGAATCATTAAAATAGGCAGGTACAGTAATAACCGCATCTCTAACTGGTTTGCCCAAATATATTTCTGCAGTTTCCTTCATTTTTGTTAAAACCATAGAACTTATTTCTTCTGGTGTAAAAACTTTGTGTTCTCCTTTATATTCAATTTTAATTTTTGGCTTTCCTGCATCATTTATTACTGTAAATGGCCAATGTTTAATATCATTCTGAATCATTGGATCATCAAAACGGCGACCAATGAGACGTTTAGCATCAAAAACACTATTTTTAGGATTCATAGCTACTTGATTTTTAGCTGCATCTCCAATTAGTCGCTCAGTATCAGTAAAAGCTACATAACTAGGTGTAGTCCTATTTCCTTGTTCGTTGGCAATAATTTCTACTCTACCATGCAAAAAAGCACCAACACATGAATATGTTGTGCCTAAATCAATACCAATTGCTGTTGCTTGTGACATTGTTATTTAATAAAATACTTGCAAGAAGATTTTTAAAAAGCAAAATAAAAATACACCAAACTCAAGAAAAACTAATTTCAGAAATGTTTCAATGCTTTATATGGGGAAAATCATAATTCGTTCTAAAAAATTAATATTTTATGTAGTACTGAAATATCATCATGCAGAAAATTGAAAACATTGTTTGACAGAATTTTGAATTTGAATTATTTCATAACAATAGGATCAAAAGTAACAACAAACCAGCTGACTTTCAGTTTCCAGTGTTTGCCCATTCAACTGATCAGCTGATGTGTTTGATGAGAAAAAATTTTAATTTATAAACGAAGAAGGCCTACACATCTTTTATAAGATTACATATACATAAGGTACACCAAGATCCTATTCATTTTATTGTGATTAGCGAAAGCTGTGTTCAAAAACAGAAACCATAGAATAACAATTATTTTCGTATTTCAATGCAATTTAAAAATTGAAAATACTTACGAAGTTATGCAAATTTTAAAGCTATTTTTAATAAAAAGCCAAATTTTAAAATTTCAAAAAAATGTATGTATATACATACATACATAAAACAATATTATAAATAAATGGTAATAATTATAATTTTTAGGTTCAAGACTTATTTGTTTCGGTCTTTACTATGTTTTTAAATATGGTTCAGTTTTTCAGTTCAGTGCATACAGTGTTACATTAAAATATAAATATTACCCTTCAGTATATAAAAAAAACAATCCGTCTTTGAGATTAATAATAACCGAAACTGGAAACAATTTTTAACATAAAATTATGTCCTTTCTAAGGAATACTTACAAAAAACTAAATAAAATTCTGAATACATTCAGGGAATTTCAATAAAACTAGAATGGCTACACTGTTTCAGTAATAGTTACAATTAATGGAATAATGGTTTTTTTTAATTTGTTAATGTATTTTTATGTGATACTTACCTAGTGTATTGTTTTTTGTATGTATGTTAATGTTATGATATTTTTGTCTGCTGAATATTTTAATTCTAACATTTTCTAACCTCAAAATTTTTTTTGTAAAACCGGCAATTGCCGGCTACAATTAAGAATAAAACAAGTGATTTAATGGAAGTAACACTGCTAACCTTTCATACTTAATATTGTGTATTACAGACTCAATAGTAAATAGTGACAACAACATAACCAAAGAACCCATCGTATTTTCCGTCTAAAAGTAGGCCTACATATTTTCTGGTATATTGCAATAGTGAAACACTGTTTATTTTCATGATTTTAAAATATTTTTTTCCTTTAGGTCCTACCTACCTTATTATTCACTTGAGATTAGCCACGGAAGGTTAAATTTATATGATAAGTAACTATTTTATGTACCAAACTATTTTGTGACATCATTACCTTATAGATGCCCACATTGTCAGCAGTGGCTGCTTTATACCTACCTATATACCATAACAGTAATTTCAAGGTTAGTAATTTTTATGCAATAGGAATAGTTAGGTATAATTTTTTTTCAATATTTTCCTCATTTTATATTTCTGATTATTACAAATAGGCATGAAATCAAGTGTTTTCATAAAAAAAACTAAAATATTGTGGTGTCTAGCACATTTACCTATTTTCTGAGTTAATCATGGTTATATTTAAAAACACAAAATTGCCATGGTTAAATTTTTGAACTTATGTAAATGGTGTAGTAAAACTGAAATACTTGTGTATATGGTTCACTTTTTTACATTTTTGTTTACCAAAATGTGTACATAATATTTATGTGATAATAGTAATTTTTTTATTGAATATTTTTTCCAATTTAATGAAATTGCAATAATTTATTCATTATCTGTATTATTATTGATTAACAGGCATAGACCTATTCCTGGGATAACCTTAAATAAATATGATTTAAAACTTTTTTATATAGAATTGTTAAGGTGTTAGGTATGATTCAATAGAGTAAGCCTGTTTAATTAGACAAGACAAACTAAACATCTTAAATGATATGCAATTTATATATAGTTATAGGCTATATATAATACAGTTTTTTTTATTAGTGTACTTAGTTTTATATATAGTTATAGTTGTGTTTATTATTTATATAATAAAGTTTTTTTTTATTAGTGAACTTAGTTAAAATGGTAAATGTTACAAATACCCAAATAATAGGAACATTCCTTGACTCCAACAGAACAAATTATAATTTTTTAAAGATTTTTTTGGCTGTAGAAGTTTTTAGATCATGATGGGTAATTTGGGAGCTGTTAACAAATCTACAGTATGCAAATATATTAAAAAATATATACTGCTACAGCAGGCTTCAGAAAAGCTCTTTTTATTTTAAAGTTATTATATTTTTTTATTCTCTGTTGCTTTCTTCGGTTCAATGCCTTCTTTCCTAATTTAAAATTGCAATTCCTTAACTACATTCAGTTTCCCTCTTGCTAATAGCTGTTTCGGTAAATCAAAATAAATATAATCTAATGTAGCCTAATTTTGAAACCAAGTGATTGTAAACATAAAGAGAAGTTGTAGAGAAAGTATTGCTTCAGCCAATCATAGGTCTTGTTTTATTTTAGGTAATGCAATAAGAACTAAAAATTGCAGTATGATTGGTTATTTCTGATCACGGTTAAATTTTTTTGCAAATTAATGTTGGTAAAACAAAATATTTAAACTGGTTTAAATATTTTAATCACAATTAAATTAAACATAGTTATGTAATATTTATCGAAGTTTGGAGAAACGGCAGTATAAAGCCAAACCTATAGCTTATATTTATATAAGAAACAATTTGAAATTGTTATATTAATATGTTTGGTCATTATAGGACAATAAACAAGATGTACTTTCTTTTCTTAAAAACATACTCATCCTACATTTTTAATTTTTGTACAGTGAGAAAAAATGAATTTTCATACTTTGATCAAGGCATATCGAAAATTCTGGCAAAAAAAAGTAGTGAAACCACCATACAAACATATTGTTCAGATAGGGGATCCTATCTTGCGACTTAAAGCAAGGAATGTTGGCTCAGCAGAGTTTCACTCTAATGAATTTAAGCAGGTAAATAATTTTGTAATATTCAAAACTAGTAGGCCTGTTAGGATTTAGAAAAAATATTAGTTTTTGGTTGCTGGTTTTGAATAGGATAATGAGGTCACAGCCAAAGAATGAACACTATTGACAAAAAGAAACATAGGCGAAATTACGAAACTGCTGATGTACTGCCTGTTGCAATAAGCAACACGGTATGTAGAACAGCAGTTGAAACAAAAGCATGGGGAAGAGGTAGGGCGTGGACAGTCGATTCCGGCGGGGCCGTAAAGTCAGTTTACTCCGGGTGACTTTTCTGTGAAGACTGTGTGGCTTTTCTGTTCCAACTGGGCGGTGCCGAGAAGTGGCAAATCGGCGATAAAAGTAAGTAGACGATTATTTAGCGTACACTTCTTCCCCCTTTTATTATTTTGGGTTTATAGGGATTAATATATATTTTGGGGAACGTTTCATTTTTACATAAGACAGTAGTGTTCATTCTTGGGGTTGCCACCCACAATATTTGTAAGGTAGAACATATCAAATGATTAAAGGTAATTTTTATAATGAACCACCGATAGAAAATTATTCGAAGGAACCCGAAATCCCAACAAATGGTGTATCGGCCGTAATCCTAGCAAATGGTGCATCGGCCGTGTTCTAGTCTTTACTAGAAATTCTTTAATTTTAAATGGTTCCAGTTTTGTGTTGAATAATTGTTTTCAGGGTTATATAGTGGTATTTCCGTTAGGTTTTGACTGTGATAGGCATCATCAACTATTAATTGCGGACGTAATACATTTTGAGTTTAACTTTCGATACGCGACACTTACGTATCATATATTTGTTTTTTCCGTTTTTTTTGCTTGTTTTTTTTTTTTTACCACGAGCAGATAGTCTTCGCGGTTTGGGCCTACAATATTTGATAACAATATCTGTGTTTCAAATTTGGTGAATTGAGTAGTCATATTTGTACATAGAGGGTTATTGAATCGTATGCCTCTTTTAAATGTATATTGTCGACACATCATAGTTGCAATACATCATTGGAATTTGCGGACTCGTCACATTGCACATTTCGTTTACGCCATAGCGATACATTTTTTTTCTAGGACTTGCTGACACAACACTTGTGTACTGTTTCACAATTACAGGTATTTGTGCCGACATCCAGGGTTTACGACTTTCGCTAATCAATTATATTATTTAGCATTTTTCATGAATTTATCGTTGTCGGACATAAAATCTTTGACTAAAGACAAAGCAACAAGGGTTTTTCAAGAACTAGGCTTACCAATTCCAGAACAGGCGGATCTTGAGTTTTTGCGGTCCAATTTGCGGTTACTCAGGCTAAATTTGGATTCGGGTATGAGTTTGGATGAAGCTTCTAAATTGTATGACAACTGGTTAGTACACAAAGACGATAGTAAAATAGCACGTTACATTTCAGGAACCGAACATATACGACACTGTTGAGTTTGCTTCTGGCTCGGAGACAGACACTGGCGTTAAAATCAATAATACAGTAAACATATCACCACATAATTCTATAATGACCGAACGCATACCATTTTTTGATCCGGGTAGATTTCGTGGAACTCCGGGGGAGGATATTTTAAGTCATATTACGCGATTTGAGCGGGCAGCCTTGGCGAATGGTTGGAACGACACAAGAAAAGTTGTGTACTTTCCAATGTACCTTGACGGCGTAGCTTTGACTTACTTTGAGAATTTTGAACGAAAGAACAAAAGCATGACTTGGGCCGGTATAAAGGAAACGTTTACCACGGTATTTGCTCCTACGGAAGAAAAGGAAATATTGTTGATGAGGTTGAATAATCGGGTGCAGTTACCAGAAGAGTCGGTAATTCAATATTGGACGGACATAGAGCTTTTGTGCGCACGCTTGGACAATGACAGGTCGGAACAGAAAATCTGTGCGTACATATTGAAAGGTTTAAACCCGGCTATATTGCAACAAATAGCCATGCTCGATAACACAACTTTCGGTAAATTAGATGCCAATATAAAGGCTTACGACAGGGCAAACTTCTTGATGCGGGAAAGTTCAGGTTGCCATTCATCTAAGACTGTACAGGACCAGCGCGTCATGGAGATAGACGAGAAAATAACTAGAGTAATGAATATGTTAGACAATTTCAAAATGTCTAAAAATAAGGACCACGGACACAGTTACCACACGTACATCGGCGAGACACGGGAATAGGGACTACAGACACGAACGTACGCAGTTTCGCAGCGGTAGATCTCCGCGCAGGGACAAATCACGTGACAAAAATAGGGCACATGGGCGCCACAGTTACAACGGACATGAGAATAAATATAGTAAGTCAGACAACCCACGGCGTAATGGTGACCATTCCTCGCAAACTACTTGTTGGGTGTGTAATAAAAAGGGTCATATTTCAAAAGAATGCCGGAATAGGTATCAAAAAAACTAATGAGGCCAGGGATACGACAGACGTATTCCAGTGAGCCGCAAAAACCTCGGAAGTATCAAATATTTCACACACGGACAAATGAAGGGATCCCTAATATACGATGGCAGGCTATACAACATTATGAACAGAGGGTACACATTGACTTTATTAAAGGACAGATGCACTCGGGTCAACAACATGATAACACACATACAGACGTCGTCGACCTTGCACGGAATTCCTTACTAAGCACTCTAAGCAAGCCAGGCGATACGCAGTCTACACTACCGCACAGTAACGAGTACACTTCCCATGAGAAAAACCAAGAGGACACTCATGTTCTTCTAAACACGAATTTAACACAAAACAATGAAGGGCTAGCACTACATGTGACAGGTTGTCTCGGCAATATTTATACGCACATGCTATTAGACACAGGATGCAATGTTTCTTGCATAAATGACAAATTCAAAGCATTTACTACACCATTAGCTTCTAATAACATAGTTTTGACTTCGGCCAACACAACTCCGATGACGGTTGTGGGCAGAGCTCTAGCGTTCCTGCGAATACAGGGTGTGCCATACACACAACCAGTGTATGTAGTTCAGGATTTGGCCTGCAATATTTTACTAGGAAATGATTTTTTGACAAAGAACAATGCCCTTATCAATTATACAACGGGTACCATTCAAATTGGTGACAACTCGTTTCAATTACAGGGGGGTGGTTTGTATAAACAAGACTTGACCCACTTTCATCACACATCAGCACATAGTATATTTTTACCCGAAGACATAATATTACGGCCACATACTACACACTATATAGAATCAACCATGGGAACAAACATCTCCAATGGGATACCTTATAGCTTTGAACCAGTAGAAGGGATGATGGCTCAACGGGGTGTACATGTTTGCGCAGTCTCACAGCGCACACTCATCAAACTACAGATCAAGAATCCAACCTCACTATCGTGCCGGACTTTAGGTAGAACGCATTTAGGGCAGTTTATATTCGACAGACCAAACCATCAACAGACACCCGACACAGACAATATTCTACGGGTATCGGACACCACACAGACACCACTTTTCACTATTAACGCACAAAATCGACCATTACAGGATCTCGGCGGGACACCCATAGATATTAATCCAGATTTGACTGAGGGGAACTATGCAGCAGCGAGGAGCTTGATCTACAAATATATTCATCTTTTCGCACGGGGACCGGAGGATCTGACGGAGGCAAAAATGCCACCATACAAAATAGTAATGAAAAATGATACACCATTGGCTGTGCCACCTTATCGTTTGAGCTTAGCAGAACGGACGGAATTGGATAGACAAGTGGAAGAACTGAAAAAGGCAAAAGTAATAGAAGATTCGCAAAGTTCATTTGCAGCACCTGCGTTCCTTGTGAAGAAACCTGGGAACCAGTGGCGAATGGTGGTGGACTATCGCAAGCTAAATGAGAACATGGAACCCGACAGATTTCCTTTGCCTAGGGCAGATACAATTTTCGACACTTTAGGAACAGCTAAGTATTTTTCATCATTAGATATCAATCAAGCATTCTTTCAACAGCCTATAGCTAAAGAGGACAGACAATACACAGCATTCGTTACACACAGGGGCTTACATCAGTACACTCGACTTCCTATGGGGATGCGTAACTCGTCCAATTCTTTTCAAAGGAGCATGAACAGGTTATTTGCTGGTTTACTTTACCACGGAATGATAATATATGTAGACGATTTGGTCTCGTATGGCTCGACGTTCGACGAGCAACTCAAATCACTGGAAAATGTTTTTCGAAGATTAGATTCAGCGAATTTGAAACTAAAAACTTCGAAGTGCCATTTTTTTTACAAGAGCATAGATGTGTTGGGACACATTTCCGCTGAAAGTGTGAAACCTTTAGAAAAGAATTTACAGGCAATTAGGGATTTTCCTACGCCTACGACCACGACAGACGTACGAAGTTTTTTGGGGGCAGCGTCTTACTATAGAAAATTTATATACAAATTCAGTGATATAGCCAAACCACTTACAGATTTAACAAAAAAGGAGAACACGGGTGATAGAAAATTAAGGTGGACAGACGAAGAACAAACAGCATTTCAAAAATTAAAAGATGCATTAACAACACCACCTGTGCTAGCGAATTTTTGTGAAGATAAGGATACAGTCGTTTCATGCGACGCGAGTAGGCACGGAATAGGGGGCGTATTGTCACAGTACCAAGAGGATGGAACACTTTGGCCAATTGCATACGTCAGCAGACGACTAAAAGACACAGAAGGGAGGTGGAGCATATCCGAGATCGAATTGTTAAGCATCGTCTATACAGTTACACATTTCCGACCATTTTTATATGGGCGAAGATTTACAATATTCAATGATCATGCCAGTTTACAATTTTATAAGAACATAAAAACATTAAGCTCACGATTAAACAGACTAGCTTTGAAACTTATAGACTATGACTTTGATATTAAGCACAAACCGGGAACACAAATGCGGGTACCGGACAGTCTAAGCAGACATCCGGAAGGAAAGACATACCAGACTTACAGGACGAATTTCAGATAAATAATATCAAAACTTTAAATATAGAACAGTTACAGCTAGAGGACGAATTTTTATTTCACATAAGACAGGCAATACTTGATCCACAACAGGCTGACAAGACACATTCTCGAGCGTCAAGGTTGTATACGTTGCTTGATGGAGTTTTGCACTACAAACATTTTACACACGGAGAGTGTAAGCTGTTACTAGCTGTACCAAGGTTAATAGTCAAGGACGTTCTGCAGGCTTATCACAATTCGCTTACTACAGGAGGACATGCGGGTATAGCTAAGACATTATCGAAAATACGGCAAAGATACCATTGGCCTTCCATGACCAAAGATATCATACAATATGTGAAAGCATGTCATAAATGTCAAGTTATGAAAACTTCACGAATAAAACCATCGGGACTATTGCAACCAATCATTCCGCACACAAAACCTTTTACGAAGCTCACGTTGGATTATATGGGACCATTGCCGAAGTCTAACAAGAAAATATACATTTTGGTAGCAGTGGACAACACAACCAGATACGCGGTAGTTAAGGCAACAGAAAAGGCAGATGCGCAGACTACAGCGAAATTTTTGCTTGAAGACATAATTCCTCATTACGGAATGCCGGCGGAAATACAGACGGACCGCGGAAAGCACTTTGTTGCTGATTCATTAAAACAATTATATAATGTTTTATAATTATATAATGCTTTAGGGATAACTCAGCAGATCTCGACAGCTTATAGACCACAAAGTCAAGGTGTTACTGAAAGATATAATTCTACACTTGTTGACATGTTACGGTGTTATGTCAATGACAATCAAACTGACTGGCATAAATATGTAAAATTAGTGACATTTTCATACAACTCAGGGAAACACGCTTCTACAGGGCATTCACCTTTTTACTTGTTGCACTGGTTTGAGGCGAACCAGCCTATCGATTTGGCTTTACTTCCGACTATACCAGAGCACGATGTTCTGGCGGCTTTAAGGATTGTTCACAAAGTACGTGAAGACATACCACGGATAATGGAACGAACTCAAAGATCACAATGCGAACGTTACAACAAAACGCGCAGAGTAGAGGAATACTGTGTTGGGGACTTGGTTTTGCTATCAAATAGCACGAAGCCGAACAAACTAGCAACACATTACAAGGGTCCATATAAGATACTACGTAAAATCACACCATTAAACTATTCCATAGAGGTTTATAGATATGGTAGACTACGAGAGGATATAGTACATGTTAGCAGATTAAAGAGTTACAACAAAACAGGATAGATTTATAGTAGGATAGATTCATGGTGACAACACATGAAATGAACACTAGTTTTGGGGTTGCAAAATTTTCTTTTCAAATTGTATTATTATTATTATTTTAAAGATCTTACTTTTTCCCTTTGTATAGTTAGTTTTTTTTTTTTTAAAAAAAAGGAGTTTACGCAAAGATTGTCTACTTAGTTCCAGGCAAACGAGGTAGAAGTACAACAAATACAGTCGGAGCGCATCTGATTCATCGACTCCGACAATCTGTGCTGCAGACAGAAAATATGGCAACAACAGAATTACGAATCTATATTCTCTTTATTACGTTTAACCTTACCATACTCACAGTCCTAACCGATTCTCCTGTCAAAATAACTAATGGCGCCTACTTTCATCCTCTTCCAACACATTACACCTATGAAGCATCTTATCCTTTCACCTATACCTTCCCTCTTGATTCTTTTGCAGACTTCACTGACATTCCACATCGAGGTACTACCTGTTTAGCACCAGATGAGACGCCGGTATGCCAAGCTGTACAGGCACTACAGGGTCTTATGGACAGTACGGATGACGTACAACATAAAGTGGCGACTGGATTCAACTGGACCACCACAGGACAACGAAGGGCAACACGGGCTATTGACAGCATCGGCGATATTTTCCATTGGTGTTGTGGCACAGCAACTGACAACGAGCTACACGTCCTGACTACAAATGAAGAGGCTGTCAACAAACACATCAACATGGTCCAGGCAGTTATCAGGGATGACCATCAGGATTTAGTAACCACGACGACATCACTCAAGGGATACACTGCAAACGTGTCAAGAGTGCTGCAGGACGTACACGATACTTTGACAACATTTCAAAAAACCCTTGAGGAAGCTATGCACGTTTCTACAGTTAGTGTATATAAGACTTTAGTTCATTATGTGTTGCGCCAAGAAAAGCAAATATATTATAATACTTTAATTTATATGATAGATACTATAAGAACAAATTGTAGAAACCATGTGATTACACCCACCTCAGTACCTGTAAATTTGTTGCTTGCAGACTTAAAACACCTGGAACTCCGCCTGATCCGAGATCATATGTCCTTAGCCATTCCTAAAGACAACATACACCTTTACTATCACCTACCCATTTCGTCGTGCATCATTACACCCCACTCCATCCTGACAACAGTAAAAGTGCCGATTCAGCATCGATCCACGACATGGCAGCTCTTTCATTACCTTCCCGCACCCATACGTTGGGAGAACCACACCTGCATACTCGCATACACCCGACAATCGTTGCCACTGACGGGACAAGTGTCAGAACGATATCTGGAAAGCAACTGGATGATTGTCAACCTGGAAGCACGGGACTATGTTTCTTACCTCGATACAGGATATCGGGGTCGATATCTGAAGGGTGCGCGGTACAATTAATGAGAGGGGGAGATCTGCATGCAATAGCACAACAATGCACTTTTCACTGAACTCCCAGTGGCAAGAACCCCATAATCACAGAGATAACTGGGGATCTTTTTGCCATCACAAATCCTACACCCAACACCCACATAGTCTGCAACGGCACGAAACCCACTCCTATTTCACAGCATGACGTCCCAGGAACAATCGAAGTAAAGATTGCTTGTCATTGTTCCTTACAAGAAGGTGATACTATCTTGATAGAGAAACAGTTCCCATGTGACAGTAGAACATCCTTAGACCTCAACATAAACCACATTGTTCCCATTTCCTGGACCACACTGACATCCCTAGTAATCAAACCATTTGTATCACAAGACCATCCTAAGTTCCTCAAAGTAGCACATATCCTGGATAAGTACTGGACTTTAACTACCCCAGCTATGTTTATCCATAACCACATAGAAGGGGATGCCTTAAACGCAGTCGAACTACCGAAAACATGGTTAGACGTGATGGACTGCACTTCCCTCCTACCAATACTCCTTATCACATGGATTTCAGGGTTAACATTAGTAATATTATACTTAGCTATTAGGATATATGTGATAAAACAAACCCTTGCACTTTCCCTACCCCGCACAGACTATCCACAAATGTAAACCCAAACTGATTATAGAAAACCTGGTTTCGACGTTGAGGACAACGTCCTACAAAGAACCGGTATTGTTAGGATTTAGAAAAAATATTAGTTTTTGGTTGCTGGTTTTGAATAGGATAATGAGGTCACAGCCAAAGAATGAACACTATTGACAAAAAGAAACATAGGCGAAATTACTTAAACTGCTTGATGTACTGCCTGTTGCAATAAGCAACACGGTATGTAGAACAGCAGTTGAAACAAAAGCATGGGGAAGAGGTAGGGCGTGGACAGTCGATTCCGGCGGGGCCGTAAAGTCAGTTTACTCCGGGTGACTTTTCTGTGAAGACTGTGTGGCTTTTCTGTTCCAACTGGGCGGTGCCGAGAAGTGGCAAATCGGCGATAAAAGTAAGTAGACGATTATTTAGCGTACACTTCTTCCCCCTTTTATTATTTTGGGTTTATAGGGATTAATATATATTTTGGGGAACGTTTCATTTTTACATAAGACAGTAGTGTTCATTCTTGGGGTTGCCACCCACAATATTTGTAAGGTAGAACATATCAAATGATTAAAGGTAATTTTTATAATGAACCACCGATAGAAAATTATTCGAAGGAACCCGAAATCCCAACAAATGGTGTATCGGCCGTTATCATAACAGGCCTGTGCGACTTTTCACATTTAATAGGATAAAGAAATGAATAATATATAATAATGTACATCAAGAAGTTCAACACTTCTGACAGCACCTCTTTGTAAACTGTGAAATGTATTTGAAATATATATGACCCATGTAACATGTGGTAATCATAACTTTCCTTTTGGTACATAAATGTAAAGGAAAATAGAACTTTTTTTATAAAATTTCTATCTGTAATTCAACTTTAAAAAGCATAAATTTAATAAATAAAATAATTCAAATACCATTGGCTGGTTTTTAATTACAATAATAGACTAATTTTTAATTCAATACTTGCATATTAAGATTACTGTACATGTCTTCCTAGGTAAAATCATGTCAAAACCATGTAGGCCTACTATTTCTTGTCAGTACGAACTTCTCTTAAAATAGATGTTATATTTAATGATCTTGTATGATCTGTTATATTTAATACAATGGAATAACTTAATTTGTTCTACTTTTATATTTAAAACTATAACCTATAAAATTAATGATTGAATTCTAACATTGTACCTTATTGAATAATTTACAAATGAAACCTACTATAATCAGATTTCACATTACATACTTTTATTTAATGCTATTTAAATATTAGAACTGACCTAGATTGTCTCACTGATTTGGTCAATAATTATTTAAGTTATTGATACAGTAATAATTTAAATAGTACTTTCAACAACAATGTTTTTTTATAGCAATCAGCTGTTTTGGTTCACACATTTAGTTATTGGTCAATACCTTCATTGTGCTGCACTCTCATGGGAACATTTTACACTGCTCCTGGAATTTTGTTTACAATTCTTTTATTAGTTTTAAATTGGTTCTATTTTATTGTAAAGCCTTAAAATGGAGAAGTATGAAGCTGTTCCTTGGTGTTTTGACTAACCTGTAGGTACGCAATATGTTTAGTTTCAATAACATAGGATCTTATATTTGGTACAAAACCGATCGGAATGTTAACGTAATAATATATGAAATATGGTTACATAAAACTAAACAAAAAGCACTCTTTGGTAAAACATTTTGGATCAAATTTTTACTAAGAAAATATACCTATTTTTTATTTCAGATGTTGGCAAACATGATAGAAAGTGTTATATAGGCATGTGGTAGATTAAAAAAGCAAAATGCCCATATTTTACATTTAAAGTATTTTTAAATAGCCTAAATTTAAGTCTTGAAAACATTTACTCTTTTGAAAATTACTCTTGGATTGCTCTTGAACCCGTTAAGTCCGAACATCTCGAAACCATTATGGAACATCGTTATAAACGAATATGTGGTTATTTAATTTAAATTTTAGCATGCATTAAAAACGATCCATCATATGGTACTGTATTGTGTTTCAAATTAATTTTTGACCGTTTGTTTTGTTGCATTAACAAAATATATATACTTTAGTTTGTTTTATGAGTTTGAGATTCTCAGGCATTATAGAAATGTTTAGAATTTTCTGAGACATCCAGCATACATTTTTTCAAGAATATCTAAGCATTAAGGTTAAATACCTTATTTCTGTAATAACTTTAAAAATATTTTGTTCTCTGATATTCGAATTTTGACTGAAAACAAAGCACTCTTTATTCATTGGAAGAATATATGAATTGAATATCAAAGTAGCTGACTGTAAATTAGTTGTATTTTTAAATAATTTATTGTAATTTTAAGAAATAATTATAATACGTTTTACTGACCATTGCTAATCATATTGTGTAAATGTTTAAAAGTGAGTAAATTAAATTATGACTGTTAAAAACACCAAACATTCAAACTTCAATTTTTATGAAATGCTTTTATTTTTGTAAGTACTAAAAAGATATCATTAATTTGGTTTCAGTTACTAAAAAATATGTGTTCGGTGATGAAATGCTATGATTGTGTTGGACTTTCAGCTCCTCAGTTAGGTGTTGATCTTAGATTATTTGCAATTAGTTTTCCAGATGTTGAAAATTTCAATGGTTCACTTCGAGAATATGAGAACAAACAGATGCAGTTTTTACCTTATACAGTGAGTAAAAAGTATTCAAGTTTTAAAACCTTATTATTTAGTTTTTACAGTTATAATATTGGTTTTCACCAAACTTTTTTTTCCTTCAGGGATGTTAGTGAGGCTCCACTGGTCTCCAATATTTCTGCTATAAGCTTTTTTGTGTTCTCCTTATATGTCACGCTTAACCTACTCTAGCTGGCGGAGGCAGCTGATGGGCTTAGTGATCCCACCATACCTCTAGCTCATTCTACTCTCATTCACTCAACATACACACAACACACACACACTCACAGGAGGGGTGCAGACTAGCTGCACCTAATGAGAGGACCTAGACGAACCTCGCAGCACCCGAGTCTAACACTCACTTACACTTACAGCACTACACTTACGATTTAAACACTTTACACTCACACGTACATTTAGGGATTTGCTGTACTTGTTCCATTATGTCTGGGAATGGTGATACTGCTTGGTATCCTTTAGCGAGGCCAAATATGTGGAACCTGATGTGTGCCTAGCACTGCCAAGGACCTCTGATGGGACAAGTTCTGGGACCGAACAGCATATAGCGCCTGGCAAGCACATGAATGTTGAGTTATGGGTGTCGGAGCCCATAGCTGAATCTATCAAAACAAATGGTTGCATTCTGTGAGTACATAGAGGGCGGCTGCCAGTGGTACTTGGGTTTGGGGAACCGTAACTTTGTACCTGAACCCATTCCTAAGATTCTGGTGTGCTGAAGTCATGTATTTCGGCTCCAGGATATTGGAGATCCTCCCCATTGGGGATTCTCATTTTAGTTCGTCTCCTGGGCTACTGGTGACATTTGGGTACACGCTGTGCCATTTGTTCGAAAAATCTTTGTTCATGAATCGCTCGGCAAAACTAACTATGGATGAAATAACCAATAACGCCAAAATTTCATTGAAGAGACATTGTTCAACTGTATCTGATGAGTCTACCAGTTCAGTTAATCATGATGTGGAATTGTTGGCAGCTTCAGAACTACCAACTCCAAAATTTTTAGTATTTAGCAACTAGGAGGAAGGGTAGATCTGTCAAAGACGTCGCCCTTCCTTATACATAAGGCAATTTTGCGTAGAGCAAGTTCTGTAGCTTCTATTAAGAAGTTACAGAATGGAACTTTGTTAGTAGAAACCAAAAATGAGGAACAGAGCTGTCGTTGATGAAACTGACCTCCTTGTTCAAACAGGTCAAGGTATCTGTGGTACCCCCATGTCTTTGAACTCTGCGAAGGGGGTTACTACATGTAGAGATCTGTTACATGTAAGTCTCAATGAGATCAAAACGGAACTAACATCAGAATCTGTAATTGATGTGATAAGCATAATGTGCAGCATTAATGGGCAGAATGTACTAACTCCCTCATTGATACTAACCTTTGGGAAACCTACACTACCTAAATTCATTTATGCCGGATACCAATGGCTTTCAGTGCGACCATATGTTCCGAATCTTTGATGTTGCTTCAAATGTCAGTGCTTCGGACATATGAGTTCTTCATGTACAAAGCCAGAGGTATGTGGCTAGTGTGGAAGTAAAGGCCATGGCAGTGATGGGTCGACAAATGACACCAACTGTCCCAATTGCGGGGGCGATCATCCAGTTAGATCGTTTAACTGCCCTAAATTTAAGGAAGAAAAATCTATCTTCACAATTATGGCAAAGTATAAACTATCCTTTTCAGATGCATAAAAGGTTTTTAAGGTTTCCCAATCTCCAGTGGAAGACAAATCATATGTTGCTGCTACTGCTGCATCTAGCTCTAAGCAGTCATCCTGTGATAATTGTAACAAGCTCTCCAAAACAGTTAAAGTATTGACTGATCAGATAGCTCAGCTACTAGCCCTGTTTTCCTCTGGTTCTGCTCCTGCTCCTGCTTCTGCACCAGAGAAGACTGTTTCTACATTTTCACATCGTCCTGATACAGCAACAACTTCAACCACAACCGACTACAAAAAAGACTAACAAAAAAACCTTTTCTGTCAAAGTCACAGGTACTTAAGCCTTTTAACAAGAAGATCTTTCTTAGCCTGGAATATTTTTTAAAAAAGAAATCGAATACTGCTCCTCCGTCAGTTGGTTTAAAAAATAAAAATTCTAACATTGCAGGAAACAAAAAAAAATAGAAAAAAGTTTTAAAGGAGGTCCCACTGGTAAACCTCCACAAATTAAATCAAAAAAATGATCTGACTCGGTCACTGATAACTTACTTAGTTCCTCTCCTGTCTATGCTGTAACAACACAACAGACCGTCGACTTCCGGTTCTGAAGAACAGCAAGTTGAGCGAACTAGGTCTATGCCAGTTCAGTATCAAGAGTTAAGTAACGACGTGTGGTGTCAGCTACTCTTCCGTTCGGGAAGTCCAGCGCAGATCGCCAGACAGTCATCCATTTCCGGGTTCAGTGGCAAATAAAAGAAAAAAACAATAAAAATATTTATGTTCCTATTAAATTAAATAAATAAAGAAAATTTAAACCAAAAACTGCAGCTCTAATATAATAGAACCCACTCCAAAGAGTGTATCTGGGTCGAAAGTGTGCTTAAAGAGATTTTAAGCATCTTCGACTCTGTAAGCAGGTGAACTGTGTTACAAGACAAATGTAATTTTTTTTTTTTTTTTTTTGGTGTTTAATGTCCGACTATTGTGCACACTTGGGCTAATGCAGACGATGGGATGATTTATATTATCTGATTGTTCCAATATTGTAAATCTTTTAGGGTCATCTCTTGCAAGCTCTTCTTCTTCTGCCGCCTACAGCAGTGCCTTTTGTCACTACAAAAATAGAATTGAAGCAGTCCCGTTCACCGTCGGCCTAACTGGAAAATCTCCTTTGAATAGTTTGTTTACTTTGCATGAGCTAGAATCTGCATTATCGTCTACCACAGATTCAGCTCCCGGTCCTGACAACTTTGTTTACTCCATGATTAAAATCTTCCGTCAGGTAGGCTTTCTCTCCTCAAGATATACAACCGTATATTCGAGGAGCATACGTTTCCTGATGCTTTGTTGGAAGCAGTAGTAATTCCTATTCTTAAGCCACGTAAACATAAAACTGATCCAAGTAGTTATCGTCCGATTTCTCTTACCAGCGTCCTTTGCAAGCATGTGGAGAAAATGGTAAATCATCACCTAGTCTGGTACATAGAAACAAACAATTTGCTTTCCAAAGAACAGTTTGGCTTCAAGCAAGGATGATCTACTATGGATCAGTTGGTAGTGTTAGAGTCTGCAATACAAAATGCCTTCCTCTTGCGTCAGATGCTAGTTGCTAGAGAAGGCATACAATATGGCTTGGAGACAAGGAATACTAAACACATTAAAAACATGGGGTATAAAAGGGAACATACTAGCTTTCATAAAAAATTTCCTTACTGATAGGTATTTCAGGGTGCATGTTGGAAGTACACTATCAGAACGTTTCCACTTAGAAAATGGTGTTCCACAGGGAAGTGTATTTAATGTAACTCTTTTGCTGTTGCAATCAATAGCATAACTTCTAATGTACAGTCCCCTGTCCGATGTTCGCTATTTGTTGATGATTTTGTCATCTATGTAAGCACCAGATATATGGCAACAGCTGAAAGAACTCTTCAGCTGGTAATAAATAGATTGCAGTCATGGACCAGATCTACTGGCTTTAAATTTTCTCATACTAAAACTCAGTGTATTGCATTCAGTCGCTGTCGACAGATCCAAGCTCCTTTGTTATATCTCGATGGTATACAGCTTCGGACCACTCCATCCATTCGATGTCTGGGTCTAATATTTGACGAAAAGCTATCGTGGAACCCTCATGTGTGTGATTTAAAGTTACGTTGTAACAAAATTCTGGATGTATTGAGGGTTCTTAGTGGCTCTCGATGGGATGCTGATAGAACCTGTATACTGATGTTTTATCGTGCTGTAATTCATTCAAAAATTGATTATGGCAGCATTGGGTATTCATCTGCACGACCATACATTTTAAGGAAGCTAGATCCCGTCCATCATTCTGCAATCTGCTTTATATCTGGTGCATTTCATTCTAGTCCCATCGCGAGCATTCTCGCAGACGCTGGTGAACCATCTCTCATTCGATGGAGACATTATCTGCAAATAAATTACTTAAGCAGTATATTATGCAAGCTATGGCACGCTGCTTATAATACTATTTTTAATAATAATTTGCTCCTACAATATGAAGCATGTCTGCTTGCCACTGCTCCTCTAAGCATTAGAACGTTCCGAGTGTTTGACGACTTGCATATTGTACTTCCTCCAATGTTCAAGAGGTTGTTTTGTTACGTACCTCCTTGGATCATAAATTTGCCAACCTTCGATTTCTCACTATGTATTTACTTGAAACATAACACTCCGGAAGTAGTGTATCAATGTGAGTTTTACCGTCTAATTAACTCTTTTCCATGTGCTGAGATTATCTTCACAGATGGTTCGAAAATAGAAAAAAATGTTAGTTGTGCATATTACTCAAGAGGTCATACATATAAATATGGATTACCCTCAGTTTATAGTGTTTTTACTGCTGAACTATTTGCTATATTTAAGGCTCTGAACTCCACTGTATCTGATTGTGTGCATTATCTGGTGTGTTCCGATTCGAAAAGTGCACTTCAGGCTATGCAGGATATGTATTCAATAAACTCTCTGGTTCACGATATTCTGTGTTCTAGCCATCGTCTTGAACTACGAGGTGTTGGGAGTGTCAATTTGCTGGTTACCTGGTCATTGTGGTGGTATAGTTGGGAACACTAGAGCCGATATAGCGGCAAAGGAAGCAACTCTGCTGTCGCCAGGCACCCAAGATGTTGTTCTATCTGATTTTCAGAGTCTGTAAAAACATTTACTTCTCCTGGATTGGGAGAATGAGTGGGCAGTTACGGATAACAACAAACTGAGGGTAATTAAAAATACTGTTTATCCTTGGAGGTCGTCAATACGTGCAAGTCGTAAGGAAGAGGTGGTGATCACCAGTCTTCGTATTGGTCATTCCTTGCTGACGCATTGATTTCTGATGGGAAGCGGGAACCCACCTGAATGCGAGTTCTGTAGGGAAACCCTCACAATAAAACATATATTGCTCGATGGTGATGGTTTCCAAAATTTACGTGTTATGTGTGGACTGAGCAACTCTTTGCAGACGATGTTGGGAGATAGTGCCTCAGCTGTTGACCGGGTCCTAGACTTCCTTCATTGTCTGAATTTTTTAAATAAAATTTAATTTATATATTTTTTAATTTTGTAGGGCCCCTTTACAGCCCTGAAAATTTTGTTTATTATTTGTTATTTATTAATTTATTTTTTTTAAATGTTTTCATTTCGTTATTTAGTTTTAGATACATTTATATTTCTTTTATTTACCTTGTTATTGTTGGAAGGCCAATTTACAGCCTACAATAATTTTGTGTGTATGTTGTTGTTTTTAAGATTTATATTATTGTTAACTAGTTTTAGTCACATAGTCATCCCTGTTATTTAATTTTGTTTTGTTTTATTTATTTTTACTAATATAGTTTTTTGTTTGTTTCTTTTTTTAACATCAAAGTTTTTTTTTATTATTTGTTTATATTTACATTTTGACTGATGGCGATGATAACCTTAATGGTTTTTCGCTGTAAAAAAAAATCATACTCAAGTGCTTCTAACAGGCCGCATAATCTTATGTAAAGTATACCTGTAAAAATCCATGTCTGATTGCTGATGTATGAATAATTTCCTTTTTTGGATTGTTCTTGTAGAGTATGTGTTGTGTAAATATAGGAGTTAGTCCAAGTAATAGAATCAGTTCTGAAAATAATACATGCAGCAGAATGTAGATTTTATTACTTAAGCTATTGGAGTAATACCTTCTAATATTATACCTTATTATATTATTGTTACCTTATTATACCTTATTATTATTCCAATATTATACCTTCTATTGGAGGACCAATCTGGTAATACAGATATTAATTTTGAATAGTCAAAATTCTATAGCCTACCTGGGAAAATGTCCTAGATGTCCTTGCGTACTGTACAGTAGCCAGTGTTTGGTCGCTGCAGTCAGGAAGGTCACTGCCACTAAACTACAGATTTTGACTGTATCACTCTGATAGACCATAAAAAAGGAATGTTTTTATATTGTACAGAATGTTTTAGTTTTAGAAATACGAACTGATGATATTTAGTAGAAAGTCTATCTCTAGCCTCTTGAGTGGAAACTAGAGACAGCGGTTCTGGAATGTTTCCCAAAAAGCACTAACATGGCGAAGCTGCCACGGCCTTTTCATTATTCACTGTTGGACTAGTTGTCACTTGCTGTGCTAGTTAAGAAATGAGCAAGGCAGGCAGTACAGATAGGCCCTTAGACCCAACCTGGCTGCTTTACATGTTTAATCTTGGATGTTTATTTAAGAATCAATTGAGTTACTTTACGTAACACTATGTTAGCAGTGTTTAGGTTTCTTTCAGCACAAATTACCATTAAATGAGAATTGTCATAAACATTATTGAGGTGACTCCTGAGATCATAGTAGTTGTCCTTTCTCAGAGACCTTCTGTTGAACTAAATTAAACACAAAGGGAGCGGAGGGAATCCCATACCAGTTTATAAAACAGAGCTTTTATTGCCGCTTGAAGTTAGTAGTTTAAACCAGATTGTGTTGCAGTCGTACCAGTCTAATAGCAAAGAGAAGGGACTTTCAAGTGAAGATGCTATAGGTATTTTTTTTCCAAGTTGGATTGTAATTGTGTTGGTACGAGGGGATCACGAGGGGATTAGAGCTTCGCAGTAATGGCCGCTTTTGTAAAATTAAAAAATAATTTTTTTCTTAAAAATTATTTAAAATTAAAAGAAAAAATTAATTCTGCTGAGTGATTATTGTGATTTTAAAAATTTAAATTTATCAGTAAAGAATTTTCAAAATAACTCAAATTTTAAATCAAATTGCCTTTTGCTAGAAAATAAATATATTTAATGATTCACCCTGCAAGGGGGTGCAGACTAGCTGCACTTATTGAAAGGATTTAAATGTTCCTCGTGGTACCCGAGTCTAACACACACTTATAACATTACACTTACGACTTTTACACTTTACACTCACGTTTAAACTTAGGGTGGTAATAATAGCCTCAATGTGCTTTTCGCCTTAAAATAAAATAAAATTGAATGATTCATGTTAAAGTTTCTGATTGTAATCTGAATTACACACAATTGCAGATGTTAAGATATTTTTAGTAGCAAATCCAAATACATTCGAGAGAAGAACAAATCCAATTCCCTTTCTACTGGAATTTCAATATTCATTTTTATGTTACAGATAAAATTCTGAAGATTATGTATTTACTAATTTATGATTATTTTAAGGTATGGATAAACCCTGAGATTAAAATAGTCGATTATGATAAGGTTTATTTTTCTGAGGGCTGTGAGAGTATGAGAGGATTTTCAGCTGATGTCGGCAGATATAAGAAAATACTTCTAACAGGTTTGTAAACTAATATTTCACATTACGATAACTGTGATTTAAAACTCTTCATTTTTGCCCTTAATTGTTTTTGTAAAGCAAAATGTTTACTGATTATCTCTTGAACTACCAGTGACAGACTGATAATCACTTGTCTGTTTAATTTCAAGTTTCAGGTTGACATTTGTGTACTACTAACAGTAAAAACAAGGTTAAAAAGTTCTGAACCATCCTGTAGTCTTGACTTAGCACCAATTTGATATTTAATCACTCCTTTCAGTCATTACATCCACGTGTGTGAAAGTGGTCTTTCAAACAAATTTGGGGTAGATGTTAGTGGGCTTTTTTCATTTTACCAATAGTGAGAAATCAAAGGTTCATATTTTATCCTTAGCAGAATCTGAAATTTCTGGTTTCATATTAACACGAAATATCAACTATAGGTGTAATTTTTTTTCCATAAAATTGTTAGAATATGTATCTATATTACAGTTTAGGTGATATTCAACTGGAAAAAAACTGTATTGTATATATTTTAGAGGTTATGTTCGTGCATCACTGGTGGTATTGTGTAAACCGTTGTTATAATAGGCACACTGTTACTGATCCTTACACACATAAAGTTTCAAATAAAAAGACGCCATAAGTTATATGGGTTCTTCTTTGATGTCTTAGTGTTATAATAGGCACACTGTTACTGATCCTTACACACATAAAGTTTCAAATAAAAAAGACGCCATAAGTTATATGGGTTCTTCTTTGATGTCTTAGTGTTATAATAGGCACACTGTTACTGATCCTTACACACATAAAGTTTCAAATAAAAAAGACGCCATAAGTTATATGGGTTCTTCTTTGATGTCTTAGTGTTATAATAGGCACACTGTTACTGATCCTTACACACATAAAGTTTCAAATAAAAAGACGCCATAAGTTATATGGGTTCTTCTTTGATGTCTTAGTGTTATAATAGGCACACTGTTACTGATCCTTACACACATAAAGTTTCAAATAAAAAGACGCCATAAGTTATATGGGTTCTTCTTTGATGTCTTAGTGTTATAATAGGCACACTGTTACTGATCCTTACACACATAAAGTTTCAAATAAAAAAGACGCCATAAGTTATATGGGTTCTTCTTTGATGTCTTAGTGTTATAATAGGCACACTGTTACTGATCCTTACACACATAAAGTTTCAAATAAAAGACGCCATAAGTTATATGGGTTCTTCTTTGATGTCTTAGTGTTATAATAGGCACACTGTTACTGATCCTTACACACATAAAGTTTCAAATAAAAAGACGCCATAAGTTATATGGGTTCTTCTTTGATGTCTTAGTGTTATAATAGGCACACTGTTACTGATCCTTACACACATAAAGTTTCAAATAAAAAAGACGCCATAAGTTATATGGGTTCTTCTTTGATGTCTTAGTGTTATAATAGGCACACTGTTACTGATCCTTACACACATAAAGTTTCAAATAAAAAAGACGCCATAAGTTATATGGGTTCTTCTTTGATGTCTTAGTGTTATAATAGGCACACTGTTACTGATCCTTACACACATAAAGTTTCAAATAAAAAAGACGCCATAAGTTATATGGGTTCTTCTTTGATGTCTTAGTGTTATAATAGGCACACTGTTACTGATCCTTACACACATAAAGTTTCAAATAAAAAGACGCCATAAGTTATATGGGTTCTTCTTTGATGTCTTAGTGTTATAATAGGCACACTGTTACTGATCCTTACACACATAAAGTTTCAAATAAAAAAGACGCCATAAGTTATATGGGTTCTTCTTTGATGTCTTAGTGTTATAATAGGCACACTGTTACTGATCCTTACACACATAAAGTTTCAAATAAAAAGACGCCATAAGTTATATGGGTTCTTCTTTGATGTCTTAGTGTTATAATAGGCACACTGTTACTGATCCTTACACACATAAAGTTTCAAATAAAAAAGACGCCATAAGTTATATGGGTTCTTCTTTGATGTCTTAGTGTTATAATAGGCACACTGTTACTGATCCTTACACACATAAAGTTTCAAATAAAAAGACGCCATAAGTTATATGGGTTCTTCTTTGATGTCTTAGTGTTATAATAGGCACACTGTTACTGATCCTTACACACATAAAGTTTCAAATAAAAAAACGCCATAAGTTATATGGGTTCTTCTTTGATGTCTTAGTGTTATAATAGGCACACTGTTACTGATCCTTACACACATAAAGTTTCAAATAAAAAAGACGCCATAAGTTATATGGGTTCTTCTTTGATGTCTTAGTGTTATAATAGGCACACTGTTACTGATCCTTACACACATAAAGTTTCAAATAAAAAAGACGCCATAAGTTATATGGGTTCTTCTTTGATGTCTTAGTGTTATAATAGGCACACTGTTACTGATCCTTACACACATAAAGTTTCAAATAAAAAGACGCCATAAGTTATATGGGTTCTTCTTTGATGTCTTAGTGTTATAATAGGCACACTGTTACTGATCCTTACACACATAAAGTTTCAAATAAAAAGACGCCATAAGTTATATGGGTTCTTCTTTGATGTCTTAGTGTTATAATTGTCAATAAATATACGAGGGATATTTATTTGTAACAAGTATTTACATAATTACGCTATTTTTCTACATAGTCGCCACTCAGATTTAGACATTTATCGTAACATGGTACCAACTTCCCAATACCCTCGTTGTAGAACGTAGCCGCCTGTGTTTTCAGCCATGTTTATACGCTGGTCTGCAGCTCAATGTCTGTGCCAAAATGTTGTCCTCCTAACCAGCGTTTCGTGTGAACAAACAGGTGAAATCGGATGGAGCCAAGTTCGGGCTGTATGGTGGATGACCAAAAACTTCCCACTGAAAAGTCTATAGGAGCGTCTTTGTTGAAGCTGCAGTTTGCGTCCGAGCATTGTCGTGGAGAAGGACAATGCCTGATGACAACATTCCTCTCCACTTATTCTGAATTGCCCTTCGTAGACATTGAAGAGTCACGCTGTATGAGGCTGCTGTAATGGTTGTGCCACGTTCCATGAATTCCACCAAGAGAACTCCATTTCGGTCCCAGAACACAGTAGCCATGCACTTTCTGTTGGAGAAGGTTCGCTTGAACTTCTTTGGTTTACTGGGAGAGTGAGAATGCATCCATTGTTTGGATTGTTCTTTTGTTTCTTCAGTTTCGTAATAGACACATGTCCCGTCCCCTGTGACAATTTTGTTCAAGAAAGTTTCTCCTTCATTGTGGTAACGCTGGAGAAACGTTAGGGAGGCTTCAATTCTCTGTGTTTTGTGATGGTTGGACAGCATCTTGGGAACCCATCTCGCGCACAGTTTGTGGTACTGAAGTTTCTCGCTCACAATGGTGTAGAGAGCTGATCTTGAAATTTCAGGAAATGAATCGCTCAATTCAGAAATTGTGAACCGACGATTTTCTCGAATTGCCTCATCTACTCGCTGAACGAGATCATTGGTTGACACTGACTTCCTTCCCTGACCACCTGCATCATGAACATCTGTACGTCCTGCTTTAAAGTTTCTGCACCATTGTCGCAGTTTGCTGTCACTCATTGAAGTTTCACCATACACAGTACTTATTCGTCGATGAATTTCGGCTGCATTACACCCCTCAGCCTGAAGAAATCGAATTACCGCACGAACTTCACACTTAGCGGGAGATGCTATTGTTGTAGACATGTTTACATCCTACCTACGTGAACACAACTAAACGGAAGTGAAGCGACGCGATTGACAGCCATACTAGAGATGCTGCGCAACACATTAGATTTTTACGGGAGTTTTTATTTCACAACCGATCGGATCTTGAAAAAAAAATAGCCCTTGTATGTTATTATTTTGAATGTGTTTTTATTTTAGTTTACCAATAAAGGTCAGCAAGATAAAGAAAAAAAAATCAGTTGGCAAAATATTACTTCATTATATTTATAATTAAGTTAAAAAATTAAAATAGTGCTTCTAATATTTTTATTGAATTTAAATTACTTATCCTTTTAAATTACCTGTAAGGAGTGCCAGGATAAAGAAAAAAATTAACTAAAATCTAATCTAACCAAGGTTACTCTAACTTCCTTTAAAATGGTCGTACAACACAGTTTTTGCTTAAAAGTGGGCGTTATTATAAATAAGCCCATATGAAGTAAGAAGTGTACACCACTTGTGACACACATTGCTTGCTTTGAAAATGAGCATGCATCACTGGTGACACACACCCTCGCCTTACTGGCAGTTAGTGACGCACATCGTTGTGAACTTGTTAAGACCCGATTTTAATGCAGCCAGTCATGCTACTGACCCTTCTCATTGCTTGGTTTCTCTGCATACAGTGTATTCAAAAATAAATGGTTTTAAAACAACTCTATTGAATAAAATTGACAAAAGTACTTTTCCTTAAATTCAGCTTTAAAGTGACATATTCAACTGTTTTGACAAAGTGAACAGTTTTGTTAATAATAGGCAGTAAAATGACCTGGGCTTATTACGTGACTAACAGTGTAACAGTGTTTTCGCTGGAATTCACTACTTGAAAAACATTCAATGTTTTTTACCGTTCCATATCAAGGTGTATCTAGTAAAATCCTTGATACTGTATTTCCATATTTTAGCTACTGTGACACTGTAGGCAATGAAATGTCTGTGATACTTCCTGCAATAACAAAATGCAGTTGGAACAATTACTATAATGTGTTTTATTTATTTGAAACATTATGTTTTATGTGATCTTGCATTATAAAACATGCAAGATGACTTAATTTATTAAAAGTTCATCATTTCTGCATTTTAGTTTTGCTATTTTTGATTTTACAGACTAGAGTGTTACCTAATGTAGCACCAAAATTTGTTTATACACAAAATATGTGGGTTCACTATGTTTCTCGTTATGGAATTTCCTCCTTGCCGAAATAAAAACAATTAGAAGTAGTGTCTACTTTTTGAAGAACTTAATATTCTATCTTGTATTTCAAATGGATGCTGTTTCTCTGTCTGCTCTAGTCATGCATAAAACATTGGTATGTGCAGTCATAATTTTAAGAACAACTTTCAAAATTACCAGCCAATAAATATTGAAGTAATTCTCTTATGAGGTAATTTATAATAAGTTTTGTTAATTAATTCTAATTTCCTTATGTTTATTTTATCACAAAATCACACAATTTGAGGCTTGTGTTACGATTTATCAAAACTGTTCTATGATATTATTTTTTCCTTCAAATTTTATTTTAGTTTAATGCTTGTATTCATTCTTATATTTATCAGCTGTTGTATTTTATGTGGTGTTAACTGGCAGAGGACCATCTTATTGTCCTAACTTCTTCTCTTCAAAATAAAGGCAATTTTATTAATTCATTCGTTCATATTGGAATACCAACTTAAAAAAAACCTTCAGAGCTACAGAAAAAATGGTCATTGTACCACAGAACCAAAAAAGAGATTAATAACAAAAAATATTAAAATATACATTTTGGTTAGGGGTAAAATCTTGAAGGCAATTTTTTATGTTTTAGTATGTGGTGTCATTTGAAACTAGAAATAATATTGATTCTGAACATATCTATATAGTTTTTGTACAAAGAATATTGTATTTAAGGACCTCAATAAAAGCATATTTTAAAAAATTCACGAACAACTTCAGAATTGTTGTTTTATGCCATGTTACTTTTTGCAGTATGCTTTAAGGGAAGTAAGACACCACCCATAAGTCATTTTTATGTTTGGGCATGAAATATATTTTGAAAGGAGGACTTACATCTTATGTTACAAGCTTTACAATTTGTGCCATTTGTTTTGAGTTTGGCACAGATGGTACGGAATTCAGTTGATTGATTCTTGTTGTTAATGTGTAATTTATATTTGATCACTAGTCAAATTGTTTTGTAGTTACATTGCTTGAAAGTCATTCTAAATATCAAAATACATTTATGCATGGATACTGCATGAATGAATGAATAAGTTTGTTGTGGGGTTACTATTGTACTGCAATGTTATTAGATTGTTTGTACTGCCTTCCTACATTCCTGAGTGTTCTATTGTACAGCTCTTTCTCCAGTTCTAGTCTCTTCATAATGTCTAGTGTTTGGAGGGGAATCAAAGTGGGTGCCACTTCTGATTGGTTCTGTTTTGTTATTGAGGTGCTTGTTGCTTTTCTAATTACCTTTCAATTTTTGTTTCTCTTAACCCATGTTACGGAGGTATTGCCTTATTTGGCCAACGTTTTTGTTAAGCAGTGAGATCCTACTCATTATATTTTACATTCTTATGAGAACACCCACTAGTAGCTAAGGAAATGAAGTTTGCCCATACAGAGCCTTGTATTCATTGGTAAGACCAAGGTACACTGGGAGGTCACCAGGGTTTGGTTCGATGAACCATTAGATCTATGTCATTCGCTCAATCAGCACGGGGGGGGGGTTGTCTTCAGTTAGAGTAGTATGAGCTAGATGTATGGTGGAATTGCTAAGTCCATCAGCTTCTTCTTTCATTGGCCTCTGCTGTAAATATTCCATACTGTGTTCTTAATTGTTTCTGGGAAATGATAGGTGTGAAAAACCGTTTATAACTCTTTAAAAACAAAACACTAAAGTTTACATTTCACACACTAATTTACAAGGACAAGAAACAAGACACTTGCTAGAACCCTCAGTATGTTCCTAAAAATATGTGCTTAACCATTTTATTAGGTATAATACCTTCTGTATACAAAGTGTAATAAAATACAGTATTTTTTACGCAACCAGTTTTTAAGATCATGAAAATCATTATGTTTTTGTTGTAGGTTTAAATGAAAAAGGAGAGCAAAACACGGTAGAAATGTCAGGATGGCCAGCCCGTATTGTACAACATGAAATGGACCACCTCAATGGTAAATTTTACTTAGATTCGATGCAGCCACACTCCCTTATCTGTACTCATTGGAGTCGGATAAACAGCGAAGAAGGAAATATTTATCTAGCATATTATCCGAAGAAATTAAGATTTTAAAAGATTTTTTATTTTAGGAATGTATTTAAATTAATAAAGTTATTGTGTTACATAATTTAATTGGTTGTTATTATTGTTGGTGAACTTCCTTTAAGAAATGAGCTATTGAAGTGCTCTTCATGGTATGACCCAGACTTCCAGAAATTAGCTACCTACAAAAATTGTATACTGAGCTGTAAGAAGTATTCACTTCAATTACAGTAATGAATTTCAATATTTTACTGATTCGTTTTAAAAAAATTGTTTTAGATTTAAGTTATTTATTAACTATGTTGGCACTTTCATTCCGTCATTAATTATAAAATGGAAATAGCTTTGGTTATAAAGAAAGGTTCTTTAGTCGTTGGGCTACTGGTCTAGGGTATGTATGCAACTTCGTTACTTTATCTGCTAGTGTTACATGTGTAGAGCAATCGTTTTCTGTTTTAAAAGGGTGAAAATATTGATATGTTCATAGATTGGTGAAGAGAGGTTAACTAGCCTAGTACTTATGAATATACATCAACACATTTCTATGTGTATAGAAAAAGTGATTGGTCTGTATTGTAAGAAATTACACATTATTATTTAAAACCAAAAGGATTGTTTTTATTTCACCAGAATTTTATATTTTTTTAATATATAAAATTATTATATATTAACCTATAAATTATATATATATATATATAAACCTGCCGGATGAGAAGTTTAGTCATGGAAGTTATCTGTTTGTTCAGCACTGTATAGACACCAACAGTTTTATTGAGAGTTGCAAAGAAACTGCTAAAAAAGTTGGCGTTTCTAGTCCTTACAGCTCTCTGTCAACTACCACTATGAGTCGCAGCCTCATATGCACAGGTGCTAGTACTGGAATGAAGCTCCTGCTGGGTTTCCTATGCTCTGGTACCAACAGGCCATTGCCCAACTTAAATCCCTGAATTGGTCTTCAGCCTACCAACTGACAAATTGACTAGGTTTCAGTTTCCCTTCATGTTGCATCTGTGACTTAACACAACACCCCCTAGTCTTCCATACCCACCCGCACAGTCATACACCCCTTCACACAACCTCAATCTTAACTAAAGCCTATCCCTCTTTGTCCCACACTCCCTACAAATTACTATAAAATTTCTTTGTGGTACTAGACCTACTCAGTTCAACCCAGTAAACCTCAGCTCATCCCTAACCACTGCTTTCACTTAACTAACTTTTACTCATCCACTCTCCCCTTGATTTTAATTCCCCCTACCTACTATAGTTCCTTAACTTCCCATGCAAACCCCTTAAAAATGTTAAAACTACTGCTTAAACTTCTCTTATCCTTTTGCAACTCCCCAACAAAAGGAGTTGTTGGTCTTTTAAAAGACCAACAAAAAGAACTGAACATTGCCAATATATTGGGATATTCCTTAAATTCTATCACAAGAATAATATTTCTACTTCATTTCAATAGATGCTCTTAAAATATTATCCAAAATATATTTTAATATTTAACCAAAAGTAAAATGTATTATTCTCTGTATAATAGGATATAGCCTTTACTTACTTTCAATGAGCTAGAAACTTTACAGTTGACTGATTATGATTGAAAAAAGCCAGTGATTTTATTTCACATAAGTTTTATTAAAAACCAATGTACCTTATACATTGGTAGTACTTCAATACATCATTTACTATAAAAAGTACCAGTATTTATTAAGTCTTTCTTACAACTTGTGTGGGTGTTATCAATCTACTATTGCTTAAAATTAATAAATTAATTAATTTTGTTAACAAAATTACAAAACATGTTTGGGGGAAATAACAGTTTTGTTTGAGGTTCAAAAAGATTATGCAACACCTAGTCTATTAACTTTAAAAAAACCAAACAATGAAGCAGCTTTAAGTCTACATTTATTTGAACAAAATATTACAGAATTCTTTTAATTTATAATTACTTAATAAACCTACAGTGTAGTGCAATACTACTAACCACTAAAACTTATAGCACACATACAATTGCCTTGGCAATTATTAAGCTACTGTCTTGATCATCTGTTTGCATGAACAATGCCTCAATTATACAGTACTACTCTGGTCAACTGTTTGCCAGTCTGGTATTATCTACCACAGTGTTAGGTATTGTAATTAGCTAGTTTGATTTAGTTCACCACTGTAAACTGATTGAATTTTAAGGTTATAATTTTTTATGTTTTTGTGAATTGTGGTTTTTATGTGTAAAGTTATGTAGTCTATTGACTGTAATTGTTTTCAAAATAATGAATTATTGTGTGTATTGTGAATTGAATCGCTTTACAAGCTTAAAAAGTGCTTAAATTACTTTGCCTACTATATTTATAAAGTAAGTAGAAGCCTAGTTTAGAAAGTTTAGTTTAAACAGCATGTTATAAAATTAATTGTCGTTAGTAGCCTATATTTTAAAATACTATTAATGATTTAATTATTTAGGTAAACACAACTTAAAAACTAAAGATGTTATTTTAACTTAAATTAGCCTATTAAATCAATTCAATTAATTATAAAGTAATCTTACATTGAACGTATGCTGTCAGTTTTCGCTCATGACTATGTGTAGGCTTACACTTTTAGAATAATGGTTTGAGTTTGATGTAATTTTTTATATATTATATTTCGTACTGTTTGTCCCTTTAAATTTAAATTTTAAAATGTCAAAAATCAAATTCTAACGTACATTTTTTTAAAGATCAATAAGTAGCCTATTGGCCTACAGAAAAGACAAAAATTTTGTGTGCAATTTCTTTCCGTCTATCCGTTTATGTTTGTAGGCGCCTAAAATAGAAAGCAGACAAATTGTACAACAGAAATTTTGTGTCCATGGCACTATCTTTGCATTACTATTAAAAAACGAAATGAAAATAACAGACTTTTCACTATTTAAACCAATCTCGAACTGAAAACATCTTAAATTTCGAATTTTAATTTTGAAACTTCTTTTATGTGGAATAGCCACACTAAATAAAACTCTTTTAATTAATTGAATTAAGTGTGAAACGTTTCTTATAGTGTTGTTACACAATTTTGTTGTTCTCTTTTCATTTTCTCCTTGTAAAGCCTAAAAGAAACGACAAATCAAACAATGCTCTAAAAATATGTCCCAATGGTTCAGAACTGTCACGTCCTACACCAAAACAAGGAGTGTGTTTGTCTACACTTGTTTCAATAAAATCAACTGTACGTTACACTGTGGGCACAGACCCCTTCTCCTACACTTATGACGTAACTACGTCCCACAACGGCAATTTTGTCAAAGCACCAGGCCTCCGCTTATGTTTATGACACTTATGTTAGCCTTTTTCGAGGGTCGGCTAATAGTACCGCCTACAAGTCGGTTTTTAAAACAATTTTAATAAACGTATCGCTTGTATTTCAAATTGTACATTGACTCGTGTAATGAATAATTAAAATTTTAGAGAGACAGTGTTTCCAAAATTTCTTTCTTTCTTTTTTTTTTACTGCTGGTGCTGTTTTTATTCGAACCGGGATTTTCGGAGGGATAAGAAGAAATAACACATGTATTTTGGAATAATTTGAGCAATGTTTTGAGTCAGTGGATCTTGTCGACCATATTGAATCTACTCACTGTAAGACTTAATGAATTAATAGACCATTCAGATTATTCTGCATTATTTAGCCCCTATTATTTGAGTCAGTAGTAACTTGTTCCGTTTTGAGATATTGCTTATTTTTACTTACAAGAGCAGATTAACCTGTTTATAGTATTGAATCAACAAAATAATGAAAAAAGAGATATAAGGATATTATCTTTTTTTTTTGTTTAACGTCCGACTATTGTGCACACTTGGGCTAATGCAGACGATGGGATGATTTATAGCGTATGAAAATGCCAAGCCCTGGCCGGGAATCGAACCCGGGTCCTCGGGGTGAAAGCCTAGTACGCTATCAACTAGGCCACCGAGGCGGCCGATTATCTTATAATAGGCCTATATAACGGACGTTGCGTGAAACACCGAAAACATTAAATCGTAGGTCACGTGACTGAATTATTTTTTTGTAACAATGAATTTTTGCTTAGTAACAACAAATTAACATGTTTATAGTATCGGATCAATAAAATAATGAAAGAAGATATATAAAGAGATTATCTTATAATATATAACGGATATTGCGTGAAGCACCGAAAACATTAATTCGTAGGTCACGTGACTGAATTATTGTTAATTTTTGCTTAGTAACAACAAATTAACATGTTTATAGTATCGGATCAATAAAATAATGAAAGAAGATATATAAAGAGATTATCTTATAATATGTAACGGATATTGCGTGAAGCACCGAAAACATTAATTCGTAGGTCACGTGACTGAATTATTGCTAATTTTTGCTTAGTAACAACAAATTAACATGTTTATAGTATCGGATCAATAAAATAATGAAAGAAGATATATAAAGAGATTATCTTATAATATGTAACGGATATTGCGTGAAGCACCGAAAACATTAATTCGTAGGTCACGTGACTGAATTATTGTTAATTTTTGCTTAGTAACAATAGATTAACACGTTTAAAAAGTCGAGAATACAATAAAATAATCAAATTCACTATATTTCCACATATACCATGTTAGTTTAGCCAAGATGTCAAGACTAGCACAACCTTATTGAACTTACATGATAGAATTATGCGTGGAAATATTGTAAAAAAATTCACCTTTTTCTTGTGTTTTTGACTTTTTAAACATTTAAATCTATTGGTAAAAAGCAAGATTTTTTTCTTGCGCAACGTTCATACTTTATGCCAGGTAGACTAGTGAGGATGAGGGATCAGCGTTAACGGTAAGGGTAAAGCAACTAGAGTAACTGCGGTCGAAATAAGAACCTTGAGATGCGCTGTTAAGAGACGCAGCAGATCTGACAGGTGCTTTTGCCACACTGTGGCCTGAAAATGGCTAGAACAGGATAGAAATATACCATGCAGAAATCCCGTGTATGCAGGAAGGACGAGAAAACTGTAGGTCACAACATATGATTGTGAGTCTCTAACCAGCAGGAGGTTAAGGTTGTTTGGCTTCCAGAACCCTGAGGACTTCCAGTGGAATGAACCAGAACACACTGAGGATACCAAGAGGCTAGGTCGCACAATAGATCCTTCCTCACGATGCCAGGAGTCAACAAACCTCATAACCTCTAAAGAATTTAATTAAATGTTTAAATAGTTTCTCCAGTTTTTACATAAAGTCATAAGTCTCACGTAACTCTTGCTACATTTTCAATATCATGATTTAATTTCAAATCTGATGAAGTTAACGAGGTTAAGTAGAAGTTAATGGGGGAAGTTAAAAGTGGATAAATAAAAATTTAAGTTAAGTAACTGTAAAACACCTCGGAAATGCTTGGGTTAATAGTTTCCCGTCAATAATCATGTTGTAACTATAAATTTCTCATTAAATTTCCGGTGGAGCATCCGCTTCCGGGAAGTCTGCGCTATACTGGCAGCGTTACTTTATTGTAAAAGTTCCAAAGCCACTTTTAAACTCATTTAAACACGAAATTGTGACGTCACCGAGTCGATAATTGCGTTTCTTCGTTCATGGCTCTCTTTGTTGCATTCAACTTTGGAAGTAATAAGCATATCACGTTAACCAGCTGCTTAAGTCGTAATAAAAATGAAATTTTTAATGTATGTGTGTGTGTGTGTGAGAAAAAATATAATTAATTTGTATCAATGAAAGAATACAAATGTCACTTACATTTGTGACATTTAACAAAAAACGAAGTATAATTGATGATATGAGAAGCTACTGAGGCTAGGCGCGGGCTTGAAAAAGTTAACATGGTTTCCCTTCTAAGTCAAAGTAATATATCTTGTCAGTTTGGAAAGATCGCTCATAGACTAAGAGTAGTGCTTGACATTCGTGGGGAGTTAGACCGTCAAATAAACCATAGGGGATTAATGTAATTGAGATAAGCCATTGTGGATAGCCTGTATGTTCAAAATAATTATTACTCTTAATTAAATAATGAAACACGATATGCAGGTCTCGCTGATGCGTATAAAGGAAACTAAAATAATATTTTTTTCATCTTATAAACAGCCTATTTCATCCTAACTGCCGGTTTCTAGAACATTTATTTAATGCTCCATCATTAACATTAACAGTTAAATGGAACAGTTAGCATAATTTCCAATTAAATTTTGCATTCTGTTTCTAGAATATATTGACATTAACATGTTTTAGGGCTGGTTGAGATGTTGAATTTTACTCGTTTATATTGGTAGATATAGTAAAAGATCAGTTGCTTTATATTAATTCGTAACGGTCAGCTGATTTCGTTGAACAACTGATAAGCTACAACAAATTTTAGGTTATGTTGTTAAAAACTAGCTATGTTTGTCGTGTTTTCGAATTATCGAAATGAAAATAAAAAGAAAGAGAAAATATGATACATGATTTTTATTTTTGGTTCAATAACAGAAATTGATACGTAACGGAAGTAATGAAACGTGGCACGAAAATCGAATTTTGCAATAGTTACTCAGGAAATTCCGTTAAAAAGTTTTCAAAATGACGGCCATTCAAAATAATAAACAAAAAATGATAGGACTTAACTTTAGTACCTTACATGTCTTTAAAAAAAACTATTTTCCATTGTAATAAGCACTAAAATCTGCATTAAATAAAACTGTAAATTTTTATAATGCATTGAAAATATGAAAATTAATTAAAAATGCATATTTTTTACATTTTTAAAATGTTGATAAATAATGATGAATACAGATGTTCAAATGGTCTTGGATCATGTCAGCGAGACAGCTGCGTGCAGCTATTGTGTTCTATGCAAGTTTATTCTATAAGTTATTAGTTCTACCTACTGTGTAAATGTTAGGTCAGTGCTGGAGAGTATTGGCTTGGCCTGATATTAGGGTTATGACCATCATTCACCACACACTATGCTGGTTTGCCACACGCAATCTCACAATCGATATCTGCGTTCGGTTTATTATACGCCATGACATTGTTTAAATATTGATAGCAATACAGGATGTGAAGTAACTACGTTAGTACAGTGATGTATAATATCTGGCCGAACGGTTCTTTTATGAACGAAGAATTTTTAGAAATTCGTCACCATAGAATACCGCCGTGATAGAAGCGATTTTGCGACAGTATATTTTGTTTATATTTTCGAAATATACTTTGAGGACTAATCAAGAAGAAGCCTATTTTGTTCTGAAGAAAATCGAGGCAGGAGTGTCACAAGGTAGTGTATTGGAGCCAACACTGAATCTTCCGTATGCTAGTACTTTACCAACTTTTGAACAAAATATTGTCGCTACATTTGCTGACGTCACCATAAAACTACAAACACCTATAAACGACGTACAAAGCTGGACTAAAAGGTGGCGAATCAAACTTATCGAAAGCTAATCTGTGCGTGTCGATTTCACCAATAAGTGCATTGAACACGATCCTGTCTTCATCAGATATACAGCCAAATATTTTGGCATGACGTTACATGCCGAACTTAGGTGGAAACAGTATGTAAAGAAAAAACAAGAAGAGCTGAAACTGAAACACAGAAAGATGTATTGGTTAATGGGTCGTCGTTCTTATCAGTATACAAGCTCTTTATCAGCAGGTTCGTAAGCCAATTGTGGGGTTGTGCCAGACAAAGTAATAGACATGTTATTTAAAATAAAGTACTTCTTGGTATCGTTTATGCTCGTTGGCACTTCCGAAATGGACAAATAACATAAATATCTTGGGGTTTCAATGAAGTCAGAAAATTCGTTCAAAGTCACGAACAAACACTACATCAACACATTAGTGTTGAAGCCCTCCAGCTACTTAACGACGATGGCTTAGTCAGAAGATTGAAAAGAGCAAAACCATTTGAACCGGTGTAGTTATTAAGTCACATTACTTAATAACTAATGTGTGTGTTACACACACACACACACACACACACACACACACACACACACACACACACACAACACACAACCAATAAAATAATAAGATTCGAGGCACACAGTTGTTTCGCTGACGTGATGGAGGTGACATTCCGAAAGAACTTTTCTTTATCTTACCATTTTTAGAAATTCCGGGTACACTATCATTAAAAGCATTAGATACTAATTATTGTAGACTCAGTAATTATCAGTGGGTGAAAATTAGTAACAACTGTATTAGTTAGGTTAGGAACGAATAGCTTATTAATGTTCTAACTAGATTGCTATATAAAATATAAAAAATATATTTTGTCTTTCACTTTCAAAATAAAAACAAAAAATGTTGCTGATTACGATGGTGAGATTAGAATTTCGAATAGGTGTCAAATTAAAAAGGTATTACTTTAAATATTCGCCATTTTGAAACTGTTAATCAGATTTTTCTGGATATCGAATTTATCCAATTTATTTTCGTCTCAATTTTGATTTAAATGCAACCAAAATTTCAAACGGTTGGTTCTCTCTCTCTCTCTCTCTCTCTCTCTCTCTCTCTCTCTCTCTCTCTCTCTCTGTCACACACACACACACACACACACACACACACACACACACACACACACACACACACACACACACACACACACACACACACACACACACACACACAAGCTTGCGCGCTTGAATATTTTTAAAATTCATCAAAAAGTGATCTATATATGTGACGATAGGCTTCAAGGCTTCGGGTATGAGTCTCGCCATTACAACCTTTCTGCGCCACAGCTAATTTTCCATTGCAATTCGCTAAAAACAAACAATACTGATATATGGAAATACTTTATACATACTGTGACACTAATTATGATTGTTTTGCACTTGAATGGTGTAATAAAATAACGCTTTTAATTATATCTGTAGATAATGGAATGTTTCTCTACACTAGTCATGACCTGTGTTTACATTTAATTATCTGTGTTTATTAGAAAGGTGTTTATTTGTTTTATGTTTCGTAAATATAAATAGCCTACAGGTATATTAGATAGAACATTGATGGTCAAAAGCTTTACAATATGACCAAAAAGCGCGCGCGCATTTGCACCCACCAACCCACCTCTACACGCACGCCCGCGCACATACACATACACACACACACACACACACACACACACGCACACGCACACATACATATAATCGTGACACACTGCTGTTTTGCTGACACATGATAGAAGCGAAATTCCAAAATTAACACGATTTAATAACATAAGGAAACATTATAATATACAAAAATCTAATTATAAAAAATATACCAGACCGGTTAAATATACAAACGTTTTTGAAAAATGTGACTTTATTCGGTTGGAATAAATTTTCAAATTAACTCGGTCGCTGTTAGAAACATATATGAATATGTAAAGTACTATGTTTGCAAATCCTAAAACTGTATAGCGACTAAAAATATGAGATACAAAATGTTTTGTTGTTTTTTAAGTTTTCGAAACGGTTCAACAATTTTTTTGGTTACAGGAAAATAGAAAAAAATGGAATATAGCCGATTGGATCCTCGTACACTAAAGTAAGACTAAATCCTTTTTTGAATAAATTTTCAAATTACATTGAAAATGAACTCTGAAATGAAACAGAAACAAAGATGAATATGTGAATGCTAATTTTTGCAGTTCCTCACACTGTTGTACGACTGAGACAGTTTAAAAATTGTTTAGATAAAAATTGTTTTTGTCGCTTTTTTAAAGACCGCCATTTTGAAACGGTACAACGAATTTTTTTGGTAACAGAAAAATAGAATAAATAAAATATGGCCTATTGCATCCACATACACTAAAGTAAGTGTATTTGTTTTTAGTTTATTAACCCATTTTCTGAATAAATTTTTAAATTACATTGAGAATGAACTCTGAAATAAAGTAGAAACGTACATGAATATGTGAAATTGTAACTTTTGCATATAGTCACACTGTTTTACGGCTGAGATATCAGTTCCAAAAATGTTTATATAAACATTGTTTTTGTCGGTTTTTTAAAGTCCGCCATTTTGAAACGGTACAACGAATTTTTTTTGGTAACAGAAAAACAGAATAAATTCAAACAGTCGAAAGCATCTACATACTCTAATGTAACTGTATTTGTTTTTATTTTATTAACCTCTTTTAACATTTAATTTTTAGTAATTTCTTTTTGACTATTCCTCTTGTTTGCATTACACATTGGTTTCTATCGTTCTGAATCCACCAAATAATGTTTACCGAAGAAAATAATAAATAAAAAAACGACTTGAACTGTAATATACTTTGTGTCAACACGCCTCTGCAGTTACAGGCTGCCTCATACGTCAGATCAAAGTAACATGCCATTGTGAACTGGGCCTACACATCATTGCTTTACTTTCGAACGTGTCACTTTCAATTTAGCCGGTTTCCTTTGCACCCATTGAAGCGGCCATCTTGGTAAGATCCAGAGCCGATAACGTTTAATGTTTACCAATATTTACGTTTGTTTGCCGTTTAAGCGTCTTCTGAAACACTTAGTTATTAAATTAAGATATAATTAAATTCAGCGCGACATATTGTAATGAAAAACCTCATTGGGTCAATTTTTGTAATAAAAAATTCAAATGTTGTGTCTTCAACTATTGAAGTGACTACTTCTTATCGCGGGGTATGAATATATGTTTTGCACGTGGAAAAATTCAGTTTGCCGTCACGGAACGCTCTAACACTTCCATACTCGCACTCTAGCTAATATTATTATTCCAGACATTATTATTACAACAATATTATTACAACACATTATTATTTTTTTAGTGATTAATAAAATGTATTTTTGAAGTGAAAACTTGTATGGTCGCGGTTGGCAAAACGTGGGTATAGACATTTGCTTTCGCGTCACACTTGAGTCCGTAATGCATAACTCACAGCATATATTGTTCTTAATTATTAATTATTAAAGTCCCTTATAAAGCTTAAGATACTCAAATTCAAAGTATGTGACAGTTTCAGTTAATTTTTAAGTTGTGTACCTATACACGCGCGAAATTTAATACGAAAATAATTTTCAAGTGTTGCCCTTTCCTGCATGCATCTAAATTGTTATAAGAATAATTAAATCATAATAATGAAAACGTATACAGGCAGGCATGCCAAAAGAAGCAGTCTCTTCTGTCGGTCAGTCCTGCACTGCCTAAGTTTTTTTACACAGGCTCAATTTTTCGGTTTTCAGCTTGAAATGTTTTTGGGTATGCTTTAAACCTCTGAAATTTCTGCATGTGAAAAAAGCTTTTGCACATCTTATAGAGAATTTTTAATACAGCTTTTCTTGTAGATCTTTTACAATCACTACTGTAAGAAACGCTTCATTTTGGATATTAAACTCGATAGAGGGTTTACGAATTTTCTTTTTAAACGTCGATCTACCGAATTCCCGAATAATACTTTAATGAGAGGAGACACAAAAGTTGTCATTTTTGTGATTAATGATTTGGGATGGAGAGTCGCTGGAACGGAAATTGCTCTTGAAGTCAGGAAAATCCTGGAAGAAAACATTAGCTGCCAATTCATCTGCTTGTTCCCGCCTTATAAAATTTAATGCATCGTTTTTCTTGGGCGCTCGTCTTTCACAGTAAAATTTATTAGCATTTAGGACAATTTCCTCAAACACATATCGTCTCGTTTAAACTTATTTTAATGAAATAGTGCGAAAATTCACACCAATTAAATATTTCTACTAACGTATTCCGAGACGGAAACTATAGAAAAAAACCTGAAAATCGGTAACGTTTTGCAAAATAGAAAATAACAGTTGTGTTATCGAAATGTGTCCTAGTTTGTAATTTAGTGTTACTTACGTTTGGTACCACAATTAAAATGGTAGCTATGTTACCGAAATGTACCCTATATTGCAGCTTAGTGTTATATCTGTTTGGTTCCATTGAAAATGGTAGCTATGTTACCGAAATGTGCCCTAGTTAGTAGTTTAGTGTTACATCTGTTTAGAATCTCACTGAAAATGGTATTTATGTTACCGAAATGTAGCCTAATGAGTAGTAGTAATGTTACTTCTGTTTGGAATCACACTGAAAATGGCCCCTATGTTACCGAAATGTGCCCTAGTTTGTAACGCACAACTTTTATAATTACGTCTGCCCTTAAGTAAAGGTTAATAACTGGAGTCTGAGTAAACTAATTTGTGTAAAAGAAATTAATGATGAATGGGTGGAATCGAATTAAAGCATTCATTTGTATATCGGATTTTTGAAAAATTAACAAAATGACATATTTACGTCATATTATTTGAAACTCCAATTTTACCTTCATAATCAGCATTAAAATTAGAACAAAATACGAACAGAGTAGAAGAGAACTGATATAAGATATGAAACAGAATATGAACTGAATATATATCAAACTAATCAAGTTACTTTACACTGATCTATATTTCGGCAACATGGTTACCATTTTCATGTAAAGAGATGCATGTAAAGAGATGCAACACGTAAGTACAAACTACGGTACATTTCTGTAACATAGCTACTATTTTCATTGCGAAACCAAACATAAGTAACATTAAAATAGAAACTACGAACGTTTCTGTAACATAGCTATCATTTTCAGCCTCACAGAGGGGGTGCAGACTATCTGCACCTATTGATAGGATTTAGACGTCCCTCGCGGTACCCGAGTCTAACACACACTTACACTTACAACACTACACTTACGACTTTAACACTTTACACGCACACTTAAATTTAGGGAGGCAATAATAGCCTCAATGTGCGTTTCGCCATAAAATAACAAAAATATTATCACTTTTAGTGGGATGACAGACAAAACTAACACTACAGTACAAACTGTGGTACATTTCAATAACACAGCTACCATTTTCAGTGCGACACCAAACAGAAGTAAACTGAAAATACGGTACATTTCGGTAACATGGTTACCATTTTCAATTTCGATATCAAACAGAAGTAACACGAAAGTACAAACTAGGGTATATTTCTGTAAAATTGCTACTATTTTTAGTGCGACACCAAACAGAAGTAATTTTAAAATACAAACTAGGGTACATTTCGGTAACATAGCTACCATTTTCAGTGCAAACAAAAGTAATATTAAACTACACATTAGGGTACATTTCGGTAATATAGCTACCATTTTCAGTGCAAACAAAAGTAATATTAAACTACACATTAGGGTACATTTCGGTAACATAGCTACCATTTTCATTGGAACCAAACTAATACTAAAGTACGAACGGCGGTACATTTCGGTAACACAACTAGCATTATCAGTGGAACAAAACAGAAGTAACACTAAACTACAAACTAGGGTACATTTCGGTAACATAGCTACCATTTTCAGTGTGATACCAAATCGAAGTAACACTAAATTACAAACTGGGGTACATTTCGGTAACATAGCTACCATTTTCAGTATGATGCCAAATAGAAGTAACATTAAACTGCACATTAGAATACATTTCGATAACATAGCTACCATTTTCATTGCGATACAAAACAGAAGTATCAGCACACTGCAAACTAGGGTACATTTCGGTAACATAGCTGCCATTTTCAGTGGAACCAAACAGAAGTAACTCTAAACTACAAACTAACTATGTATGTAACTAACTAAAATTTAACGTAATGGTTCCTTAAAGTGATAGTTGCTCCAATAGCTGATTTTTCTAATTAAAATTCCGTTATAACTTGTTAGAGGTAACAACAGTTTAAAATTTTTAATTGCGACTAGTCTGGAGTATAGGTCTATGCTCTGTTGATCACACGTATTTGTTCTTATCGGTCAGTTGCAAAAGGTATGTTCTTTTTAGAATTTGGAATCGCCGCGTTTTAAAACAGTTGAACGTATTTTGCTGGATATCAAACTCGACCGGAAGTGGATTTGTGTGCTAAAGTTGAATTATTTATGTTGCCTTTTACTATGAATATTTTATGTGAAATGCAAATATGCATCAATAATGGAACCCGTCCACTTGTCTGGTTTTTTAAAACTGGATAGGAAGTGACATAAAATTCTTATTTAGTATAATATAGACAGCCATTTTTAAGCCGTTAAAATTTTGAATTTTTAACATTTTAACTTTCAAATTATTTGCAAATACGAAAATGAACCCTGACCGCCGTCAAATTAAATTATTTATTTTCAACGGTTTTTTTTAAATCAAAACGCCAATCTATGCAGTTTCTAAGGCTGATTACGATGATGAGTTAGTGTTTTAAAAATATTTTACACAAACATTTTATAAATTCATAAAAATTCGTTATGACCACCATTTTGAAACAGTTGAACGGATTTCGTTAGTTAACGAACTTGTCTTAGTTATTAAAGGAATTGATTTTCGCGAAAATTATGAATAAAATTAGAACAATGTGGGATGCCCCTCAAATAATGACGTAGTGGCTCGGTAGTCGATGTGGTCAAAGCACCGGTCAGTCGGTTCGAACTGCAGTTACTTCCGTCTATTTTTCCTTACCATTTACACTGATTCATCGTCCTCATTAGTCTAACTGGCATAAAGTATGGATGCGTTCTTTTTTATTGCGTGACATATGTTTCGCCGTGAAGCGTCTTCGGACATAGTGAAGTTGAAAATTATAAAGTGTGCTTATATACTAATAGAGTTGATCTTAAAACTGGAAGGGAGAAGATAAAAAAGAAAGGATTGATATTGTAACAAGGTCAATGAGTAGCCAAGTTGGAGAAAACCCCTAAAAATGGGCTTGAGTAAGGGGAGTGGTTAAAGTTAGTCTGTTCATTAAAATTAAAATTATGGTGTTTACAAATAGATCTATATATTTCCAGAATTTCTAAATTATTTAGTTTTATACCCTTTTGATGTTTATGGATTACACTGAAATTGTACAAATTAATGGAATTACCAGATTCAATTAAATGATTCGCAAAATTTGAGTTTTTCATACTTCTAACAAATGAAATGTTCTTTAAAAATAGTTTTTTATAACTGTTCTAGACTTTCCTACAGTTTAAAGTATCAAAGATTGTCTTATAAAAACTTGCTGTATTGCTATATAAGCAAACTTTATAATTTACCTGATGGCGAAACACATGTCACTGAAAAAAAACGTGGCAGTCAGGGGACTAGCCGACAGAATCTTTGCTTACTTTAATTGTCATAGAAAGTAACATAATGCTCATAACATTGTCGAATTATTGATAAATAAATATAATTAGTTTTTTAGTTCTTAATTATGAGTTTACATACAATAATAGTTCTATAGATAATACTATTTTTGACTCGACTATCGATTTTTTGTTTTATAATCTTCGGGAGAAAACCAAAATAACAACATAATTTTTTTAATTAATTTTAAATATTAAAATTAGAAAATATGAGCTTATAAACAGCTCATAAATAAACAGTATGTGCATTTGGTTTTTATATTTGACTATCAAATTAATTGTATGATCAAAAGAAAAATTTGATAATTTGTAAATTGAAATCAATAGCATTAGCCTAGTTTTAATGTCTATCAACACTCGTAACGCCCAAAAATAATTATTAAGGTAAAGTTAAATTATCATACGCAAGATCTTTCTCTTATAGTGTTATAATCTCTACATCAATTAATAAATATATGTTTTTTTATATACATTTTTATAAAGTTATTCATTTATCGAAAAACATGATGAGCTGTGTAAGCCCAGTTAAATAAATACGATTTACTGATAAATACAGTTATAGTTAAATTAATAACAATAATTAATATAAATAGTATTTACATGGATTTCCACTAACTTAATTTTCGACATTATTTTCACTATTATCATTGTCATTATTACCAATTTCAACAATGTTTGAGTTATTTTCGTTATAATTATCAATCATTTCACCAATATTCAGGTTGTTCGTACTATAATTATAAAGGGTGGGTCTGGTGAACCACCTCACGTCTAAAATTACGTTGTACTGTTATAACAGACTCAATTTGTACTAACAGTGCACCTTTCATTGCGGAGTAGACATTACACTGCACTGAACGCCTGAAATAAGCGCTGTCGTCGTTATTCCCAAGGTCACGCAGGCCTGCCAACTGCAGGAACTGAATTCCCACATTTATGTGAGCAAAACTTGGACAGTTGAATTAAATACCACAAACTAGAATAGTTTATGTCATGTTGTACAGATTCTAAGGGCCATTAAAACTAGGGAGTTCTTTTTGAAACATTATTCTAAGAAGGATACAATGGACTTGTGATGTCTGAAATGAGAAACAAAGTTAATTTACTATTTAACGGCGTGTATTACTATATAAAATAATGTATTTTATAAACAGTGAATATTCAATTACAAATTAGAATTAAAATTTGACCATGCCATACGAATCATTTTAGAGTGGATATGAGTTATCTCGTTAGAACCGAGCAGATACGGAGATGACCGAGTTCGGTCCGGAGCTGTACGTAGATGACTCTCCGTATACAGCTCGAGCGTGAAGCAAAACCAGTGCTATAACGCACCTAAAGAAGCAAAGCTTCAACAAATTCTTATGAAAATATATAAACGTTCTAATTTTCTTGGATATCATGGCCTTTCACGAAGTACTGTGTGTTCAGTAAATAATGATTTAAATATTAAAACGCCGCTAATTTCAAAATCCCCGGGTCGTTTCATGATGGATGGCCGCTTCAGTATATCGTTTTCCAGTGGAAATTCTGTAATTACAGCAAACAATTAAAGAGCTAATTGAGAAATATTACAGTAAGAGTTAAAAGCGAAAAACGCCATAAAATCAAAGCTATAAAAGTTCAGAACGTAAGACGAAAACAAACTTTATTTATTACGGCCTATTAAAATAACACCTATAACTTTTAATGCCGGCTGTAAAATGTGTTTCGAAGTTTTCACGGTAGAAGCGAAAGAATTTAGAAAAAAACATAACTCTTTAAAACAATAAATGTTGTTAATTAAGTTTTGTTTGTTCGCCAGCTCGGCTATAGTTTTTGCTGTTTGAAAATAAGATGGTGTTAAATTAGTACACGCACCTCTTTGTAGCCGGTTATGCTCTTGGAAAAACTTCGAAAAAATTGAAAATCGCCTTAAATTTCGCTGAAAATATAAGTAAAGAGAATCGTTTAATCAATTTACCAATTTTGTTGTTGTTATTTTAAGACGAAAAGCAGATTGTGGCTATTATAGCCTCCCTAAATGTAAGTGTGAGTGTAAAGTGCTAAAATCTTAAGTGTAGTGTTGTATGTGTAAGTGTTTGTTAGACTCTGGTACCGCGAGTGACATCTAAATCCTCTCAATAGATGCAGCTAGTATGCACCCCTCTGCGGGGGACAATTTACCAAAAGAGTGAACAGAAAAAATCTTTGGAAACCAGGGTTTATTTCCTTTTTGGGAAATAATTGAACTATTGGAACGGCCACCAATGTAAGATCCAAAACCAAAGACCTTGAAATCAACGCTGATTTTGTTTTCTATATTCCTTTCTGAGTGATTGTTGAAAATTGTGTCTCTTTTCAAAGGTCAAGCATATAAAGATGTACTTTTTACTTTTTGTATACTTTTTTGCGTTTAAAAATGCAGTAGCAAACAATATTTAAATTTACGTTATGGAATTAAAAATAAAAGTCATGTACCCTGTTTTCTCTTTCTTTTTTATTTTTAATTACGAAAACACGACAAATTAACGTAGCTAGTTTTAACAATATAACCTGAAACGTATTATGGCCTGTCAACTGTTCAATGAAATCAGCTGATCGTTACTAATTAATGTAAAACAACTGATCTTTTAATATAATTACCAAAATCAAATTAACGATTAATTTCATATACTTAAATCGGTCAAACTTCTTTTTAGTTTCCGTTGTGTAGTGGTTATCGCGTATAACTCACGCGCGCATGGGCTTCGATCCCGGCGGGAATATAGTAACTCTCAATTATAATTAATTCAGTATGATTCTTGCCACGCGCAAAATATACTATTATATATCAATATAAACATGTTACTCGCATAAGCGTCCTGCAAAATCCAACATCAAAACCAACCCTGAAATATGACTTGAAAAGACGGACCACGATCCTGCATACAAGACCTTACAATTGTGATATCAAACGTGATTTTACCGTAGGCTAACAAATAGTTGAATAAACTGTATCTTTAAATAGTCTTAAAAAGGATAGATTTAGTATGGCGTAGAGACTCTTAATTGCTTCTTTTGATGAACTTAATGAACCTTGCTCAATGTTTTTAAGTTTCCTGACTCCTCAAAAAAAAAACTACATAAAATTTACGTTGTAAGAACACGACTTTTTTACAATTTTACTGTAAGGTGAATCGTATTATATCGAATTTGCATGTTAATAACTTTCCAAGTATTAGTAAATAACAACGTTTATTTAAAAATGGGTTTAAATACACATTTTAAAATAAATATTTCCCAAATTTAATCAAGTTTTTGAAGTATGTAGCTATAATAATTTGTATTAACAAATAAATTTGTTGACATATTGTTGGGGTTATTTTAGTTCCTAGATAATTTAAGAAGTTTGAACAACATAAACTCACAATGTGTTTGTACCGTAAATTTGTATTGCTGAATTAATACGTTTAAATGCTACTGTAGGAAACCTTTATGTGCATTGGGTCTTTGTTTAACTCGAAAAAATTCTTCCAGTGAAATTTTAACAAACAAATATTTAATCGTATTTTAATTACTTTTACCCACACTACAGACAGTCGAACGGCGTAGGAAAACCTTCTAATGTTAATTAATTTTTTAAAACACCCTTTTGTTGATGTCCATAAGTACAAGTATATGCAAAATTTTGGAAAATACTGAAATCCAAAATCGTTTTTGTTTTGCTCCAATTTAGTTTTATAATTCTTTGTGATTTACCTAACATAACATGTCGAAATAACTGGTGCTGAAACTTTAATTTTTAAAAAGTTGTTTGGCGGCTGTATACAAGATATTTATGTGCGAAAAACTGTACATTCGTATTGTCATTTTCAAAATGAAAGTATATATAATTTATGACGTTGATTACAATGGTGAAATCAGATTAAAATAAATATTTGGCAAAAGAAAGTTTATGTACTGATTAAATAGCATACTATTTAAAGATTTTAAATGTGCCACCATTTTGAAAGTGTTTAGCGGATTTGGATGCTTGAAGAACTTGTTCAAACTATTATCAAAAGTTATTGACGTGTCAGTTTGAATGAAATCGCCCTAAATGGCGAACGTTAGAATTTTAACACACACACACACACACACACACACACACACACACACACACACGAAAAATGAAAATCTCGGCATCAAGCGGGAGAATTTTTAGGAGAGGATCTAGCGGGAGGTCAGAAATCGATTGGCGAAATCCTTAACCCCAGAAAAATTTATTAGTCGGAGGTCCAATCATTCCGGGTTCAAACCCATATCCGAAATTTGGGGAAACAAATTTTTCATAAAATGCTTTATTGTTATTTCATCTGGTAATAATGGTAATAAGGGTACACACAGCAAAAGTACGAGATCATCAGCGATATTATTTAAATCAATGGGTGTTAAAGAATATCAGGTGTTAGTAGTCTGATTAAAACCATGTGTATTCAAGGTTATCAGCTGTTATTATTTAAAACAATGTGTCTTGAAGATTGTCAGCTGCTATTATTTTAAACCTTAAAGTTTATCAGCTGTTATATTTAAAACAATGTGTCTTAAAGATATGACCTATTATTATTTAAAACAATATGTCTTAAAGATTATCAGCTGTTATTAATTCAAAAGATGTGTCTTATAGATTATCAACTGTTTATATTTTATATTTACATATTTGTATCTTACAAATTTTATAAAATGAGCTAACAGGTGAAAGCTTCCTTTCTGTTCGACTTGAGACTAAAAACGGAAACGATCTCGAAAATGGCAGACACGATTTTGGTGAAACGTAAGTGTTTCTTCTCGACGACACAATTGTGTCAAACGGATGTAACGAATTATATCGATATGTATCGAACGGGTCATTTGTTTATATTATGATTACAACTCCAATGAAAATGCTCTAATAAACCACCCAGAAAATTAAAATAATCACTTAGTGGTTTTTCAACGAAAACGTTTAGAGTAGAAGCTTCAGACCTGCGTAGCAGGTTGGAGTCGGTGCTACCCCCCCCCTACTAGCGATATTCATGAAACGTGTTTTTCAAGGTTTTAAAAGTGCCCCTCCTGTAATTTCTGTAAAAGCTTTTCCTACTCTTGTCCAGCGGGTCTTTGTGCATGCGTTTCATCAAGTGTTACTTTTTCCGTCCAAACAAAACTTGAACGCTTTTTCATTAATTTCATTAAGACGTCCAACGAAGTATGTACAGGGTGAATCAAAAGGTTTTTTTATAAATATTCATTTATTTATTTTTTGTCACAGTGAAGCGAGGTATTGTTTCAATTCAACCGTATTCATTTGGTTTGAGTGTTTTTTTACGCAGTTTTGGCCAAACGCATTGACCGATTGTTTGGTAAGGGGGTACCTTGCGTAAAGCCCGAATATGCGTAAGTGTAACACTTTTTTCCATTTATTTCCTTTTCAAGATGACTACCTCTGATTTTTGTTGCATAGTGTAAGCGGTTGTGACCACACACATCGACAGATTCTTTAAAAATTCTGTACGAAGGTACCTTTTGTAAAGCCCAAATGACGTATATGTAAAACTTTTCCCCATTCACTTCCGTTTCAAGATGGCGGTCTCTAATTCAGCGAAAAAGAATGTACGCAGTTTTGATCAATTGAGTATATTGACCGATTGAGTTTGAATTTGGTACGCATGTATCTTCTATAAAGCCTGAACGACGTACGTGTAAGATTTTTCCATTCACTTCCGTTTTAAGATAGCGAACTCTGTTTTAATGAAAACTTGTGTAATTGCTGGCTATTTCCTGTAATAGTGGCTAAATGGCAAAACCTATCGTAATTTTCACCGATTCATGGAGAAAGAGCATACAATTCCCAATATATATATATATATATATATATATATATATATATATATATATATATATATATATATATATATATATATATATATATATATATATATATATATATATATATATATATATATATATATATATATATATATATATATATATATATATATATATATATATATATATAGCCGCCTCGGTAGCCTAGTTGATAGCGTACTGGGTTTTCACCCCGAGGACCCGGGTTCGATTCCCAACAAGAGCTTAGTATTTTCATACGTTATAAATCATCCCATCGTCTGCATTAGTCAAAGTGTGCAGAATAGTCGGACGTTAAACACTATATATATATATATATATATATATATATATATATATATATATATATATATATATATATGTGTATGTGTATGTGTGTGTGTGTGTGTGTGTGTGTGTGTGTGTGTGTGTGTGTGTGTGTGTGTGTGTGTGTGTGTGTGTGTGTGTGTGTGTGTGTGTGTAATTGAATTTAACATTCTTATATTAATTTAAAAATCTTGTTTCATCAATGTAATCAGCGTTAAATTTTGCATATACTAGCGTTGTAAATTTTTGGAATCGAAATTTAATAAATGGGTTTCATCGCGGTCATGGTGAGCAAGACAGCTGCGTGCAGTGATATTTCTTTAACTTATAAAGACCTGTATAGGCTTAAAAACCATCCACTGTAAAGATTCATAAAGCAGTGTGCACTCTGTTTTCTCTATCGCCTGTTCCTTATATATTTTCCCTGTTGGCTATTGTTACTTGAAAATTACACATAAATCTAACGATTCCATTGTCCCTCCATTTACCCGACAACAATACTATTGTTACCTGTATTTTTTCTTTTGTTATATATTCTTTTACAACAATTCTTTATAAAAATTGCTTAGTCCTTACAGTTAATTGGATTTACTAGTATATATATATATATATCGGCGATGATAACCTTAACGGTTTTTCGCCGAAAAAAAAAAAATATATATATATATATATATATATATATATATATCGGCGATGATAACCTTAACGGTTTTTCGCCGAAAAAAAATATATATATATATATAACGCTGAACGCAGCTGTCTCGCTGACTTAATTGAAGCGCATTTTCAAAAGTATTTTTCTTCATCTTAACATTTTTTTGAAGATTCGATTCCACCATGATAATTAGTATTGACACCTGCATATATCAGCGATTCATATTTTTAGATTGCATTAAAATACGAGAATATAGGCTAGCCTGAACATAGTAAAATTTCTAAATTACATCCGATTTTGAAAATTTTAAATTTAATTTATTTAGTTTTTAACATTAATCACATTGGTAAAATGACATTTGCAAAATTTTTACTACGAAAAACATTTTTGCGTAGATTTAAAATGGCCGATATTATTCTGTTTGTTTGCTACGGACTTGTCTTAAAGCTATTACCAAATCGATTTTTGTGCCAAGTGAATTAAATCGAATTAAAATTGCAAACGTGAGGGTGATTACAACAGTGCCAACGAGACTTTAGGAATGGACTCCACAGGAACCATGAACAGGAGAGAGATTCTTTAAAGCCGGGCGGCCACCAAGTGCGGACAAAAACGTACTACGCATTCAAAACCTAATCTATTGTTTTTAATGTAAATTTGGCCACTGAAATCATAGCGGAGTTGAACGTAGTCACTGTGCTCCGTTCCGCGTAGTATCGACCTTGACTAGTTCGGTTTTGAAGCTGACTCTGCTTTCCCTACCACTCTGACCACGCCTCCAAACTTTTATTTTTCGCTACCTAGGTTACCGTTGACAAGGTTACGGTTTTCAAACATTAGTAGTTTCCTAGAGTCCATTACAGTAGGCCTAAATATTTGGATTTTAAAAGATACAAACGCGTTGTTTAAACTGAATAAACACCGCTTCCGGTTCACGTTTTAACCACTTACCGTTTGGGGCGCAACAAACAAGCAGACATATACACATTTCCGTTAAAATGTATGAAATTAACGGGATCAGCTTGATTCAATTTGTAAACGGAACCGGGCTTAGTAGTAAACTAGAACTTTGTGACGTCATCAGATGGAATTCCGGTGGTCGATAAGCGCCTGCGTACTGCTTCGGTAGTAAGGCATTAAATTTACGACGATGGTTGTAAGGTTGCTCTGATTTTTTATTGTTTACATCGTCACGCCCTTTCTGACGTCATCGTAACTTGTGCTAAGTCGTAGTACTTGCCCAACCCGCTAAACAGTTTATCGGGATTTGTTTAATAAAATATTAATCGTTTGAATAGTATTACTTTCGTAATTAACTTGTTTGTGTATCACGAACGGCTTTGAAAAGAAAGAATTTCAAATTCTCGCTGATGGATGGGAACAAATTTCTCAAAAGTAACAACATTCAAAATGTAACAGTGTTGAAACACATACTTTTAAAGCACCACCAAGGGTTTGTAGGTGTCAAATATAAATTACGTAGTAAAATAATGGATCAAGTAACTGCCGGATCGTTTGCATTGCAGAAACGCGGACTGTACTGCTTGTAACGTACGATTTAAGTGTTGTTATGCCCAAACATAATAGCAGACGGTACCGCTTGTATTTAAGTGCTGTTTTTGATGCCCAAATATAATAATGGTCTGTACCAATTGTAACGTACGATTTAAGTGCTGTTTTTGATGTCTAAATATAACAGCTATACAGATTGTAACATGATTTAAGTGCTGTTTTTGATGCCCAAATATAATAACGGATGTACCGTTTGTAACGTACAGTTTAAGTGCTGTTTTTGATGCCTAAATATAAAAAACTGTACAGATTGTAAAGTACGATTTAAGTGTTGTTTTTTATGCACAAATATAACAACGGACTGTACCAATTGTAACGTACGATTTAAGTGCTGTTTTTGATACCCAAATATAATAACGGACTGTATCGTTTGTAATGTACGATTTAAGTGCTGTTTTTGATGACTAAATGTAACAACGGACTGTACCGATTATAACGTACGATTAAAGTGCTGTTTTTATGCCTAAATATAACAACAGACTGTACAGATTGTAACGTACGATTTAAGTGCTGTTTTTGATGTCGAATTATAACAACTGACCTTATCGCTTTTAACGTACGATTTAAGTGTTGTTTTTTATGTCCAGTTATAACAACTGACTACAGATTGTAACGTACGATTTAAGTGCTGTTTTAATGCCTAAATATAACAACAGGCTGTACAGATTGTAACGTACGATTTAAGTGTTGTTTTTTTATGCTCAGTTATAACAACTGACTGTATAGATTGTAACGTACGATTTAAGTGGTTTTGATGCCTAAATATAACAACAGACTGTACAGATTCTAACGTACGATTTAAGTGCTGTTTTTGATGCCGAATTATAACAACGGACTGTAACGATTGTAACGTACGATTTACGTGATGCCCAAATATAATAGTTATATTTTAATTGTATTATATTACTTTTATCCACACTGAAAAACATCGAGCGTTGTAAAAACACGTTCTAAAATAAACACAAAAAAACATTTTGGTGAATTTTTCAAATCCCGCGGCGAAACTGCACGGACTAATAAACTATGGAACTGTTTGAACATAATTGCTCAGCCAGTTTAAGAGTAAGGCCAGATCGTCTGTTCAGGTATACCGCCTTTAGAACGGACCTGGCTGCATTTGTTTCATTAAACTCGGTTACTATTGACTGGAACTTAATGCCGGTATAAAGCCTTTAATATTAAATGATTTTAGCAATAGGAAAAGTGGAATAACTTTACATAAGAAATAGTGCTGTTAAAACTTAAATATTATGTAATTGTTTATGAGAAGTAAAGGAAAGCACAAACAGTGAGCAAAGCTCAAATTTGCTCAATGTTATGGGTTAACAAAATAGTCACTTTGCTCACTAATATAGGAAAGAAATAAACACTAATTTAAAAAGTATAATTTCTGTTGTTGAACCAAAAATAAAAATCATGTATCTTATTTTCTCTTCCTTTCTTTTTTATTACGTTAATTTGTTCGAAAACACGACAAATTAACATGGCTAGTTTTTAGCAACATTCCTGAAACTTACTATAGCCTATTAGCTGTTCAATGAAATCAGCTGGTAGTTACGAATTAATATAAAATAGGTGATCTTTTACTACATTTTTATCACAATTAAATTAACGTCTCATTTCACATATATTTACATCGTAGTGCAGTGGTTATCACGTGCGCCTCACGCGCGGTTTGATTCCAGGCGAAAACAAAGGAAATTTTAATTATAATTAATTTCAAATAAGACTTGCGACGCGCAAAATATACTATTATATATCAATATAAATTTATGCACTCTCATCACGCAAAATGCAACATCAAAACCAGCCTTGAAACATGATATATGTTAAGAGGTTTACGCTGATTACGATAGTAAAATCAGACTCTCGAAAGGTTTTAAGAAAAGAGTTGTACGTTAATTAGTTTGGTGTATGAGTTTTAGCGCCAACATAAAGAATGTTAGGCCAAAATGCACGCGCTGTAATAATTATTTGTTTCTGGAACACGAACGCTTGTTGTACAGGCGTCACTATAAACTGTCGCAAACAGCTGTAAAACCATGAAATATGCAAAATCAACCGTGAAATTTACAAGCTTTTCGGAGCTATAATTAGCTCTTTGTTGAATTAACGATGTTAAAACAAATAATCGTGGCATACAGCTGTCTCGCTGCCGTGACGGTATCGAATTTTCAAAATAAAAAAATTATTTTAAATTGTCTTAAAATAATAATTTCAACATTAAAATCTGTATAAATTAGCATTTAGAGTTTTCTGTAGAATGTTGAACCCTATCCGACGTTAGATTTCTTTTTTAAATTTCAGTTACAAAGAAAACGCAAAGAAAATTTTATTTATTAGCAAAAATTAAGTTAAATTGCCACACAATTACCTATTCAAAACAAAGTGGCTGTCTTTCGAAGTAATTGATTTATGTTAAAAATGATTATTTTTACGAACTCGAGAAGCCGAACGGGTTGTCTGTATACTTTATATACAGACTGTTAGTAGTGTCCTGCGCGAGAATTTCCGCGCATGTAGGAGAATTCCCCTCCACCTTCCTCCAAGAGTCCAGTGACACAGTGTCTGCCAGTCTGAGCATACAAACTGTTAGTACTCAGCGATAGTGAATGAACAGAAGGAAGCTGTGGTGAGAAGAGTGTGAACTTGACTTCTCACTCTCACATTTTTTCCTCTCGTTTCCACTAGTATAAGCGGCTAACCTATGGTTTAGTTATTTTTTTATTTCATGCATTAAAAAAGTAAAAATGAAACGTTTAAGATATTTCTGTTTAACTCTATCTCTGTTTGATGTAAAGTGCCATTTTTGTTCTTGTTCTTTACAAAACAACTCGACAGATTTCAGTGGAGACTTTTTATATTTGTAAATACAGTGCTTAGTATCAGGCTACCTCAAACTTACACTCAGACTGTCTGATTTATTTGAAACAAGATTTTTTTCTAAATATCTAGCAGCCAAATGGATTGTCCAAATGATAATGCTTCTGTATGACTTGTTCTTCCGCTGTTGGACTTAGAAATCCCATTGTACAGTAGCTCATACTACTGTCACTCACTAAAAAAAAAAAAAAAAAAACACACACACACACACACACATTCCATTACTCTACCTAACTTGGCTAACTCAAAGTGTAAAACGATCCATGCTGTTGTAGTGAATGATGGTGTATCAAATGAAGTCCTGGGAGACTTGACGACCTCCCAGCGTACCCATGTAAGCAGGGCTCCGTATGGGTTCGGCTGACCTTATTTCCTTATCTACTTGCTGGAGTTCCACAAATAAGAATGTAAAATAGGATTAGAGGGATGTCACCGCATAACAAAAACATTTACAAAACAGTGCAAAACTTCCGAAATAAGGGTCAAGAGAATATCTCAATAAGTAAGAGGGTACCTGATTGGAAGTGTGGGAGCTACCCACTTTGAATTCTTTCCAAATGCTAGACGTTATGAAGAGGCTAGAACTACAGAGGCGCTGTAACTGAGCATCTCAGGAATATGGAAATGTGCCATAATGGATTTACAAAGGTCACAGTATAATAAGGACCCTACAAATTCATTCACTCATGATTTATTCGTGTAAAATGTTAGTTGTATGGTTACAATATCTTAATGCCAGAGATGGACGTGGATTTTTATCATTTTGGTTTTACTACAGAAGGTCTTTCACGAACGTACAAACTTACTGTAATTTATATTGAAACAAAATTTTAAAGTAAATTGTCTAATTAACTGTAATTTTTACTGTGAATCACATACATGTCATCAGTAAACTATCCGCATATATTAGTGAACTGCAACTAATTTTCCTTTGGCCAGTTTCCTTTTGACTAGTATTACATTACTCTTTATATACGGTATAATTCAGCTATTATGAAGCGCTTTCATTTTCTTGTGGTGACTTCGCTTACCAAATATTCTTTGAGATGTGCAATTCGGTAAAAATATCGGAAAAAACGGATGTCAGGTTTTATTTTTGTTTTTTCCTTCTTTACTAAGAAGAACGGAAACACGGATATACAATTTGCGTGTACACGGAAACTTACAATGCGGATTAAGTTCATTTTCGCCTTATCACTCTATTTAGGTTGATCAATGGCCGCTATTTAAAATGGAATATTTTTACAGTTCATGGGTATTCTACTTTATATTTTTTTTTATCAATTTCCAGAAACGTAGAAATATGGAAAGGTCGACGAAGGTTGAATAAGCTTTTATTTTTCCTTCATTTACAGTTCGAATATCTGAACTCGTGCAATATGTACTCGTATCTTTATTTGGAATATATAGGAGTTTTATACGCGCCAATGCGGAGAGAATTAGGCCCTACTCTTTGTTACGGCGCTGTTTTTATATCGGATTGTGTGTAGGACGAATTGTTAAGTTTTTTTTTTCAAGAATAAAACAATTTCACTTTGTCGTTTTTAATCGTTACGAAAAAAAGAGGATAAAAATAATCCCGGCACCAACTGTTTCGCTGAACGTGATAGAAGCGAATTTCACAAAAAATATCGCTTTCTTTATTTTAACCCTTTTTTAGAAATTCTGTTTTCATCGTCGTAAATAGCATTAAAATCTGCAATTATTAGCGATTTACACTTAACAATTAGATTGAAAATACGAGAAGGAAATCCCGAAAACAGTAAAATTAAATTTCTTAATTTCAACGGATTTTGAAAATTAAAAATTATCATTTGAGCAGTTTTTAAAGTGAATTACGATAATGAAACCAATTTTTAAAAAAATAATACAAACATAAAGAATTTTTATAGATTTAAAATGGCATTCATTTTGAAACTTTTGAACGAATTTCGCTGGTTAACGAACTTATCCAGCTATTGTAAAAATTGACGTGCCAAGTTTGGTTGCTCTAATAGCTAATTTTTCAAAAAATAAATAAATAATTTTGAATTATCCCTTTTCGATGTTATTTTATTCATGTAACCGTTCAATAACAATCGGAGCGGCAGTCATGGTAAGGCCCGGACCAGCTAAGTCCATCAAAAGTTATAATATTAAGATTATTTCAAAACTTTACAAATTCGTAACTACTGTGTTTTATTTTGTTTTTGAAAAATGATTGTACCATCTTTGTTAGCGATAAGAACTGCATATATCAATATTTTTACTTTTCAGGAACAGTTACGATTTACAAATTGAATTTGACAACGATTCATTATCGTCTTTTATGTGTAGTTTAAGACACTAATGAACGTAGCTTTACAAGCTGATTTTGACAGTGAGATCGGAATTCCAATAACAATATATGAAACAAGAAATACTACTGGAAATTAGTTTCCATCACGTCAGCGAGACAAAGTTTCCAGAGTCGGTATGGATCGACTTTCATTCTCAAATGTCTAACTTAAAATATAAATTTAATAGCTAGAGATCATGTAAGGCGCCCAGGACTGTTAACACTAAGAACAAGTACTCATTTCTGATTTAATGAATGATCAAAAGTAAAACTTAGACTATATGTGATCATTAAACCTTTTGCGTGTCAGTGAATCGCAACAAAAATATTTTATTTTTACCAGTAAACTTACATGTTTACTTCTTTTGACCAGTATACATCCTTGTTTACTTGTTTTGACCAGTATTCATCTTGTTTAATTCTTTTGACCAGTATACATTTTTGTTTACTTCTTTTGACCATATACATTCTTGTTTACTTGTTTTGACCAGTAATCATCCCTGCTTACTTTTTTGACTAGTATGCATACATATTTACTTCTTTTGACCAGTACACATGAATGTTTATATACGGTATTTGTCAGCTATTGTGTAGCGTTTTCATTTTCTTGTAATTACTTCACTTACCAAATATTCTTTGAGATGTACGATTCGGCAGTAAATCGAAAAGAAACGGAGGTCAGGTTTAATTTTTGTTTTTCTTTATTTACTAACTAATCTAAAATATTTTTATTTGAAATTTCATATACTGGCTTCAGTTTTATTTCTTCACTTTATGACAAAAAATTGGAGCAAATACATTTAAGCAAAATGCGATAAAGTGTGATTTTTAAAAGTTTTCGACTGGAAAGTGTTTTAAAAATGACAACTTTCTCAATATCGATCAAACTCGCAAGTTCCATGTTTTCACAACCACCTTTTTCAATACTTCGCACTATATTAAATAATAATCGCGGAACGCAGCTGTCTCGCTGACGTAATGGAAAAGAATTTCCTAAAACAATTTGTTTTCCTACCTATTTTTTGTAATTATTATTTCACGATCATAATAATCATTAAAATTGGAGTATATTAACGTTTTAAAATGGGAAAGAAACGCCTAACCACCATCAAATTCGATTTCTTCAACCGATTTTAGAAATTAAAAATACCTCCGTTTTTTTGACTCTACATTGGGGAAATTAGATTTTCAAATCATTTTTGAAAAAGACGTTATGAGTTTTGAAAGATTTGAAATCGTTTGATAATGCTGTACGGATTTTTCTGGTTTTCGAACTTATCGAAGGTAATTAACAAAATCGAGTTTCGTGTCAAGTTTAAAACAAATCGGATTAAAATAAGTAGCTACAAAACATGGTAGCTACAAAACACAAACATGAAAATAATTAAATAAATTATTTAAAAAGTAACAGGATCGGTGCACATTTCACTGTCCCAGGTTCGGGTCTTACCGTAATGGCCACTCGGATAGTTAATTTTCTAATGAAAACACGCTAATCACTAAATATGTTGATTTTGCGTAGTCACCTATTATCTTTACTTGGATACAACGTTAATGTTCCAGGCGCGTGACGTCACAGCGAAGTGACGTCACCACTTGCTCTCGTACTGTACAGTTCAGTATACACCCAGTGGTCTTGCTGATAACACCGCTTTGTTTTTGTTTCAGTTTGCGTCTAAACACGTTTTGTTTTTGTTACGTCTCGACAGCTGATAACGCACGGTTAAGGTAAGATAACGTGCTGTTAATTTAATTTTAATTTTTAACTTCCGTTTAAATCATTCGTAGAATAAGTAATGTTTTAATTTTTTGTATAACTATTAAAGTTCAAAATGTACTTCGTGTTTTTCTAAACTATAATTGTGTAAAATACTATAAATTTTTTGTGGTATTTATTAATTAATATATTTTTTTATATAGTCTTATATAAAAACTATAGTAAATCTCTGTCCACTAGGTGGGCCATCCCTAATTATCTTCTTAACAATTTAAATCAGATATTGAAGTAGACAGTTTCAAAATTTAATTATTTTAATTAATTTAAAATTTAATTAGTAGATTTAATTAATTAAATACGTTATTATAGTAGCTAATATTAATTTATTTACTGTACACCAAACCATTATATTCGGAGATATAAAATATGTTGCTTTTTAAATTTTAGCCTAAACATATGTACATGTAAAATTTTTAATTTTTAATTTCACGCATTACATTCAACCCCTTATTAATTCAATAGGGTTAGTTTTACAAAAAAACATTATATATTTTTGTTATTTTTTAAAATTAGTTTAACTTGTAAGGTAAAACCACTTTTACCTTAACTGAAATACCCTGAAAATACTAAGTATGTCAAATACTAAGATCATTTAAATATTTGCAACACCTAAAATATAATGTTAAATAATTGCGGCTCGTAGGAGTACCGCTGACGTGATAGAAGCGAATTAGCAAAGTGTTTTTTTAATCTCCCCATTATCAAATTCTGATTTCACCATAATAATTAATCAGTCTACATTTATTAGGATTTTTAACTATCAATTTATACTGAAAATACAAAAATGAACCCTGACCGCTGTCAAATTAAATTTCTTAATTCCAACGGATTTCGAAAATCTAAAATGTTAATTTATTAATTTTTATCGCTGATTAACAATGGTGAAATTGCTTCTTAAAAAAAGTTAAAAGTTATTGATTCTTAAAGATTTAAAATGAAGGCTATTTTGATATTTTTAAACACATTTTATTGGTTAACGTACTTTTGCAGGCTGTTACGGTAATCGGGTTTTGTGCCAAGTTTTTATTCAAATCTGACAAAAACAGAGCGTACTAAAACAAACAAACACACACATTTTAACTACCCTTCTAAAAAGTGATGTACAAATTCGTATCGGTTTCATTTCTTGTTCCCAGGTCTGGGTCGTACCATGAGAGCCGGTCCAATAGCTCATTTCTTCAATGGAAATGTGCTAAGTAAATTCTTATTATAGTTTTCAACAAAACTATAAAAAACTGTATTATAGAAAGATACATTCTGAAATTTTACTTTTACTTGAAGTTTGTTGTTGATAGGTTGAAAGTAAATAAATATATTTTCTTGTAGTTTTAAATGGCCTGCACTCTAAGATAGATATGTGCTTTAATTTTCATCTACTTTTGATTAAGTTTCATGTTTTGGTATGTCAGTAAGTAGACTTTGTAGAGATATAAAAATATTTAAAGTACACAAATCTGTAAAATTCAAAATCAGAGTCTTTACATCTTTAGTGTGTCTTTTACTGTGTTACCCTCTGTAGACTAAAATTAGGAATGCTGATTCTACGCGTCATTTTGTAAATATATTTCTAAATCATTCTCGAAAACATTTTTAAAATATCCGAACATTTTGATCAAATTTTAAACTTAAATACGTTTATAGGTGCGGCGTACGAGTGATAAAGAAAACATCAAAATGTGATGCTCTATGGAATATATTAGTGTCTCAATGTTTAAAAAAAATGTTAAGAAAATGGCTCGCAAATGGTGCACAAACTTTTCCATATTTAATTTAAAGAGTTGAAGCTAATAATTAGAAAACTTAGTTTTGCTACACAAAAATTGCGGTTTGGAATCTTCCAAGGAAAAATCGGTTTACGTTTTCAAAATCTAATAGACTTTGCACATTTTGGTCAATACTACAATTCTTTCGACGCGATTGAAAATTTTAAATTTACCTTACTTTAACTTTCGGGTAGAATTTTGGAAAATTCTTTTTCGTGCACCTACAAAATTGTATTATATTATAATTCTTATTTATATTATATTTATTTTATTTATTATATATAGGCCAATTTATTTATTTATCTATATTATTATACATTTTATTATTAGTGATCTGATTCTTCCTCTAAAAATTATTCCTAAATATTTTACTTTTTTACTTATTTTAAACCCATATTTTCCAAAACGTGTACGTAAACGTTTAACTTCAAATTTTGCAAGTTTTAAGAGATTGTACTTTGGCTTTTACAAATATCAACCCCTATTTTAATTCATTTGGGTTACAGTTTTTGAAAACGATCTCTTGGTAACCACGTAGGACTGGAAAAAATAAAAACAAAAATTATAACTTCCAACAAATTGAAATTTTTAGCGATATTTTTATTCCTTCACAACCTTAACATTGTCCGCTTCAAATATAATCTCCTCAACGATTCCTACTCTGCTCCCTGTAAATTTTTCACACGTCAAAGGAACATTTCAAGTTATTTTCTGAAAGCATGTTCAGAGTCTCCATCGCTTTCTGTTCCAATAGTTTAACGGGCTCAAATTTCGTTCCTTTCAACGCTGATATCACTTTAGGGGACAAAAAGAAGTCACACGGAGCAAAGTCTGGTGATAAAACATAGCGATCTCATGCTTAATCAGAAACGTCTTGAACACAAATACAGTATGGGCCGGTGCGTTGTCTTGATGAAGAATCTATTACTTGTTTCTTTTACAACTCAAGAGGATTTTTCCTTAATCGCCCCACAGGGGGGGTGCAATCTAGCTGCACTTGTATGGAGGATATAGACATCCCTCGCGGTACCCGAGTCTAACACACTTACATTTACAACACTACACTTTACACTCACACTTACATTTAGGGAGACGATAATAGCCTCAATGTGCTTCTCGTCTTAAAAAAAAATCCTTAATTGTTCACGGAGAGTAATTAGGACTTTAAGATAATAATTGTTATTCACGTTTAGTCCTTGGGGATGTTCGATTTAAGTATGCAATCCTTAGGTATCGAAAAACACAATCATTGCTTTGAATTTTGATTTCGAGCTTCCTTCATTGTCGGTGATTCTCGCAGATTGGCGCTTAGTAAAAACCATGATTCATATCATGTTATTACGCTTTACAAGAATCTTTTTTGATGATAAAGTGTCAGCACAAATGTTTCAAAGAGTCCTTTTGTTCAGATGTGAGATTTTTGGCCACTATTTTAGAACAAATAGTTTTCATGTGTAAAATGTTTAGGCCTATGCAAAACTTGCCTAACGGATTCTTTGTCGGGTCCGACAATTTGCCGACAGCGCGAATTTTTTTCGGAATAAATTGCTTAGTCATATATTTTAACCCATATTTTCAACCTTTTAGTTTAGAAATTTTAAAAGGATTTCCTCGCAATCCAAGAGAATCGCTTACACCTAGTGTAAATGTCAGTGATTCAAAATTTTAAATTTACCACATTTTAACACAATTTGTTGGGATTTTGAAAAACTCTCATTGTGCAAATCCAAACCCTAAGATCTATTTACAAAATTTCAGCTCTATACGTCTTTTGGATCTCGAAATATACAAATACAATCTTCGTGTTTACCTTATAACCACCTGTAAGGTATGAATATTTTTAAAACAGTTTCTTTCAAATAACTTCTATTATGACGGAGGAATGCTTGTACTAAATTTTCCAGCAGAGGAAGGTTCTGACGTGAGCAGCTAATGGGTGTTAACCCCCCATCCCTGGTGGGATCTAGATCGTTAAGATCCCATCTTACCTCTCTCATACTACTGTCACTCCCCGCAGGGGGGTGCAGACTAGCTGCACTTATTGAGAGGATTTAGACGTCCCTCGCGGTACCCGAGTCTAACACACACTTACACTTACAACACTACACTTACTACTTTAACACTTTACACTCACACTTACATTTAGGGAGGCGATAATAGCCTCAATGTGCTTTCCGCCTTAAAATAAAAAAAAAAAAAAAAAAATACTACTCTCACTCATTTACTCAAGACACACATGCGCGCGCGCACACACACACACACACACACACACACACACACACACACACACACACACACACACACATTCATTACTCTACATAGCTTGACTAAATCTAAAGTGTAAAGCGACTGATGGAGTGAATGACATCGGTCTAATTGTGCTTCAAACGTTTACCCTGGGATATCTAGCGACCTCCCAATGTACCAATGAATGACGGGCTCTGATGGGTGGATCTCGTATCCCTAGCTACTCGTAGAAACAACACAAGTAAGAATATAAAGTAGAATGAGCAGTATCTCACAGCACAACAAAAAGCTAGCCTAATAGAGCACATGCTCCGTGATATTGGTCAAGAGAGAAAATTTGAAGGGGCAGAGCAAGAATATGCTAGCTGAATAATGAACTGCGAAGTCACTAATTAGAAGTAGGGGTAGTTACTCTCCTTGAATGCTCTCCAAATCCTAGACTTTTTGAAGAGACTAGAGCTGAAGAAGGTGTCGTAAATGAGCATCTACATTGTTCGTCCATTCGTTGCACGAAATGTATTGTTGCTAGACTTTTTAGTTTTGGAGATTTCGTGGCGAGTGAATGTAATTTTGCATTTATTGATTAGAATAAATTATTATGGAAGTGTTGAGAATAATTCGACAAAAATGTTTGTGTGTGTGTGTGTGTGTGTGTGTGTGTTTTGTTTGTTTGGGTGGGGTGGTTGGGTGTGTGTATTATGGTTTTTGACATCGATTTTACGTACAAATCTCATTTTTTTGGACGATTAGAAATATTCTGAGGAACTAATTTTGTAATGAAATCACGGCGTCTGTCAGTAGATATCTCGCTGACGTGATGGAAGCAAATGTCCAAAAGTAATGTTTTTGAAACTCTGATTTCACCTCCATTAACAGTATTAAAACCTGCATATAGGGTTATTAGCATTTTTAAACTGAAAAATTTAAAAAAACCTTCAAAATTTATAACGAACCATAAACGTTGTCAAATTAAATTTGCGTAATTTTAAAGGATTGTAAAAAGAAATCTAGATGCTAACGTTTGCAGTTTTTAACGCTGATTACGATTATAAAATCAGACTTTTTACGACAAGAAAATTGTGGCTTTTTAAATATTTGAAACGGCCGCGATTTTCAAACTGTTGAACGGATTTGGATGGTTAACAAACTTGTTCAAGCTGTAACAGAAGTCGATTTCTTGTGCCAGGTTTGAATCAGATCCGACCAAAATGGTGAACGTGAGCGTGCTGAAACACACAAAGACATACACATACACACACACACACACACACACACACACACACAGTTTTGATTGTTTTTAAAATTTACTCTTGAAGCTAATTTTTATTAATTTTACGATAACTATACTTATAAATATAGAGAAATATTTTCATATAACGCAGTTTTTTTTTTAAATCGGAATAAATGAATAATTTAAAACTCTTTATTATTGTAAATGTCATAACATTCATGAACATTTTATAATACAACAAGTCCTTAATACAACTACTTGCTAATCTATCATAATCATTACAGTAATTCTCTTCATTCTTAATTTTAGATCCGACAAAGTGTTTCCAAATTTCCTTTTATGCGTGAATCTGCAGTTTTCCAAAACCATTTATGAACTTTTAAAGATTTGAAATGTTCGACGTTTGAAACTTTTGAACGAATTTCGCTAGTTAACGATCTTGTCCTAGCTACCTGGTTTGTGTTTTTACTATGCTGACAGTTCCAATAGCTCATTTTACAATTAAAATTCGCTGATAATGGAAAAAACTTTTTTTTTACTTGCGAATTCCTATTAATAAATGAGTTTTTTCTGCGGTCATTATTGTAAGAACAAACATGGGAATTTGAAATAAACGCCGATACTGTTCTCTAAACCACCTTTTGAGAAATCGTTAAAATATGTAGCACGCGGTCATTATTGTAAGAACAAACATGGAAATTTGAAATAAACGCCGATACTGTTCTCTAAACCACCTTTTGAGGAATCGTTAAAATTTGTAGCACGCGGTCATTATTATAAGAACAAACATGGGAATTTGAAATAAACGCCGATACTGTTCTCTAAACCACCTTTTGAGAAATCGTTAAAATATGTAGCACGCGGTCATTATTATAAGAACAAACATGGGAATTTGAAATAAACGCCGATACTGTTCTCTAAACCACCTTTTGAGAAATCGTTAAAATATGTAGCACGCGGTCATTATAGTAAGAACAAACATGGGAATTTGAAATAAACGCCGATACTGTTCTCTAAACCACCTTTTGAGAAATCGTTAAAATATGTAGCACGCGGTCATTATTATAAGAACAAACATGGGAATTTGAAATAAACGCTGATACTGTTCTCTAAACCACCTTTTGAGGAATCGTTAAAATATGTAGCACGCGGACATTATTGTAAGAACAAACATGGGAATTTGAAATAAACGCCGATACTGTTCTCTAAACCACCTTTTGAGAAATCGTTAAAATATGTAGCACGCGGACATTATTGTAAGAACAAACATGGGAATTTGAAATAAACGCCGATACTGTTCTCTAAACCACCTTTTGAGAAATCGTTAAAATATGTAGCACGCGGACATTATTGTAAGAACAAACATGGGAATTTGAAATAAACGCCGATACTGTTCTCTAAACCACCTTTTGAGAAATCGTTAAAATATGTAGCACGCGGACATTATTGTAAGAACAAACATGAGAATTTGAAATAAACGCCGATACTGTTCTCTAAACCACCTTTTGAGAAATCGTTAAAATATGTAGCACGCGGTCATTATTGTAAGAACAAACATGGGAATTTGAAATAAACGCCGATACTGTTCTCTAAACCACCTTTTGAGAAATCGTTAAAATATGTAGCACGCGGACATTATTGTAAGAACAAACATGAGAATTTGAAATAAACGCCGATACTGTTCTCTAAACCACCTTTTGAGAAATCGTTAAAATATGTAGCACGCGGTCATTATTGTAAGAACAAACATGGGAATTTGAAATAAACGCCGATACTGTTCTCTAAACCACCTTTGAGAAATCGTTAAAATATGTAGCACGCGGTCATTATTGTAAGAACAAACATGAGAATTTGAAATAAACGCCGATACTGTTCTCTAAACCACCTTTTGAGAAATCGTTAAAATATGTAGCACGCGGTCATTATTGTAAGAACAAACATGGGAATTTGAAATAAACGCCGATACTGTTCTCTAAACCACCTTTTGAGAAATCGTTAAAATATGTAGCACGCGGTCATTATTGTAAGAACAAACATGGGAATTTGAAATAAACGCCGATACTGTTCTCTAAACCACCTTTTGAGAAATCGTTAAAATATGTAGCACGCGGTCATTATTGTAAGAACAAACATGAGAATTTGAAATAAACGCCGATACTGTTCTCTAAACCACCTTTTGAGAAATCGTTAAAATATGTAGCACGCGGACATTATTGTAAGAACAAACATGAGAATTTGAAATAAACGCCGATACTGTTCTCTACACCACCTTTTGAGGAATCGTTAAAATATGTAGCACGCGGACATTATTGTAAGAACAAACATGAGAATTTGAAATAAACGCCGATACTGTTCTCTAAACCACCTTTTGAGAAATCGTTAAAATATGTAGCACGCGGACATTATTGTAAGAACAAACATGAGAATTTGAAATAAACGCCGATACTGTTCTCTAAACCACCTTTTGAGGAATCGTTAAAATATGTAGCACGCGGTATTTATTGTAAGAACAAACATGGGAATTTGAAATAAACGCCGATACTGTTCTCTAAACCACCTTTTGAGGAATCGTTAAAATATGTAGCACGCGGTATTTATTGTAAGAACAAACATGGAATTTGAAATAAACGCCGATACTGTTCTCTAAACCACCTTTTGAGAAATCGTTAAAATATGTAGCACGCGGTCATTATAGTAAGAACAAACATGAGAATTTGAAATAAACGCCTATAATGTTCTCTAAACCACCTTTTGAGGAATCACACACACATATGTACACACACACACACACACACACACACACACACACATATATATATATATATATATATATATATATATATATATATATATATATATATATATATATATATATATATATATATATATATATATATATATATATATATATATATATATATATATATATATATATATATATATATATATATATATATATAATAACATGTTATTCAATGGAATTTATTTTGAAAAACCGCTTCAATCACATTAGCAAAACATGCTGCATTTCCTAAAAGTTAGGTTTTGATAAACAGTGTTCTAAAGCGGAAATTTGTGTTAATGAAGTATAAATATGCGAGTCGCTTTTACTTCCTTCCAAGGTAACAACTACCAGCCCCTGCTTTAAGGCAAATAAAGTTAATTTCACAAGAGCCCATTACCCCAGGATAGCAATTAGTCAGATTTTCAGGCGGCTAGGTGTATTAAATTTTACTCAGGGATGGGAAATTTGATACGATTTCGTTGCTGTGGATAATTTTCTAAAAAATCTCTAATCCTACTTTTAAGTCCCGCAAACAAAGCTTATTAGCGTACGTGTCCGTTTGTCCGTATGTCGGTAACGCAACTCTTAGTCGCAAAACTATGTGACTTGTGCACTTTGGCTAAAATTGTAATTGTAACGGCCCAAACCCAGACGAAATACAGGAGCTCACGAAAAAAAAATATTTAAGGACGTTAAAATCGTAAAACAAATATTTTTTGCTTTTATTTATTTAGTGCGGAGCACTATTTGAATCTTGATTTCTTTCTCAACGTTTATACTTTATGCCAGTTAAACTAATGAAGACGAGGGATCACCGTTAACGGTAAGGGAAAAGCAACGGAAGTAACTGCGGCTAGAACCGTGCGCTAGAACTGCGCGTTCATAGACGCACAGCAGACTGACCGTGCTTTAGCTACATCGACCTATGAGCCGCGCTTTAAAAATTGTATATTTGAGCTGCCAAAACTTTTCTAATAGTTCAAGTTTTCTAGTCGTCTATATCTAATTTTGTTATGTTATAATCTCGTAAATTTAGAAATCTACTTTCAATAAAAACGAAAAAAATAGTATTTACATGTTTTTGTATTTATGGATCTCTATGAGAGCATGTTTTTTTTTAAAAAAACACCAAACTTTATAAGGTATTTTTACATCACTCGACCCTCTGTAGTATGGGTAAAAGTACTTTAGGTACGATTTAAAAACAATTTTGAGGCTGAGCGGAATAAAGTTGAAAAGCAACCAGCCGAATTCGGTCAGTTTAAAGAACTCGTTTGTATCGTTTAAATCTAATAATTAGGCCTACAGTAACGGATTCTAGAAAATATTGTTTAAAACCCGTAACCTAGGCAACGGTAACCTAGGTAACGAGAATAAAAATTTTGGAGGCGTGGTCAAAGAGGTGGGAGAAATGGAGTCAGCTTGAAAACCGAACAAAGATAGACTTAGCGACGTAGCTTCACTCCTCTCAGTTCCTCTACGATTTCAATGGGCGTACTTACATTAAAAATGATAGGTTATGTTTTGAATGCATTGTCCGTTACGCCCTGCGCAATTGCGCTCCGCATTTGGTAACTCCTGACCTTATGTTTGCGTAAGTCACAAAATACATTTGAGGAACTGGCGTAGCCTAGTCGGCGTCGCGGCAGTTTAGACTACACAGAAGTCAGCTGAAGTTCAGTACTTTTTTTAATCAGAAAAACTTTTACACTTGTTATTAAAATACAAATTCAGTAGGCTTAGGTTTCTGGTTAGCTAAGAATTGAAAGTAAATTGTTTACAGAGGAATGATATTACTCTTAGAGATGATAGTCCTTAAATATACCTCACCACACGTGTTCTAGAGATCATAATCCTTATATATACTTCACTAGACATGTTATAGAGGACATATTTTTTATACATACCTCACGACAAGTGTTTTACAACATGTCATAGTTGTTATATATACCTCACCACACGTGTTCTAGAGATCATAATCCTTATATATACCTCAAGACACGTGTTCTAGAGATCATAGTTGTTATATATATAACTCAAGGCACATGTTCTATATTTCATAGTTGTTATATACTCGTATACATCACGACACGTGATATAGGGGTCATAATTGTTATGTATACCTTACGATAAGTGTTCTAATAATTATAGTTGTTATATATACCTCAAGACACGTGTTCTCTCTAGAACACCTCTAATTGAACCTCTATTTGAGGTATATATAACAACTATGATCTCTATCATAGTTGTTATATATATACCTCAAGAGATGTATTCTATGGGTCATAGTTTTATATACGTCACGGTATTTGGTAGGAATCTTCCGTAGCGGTTGCTGAAAGTTTCTTCTCCTAAGGACCTTCGCTTATAATGGTACATGAAATCCCGTGCCAAGTTTTGTTGAAATTAGTCCAGCAGTTCCAGACAATTGGCAGAGTAGCCTATGTCATGTCCCTTATTCATATTAGGCTAAGTTAATTTACATAATGCCCAAAGAGCAGAAAGGAATACGGTGCCAGAAAACTTGCTCGGCTGCCAAAAGCTTTTAATTATAGCTATTACGGTTGTTAACATAAAAATCTAATTATGAGCGAATTTACATTGCAAAATAAACTTTTATAGTGGCCAACATGGTGATACACAGACTAGGGACCTTGAAATGTTCACCAATTGAACATGTTTTGAGACGTACAAGTTAAATATGTTAATTTTTCTTCACGAATAGAAAAATGTGAACACACACACACACACACACACACACACACACACACACACACACACACACACACACACACACACACACACACACACACACATACACACACACACACACACACACACACACACACACACACACACACACACACACACACACACACACACACACACACACACACACACACACACACACACACACACACACACACATACGAAAACACGCGCGCACACACACACACACACACACACACACACACACACACACACACACACACACACACACACACACACACACACACACACACACACACACACACACACACACACACACACACACACACACACACACACACACACACACACAGCATGGTAGCGGTCAATATGAAAAAAGTCAATAAAATATTTTTAATTGGTAAGACATATTTTGTTATTAAAACACAGGAAACATTCGTATTCCCGAAACTTAGGAAACATGATGCGTTTACTATGGTCGGTTTTTCAAATTTTGTGTTCAACCAGTTATTCGGCACCACCTGTAAATGTGAACATTGTATTAGTGTTTATTAAAAAATAAATTACTCTATTCAGAATGACGCGCACAGTCGAATCACGTTTAATTAGTATTTGCTTTTGTTTTGTTAATTATAAACAAGCATAATGTAACAGTACAATTACATTAAAAGCAATTACCTGTTGTTTGTACTACCAGTAATTTTAAAATAATTTCAGATGCGTAAGGTAAATAATTCGTTAATGAAAGCAATCAATTACTAAATGACCTCGGCACGCAGCTGTCTCGCTGACGTAATTGGAACAAATTTATAAAAAGCAACTGACGTTTTTAAAAAAAATTATAAATCCATTATTTTATGTCCAGATATATTCAAATATAAAATCTGATACCATTAAAATCGAAAGACTGTTTGCCCTATACTAATCAATGTTAAAACCTGCAAATAATCGTTTAAAATTATCATTTTCATCATTATTTTTAATGAAATATGAAACGTTTAATTTAAGCATAATTTAACGCTGAATAATAATTTAAAGCTGAAAGACAGTGTAAAATGATTTTCAAAAAAAATGGATTAAAAGATCTGTTAAAATTTTAAGAATTTTAATGGTAGATTTGAAACTTTTGGATATTCATTTGCAACAATGCATTTTTGGGCCAAGTTTAATTCACATGAGGCACTTAAATACAGACACATTTAAAAGAAATAAAAATGTTGATGACCTCTCAAGAAGATTTTACAGGATCAAGATCGGTGTTTATTTCATACAGCCGGGAGTGAATATAAGAAGATATTTATAAAAAAATAATTTTATTGAGGACTTCAACTAAGTACAAACTTATCTAGTAGTTATAACTTAAAATAGATCACTGTGTATCAGATGTTCATTCCACTGAATGGTTCTGGATGTCAGCTACATCCTCTTAGCTTGATATGCTATCACTGCACCAAGTCCTATGTGCCATCATCTCCTGAACACTAGCATTAGTATAGGTTTGTAGTCTTACTTCATGCTTCGGCACTACTGACTTCATTTCATTAACAATCGTGTTCACTTTAAGGTCTCTGTGAATTTTTTCATTGCGTATGTACCACGTTGCATCCGAAGTAAATTTGTTTTTAATAATTTGTACTTTCTTTACATTACGTCTTTTGACACATCCACAAATTTGCAGTTAATAGCTCCACACAAGATTAAGAAAGTCATTGTACAGAAGTAATTTATTAGGCTACTTATACTTAATCCTGCATTATATCTAAATAGCCAATACATATTCTTGAATTTAATCTCAAAAGCTCCTTTCTTTTCTTTGTAATGTGACTTCCAGTTCAGCCTTGAATCCAAATTCATTCCCATATACTTCTGCATGGAATAATTTTACTGTTTATTAGTACTAGCATTTCTTTTTCTTCTTTATAAATAAAATTAATACGGGTTGACTTAGACTTGTTAAGTGTTATACGCTACCTTCTGGTTCACACATTAACTTTCAAGATGGTTTTCTGCAGTTTTTCTGGTGGAGGGAGCTGGAGGGGAATTCTCCTACATACGTGTAAAATTCTCGCGCAGGCCATTTACTATGTGGTTGGACTGTAGTAAATGTCCAATAGCAAGTATAGCAATGGCCCTCAGTAAGCTCCCTTGTGGCACACCTGCACTGATCTCTTTACATTTCGAATATTACATTCATATTTCTTACGGAACATTCTGTCTATAAAGTCAGTATTGTTTAGGACGGTAATGAAAAATTGAAATGAACCTTGACCACCGTAAGCGAGAAAAGCAATGTTTCTTTCAAATATATTTTAATTTAATTTTAAATTGTGTATACTAGTTTCTCAAAAGGTTGTAAGGCTACGATTTGTACAAAACCTAGTATAAAATCTAGTACAAAACCTTGTACAAAACATAGTACAAAAAGTAGTAAAAAACCTGGTACAAAACCATGTACAAAACCTTATACAAAACCTTGTACAAAACCTAGTACAAAACCTTGTACAAAACCTAGTACAAAACCTAGTATACAAAACCTAGTACAAAACCTTGTACAGAATCTTGTACAGAACCTTGTAGAAAACCATGTTCAAAACCTTGTAAAAACTAATTCGATATTGATTATTCGGTAAAGAATTTATAGGCAAAAATTGTAGAAAGTTTAAAGCAAAATAACGCCCACGAGCGAATAAAAAACGATAATTTAACTCCACCTGCTTTAGCTTATTGCAACGAGTGGCTGCGCAGATTTTCAGTTACAAAAATACGACAATATTTTTACTAACACAATTTCGTTGTAAAAGAAAATTCCTGCGAACGGTGAACAAAACAGTGAAATATTGAGCATATTTAATTGAGACGCGCTAAAAATACATTTCCAATGCGAAGATAAATAAACGACATACGCAATGGAATTGCCATAAAGGCTTTGTTTGCACAGCTGTTGGTTATGACGTGATTTCAAACAAGTTCTTTACGGTCGAATTACGTATCGTTCGTTTTGTACAAATTTTCCTATTTTGACTTTTTAAGTGAGTAAATTTTTTTGTTCGAGTTCACGTTTTAGATTTTAGATTTGTTGTTAGGAGTTTTGTTAACCTCTGACCCAGTGATCAAAGGATCTCTTGTGTGACTAAGCTTCTTTAGGTACTAGATCAGTAGACTGGTTCCTTCAATGAGTTAGAACAGTTCATTGGCCAGCTCATCCAGCAGGAATCATCCTTTGCCTCCTGCTGCAAGAGCGTCACAATTGTAGATTACGTGACCCGCAGTTTCCTCATTCATCCTGCTTACACAATTACTCCGTGATAAATTCCTACCCTGCACTTTGAATTCAGAATTCATCACCAGTCTTTTGTTAAAATTTCATGGATCTTTTGAATTTCCCTCTACATAGAATTCTTAATGTCCTCCTAAATCCGCTTATAGGAATCTCTTATTCTCTCATTTTAGTGATAAATGCGTTGCCGGTTTCCCTCTGTTATCGAAGGTACTTTGTTGTTTTTGAATTCTATGTATGGCCGGTTTCCTCCTGTTATCGAAGGTACTTTGTTGTTTATGAATTCTATATGTGTCCAATTTCCTTCTGTTATCGAAGGTACTTTGTTATTTATGAATTCTGTGTGTGGCCGGTTTCTCTCTGTTATCTAAGGTACTGTGTTGTTTTTGAATTCTGTGTATGGCCAGTTTCCTTCTGTTATCGAAGGTACTTTATTGTTTTTGATTTCCAAGTGTGGCCGGTTTTTCTGTTAGCGGAGGTACATTGTTGTTTTTGAATTCTATGTGTGGCCAGTTTCCTTCTGTTATCGATGGTACTTTGTTGTTTTTGAATTCTATGTGTGGCCAGTTTCCTTCTGTTATCGAAGGTACTTTATTATTTTTGATTTCCAAGTGTGGTCGGTTTCTCTGTTAGCGGAGGTACGTTGTTCTTTTTGAATTCCATGCGTGGCCGGTTTCTCTCTGTTATCGGAAGTAGTTTGTTCTTTTTGAATTCCATGCTTGGCCGGTTTCTCTCTGTTAGCGGAGGTACGTTGTTCTTTTTGAATTCTATGTGTGGCCGGTTTCTCTCTGATAGCGGAGGTACTTTGTTGTTTTTGAATTCCATGCGTGGCCGGTTTCTCTCTGTTAGCGGAGGTACGTTGTTCTTTTTGAATTCCATGCGTGGCCAGTTTCTCTCTTTTAGTTGAGGTACTTTGTTGTTTTTGAATTCTATGTGTAGCCGGTTACTCTCTGTTAGCGGAGGTACGTTGTTCTTTATGAATTCTATGTATGGCAGGTTTCTTTCTCTTGGCGGAGGTACTTTGTTCTTTTTGAATTCCATGCGTAGCCGGTTTCTCTCTGATAGCGGAGGTACTTTGTTGTTTTTGAATTCCATGCGTGGCCGGTTTCTTTCTGTTAGCGGAGGTACGTTGTTCTTTTTGAATTCCATGTGTGGCCAGTTTCTCTCTTTTAGCTGAGGTACTTTGTTTTTGAATTCTATGTGTGGCAGGTTTCTTTCTCTTGGCGGAGGTACTTTGTTCTTTTTGAATTCCATGCGTGGCCGGTTTCTCTCCGTTAGCGGAGGTACGTTGTTCTTTTTTAATTCCATGCGTGGCCGGTTTCTCTCTGTTAGCGGAGGTACTTTGTTGCTTTTGAATTCTATGTGTGGCCGGTTACTTTCTGTTAGCGGAGGTACGTTGTTCTTTTTGAATTCTATGTGTGGCCGGTTTCTCTCTTTTAGCTGAGGTACTTTGTTGTTTTTGAATTCTATGTGTGGCCGGTTACTTTCTGTTAGCGGAGGTACGTTGTTCTTTTGAATTCTATGTGTGGCCGGTTTCTCTCTTAGCGGAAGTACGTTGTTCTTTTTGAATTCTATGTGTGGCCGGTTTCTCTAGCGGAGGTACGTTGTTCTTTTTGAATTCTATGTGTGGCCGGTTTCTCTCTTAGCGGAGGTACGTTGTTCTTTTGAATTTTGTGGCGGTTTCTATGGAGGTACGTTGTTCTTTTTGAATTCTATGTGTTTCTTTCTCTCTTAGCGGAGGTACGTTGTTCTTTTTGAATTCTATGTGTGGCCGGTTTCTCTCTTAGCGGAGGTACGTTGTTCTTTTTGAATTCTATGTGTGGCCGGTTTCTCTCTTAGCGGAGGTACGTTGTTCTTTTTGAATTCTATGTGTGGCCGGTTTCTCTCTTAGCGGAGGTACGTTGTTCTTTTTGAATTCTATGTGTGGCCGGTTTCTCTCTTAGCGGAGGTACGTTGTTCTTTTTGAATTCTATGTGTGGCAGGTTTCTTTCTCTTGGCGGAGGTACTTTGTTCTTTTTGAATTCCATGCGTGGCCGGTTTCTCTCTGTTAGCGGAGGTACGTTGTTCTTTTTTAATTCCATGCGTGGCCGGTTTCTCTCTGTTAGCGGAGGTACGTTGTTCTTTTTTAATTCTATGTGTGGCCGGTTTCTCTCTGTTAGCGGAGGTACTTTGTTCTTTTTGAATTCCATGCGTGGCCGGTTTCTCTCTGTTAGCGGAGGTACTTTGTTACTTTTGAATTCTATGTGTGGCCGGTTACTTTCTGTTAGCGGAGGTACGTTGTTCTTTTTGAATTCTATGTGTGGCCGGTTTCTCTCTGTTAGCGGAGGTACGTTTTTCTTTTTGAATGCTATGTGTGGCCGGTTTCTTTCTCTTAGCGGAGGTACTTTATTGTTTCTGATTTCCACTTTCATGTTCCTCCAGTCTAACTGAGATGCGCCGATTAGTTTGCCCTGTGTAAATCTAAAAACAATGAACACACCAAACGCTATAAACGCTGCCGCTGTTCTTCAGTACGATTTTATCTTCAGTGTTACCAAGAACCCTACTAATATGAAGTTTGTAAATGGCTGAACAATTTTGTTTTCTGACAGCTCTTCGGCATTATAACCGTCACACTTTTGGCGTAAGGTAGAAATTTTAGGTTTCTTCTTTTTTTCCTTTTCAAGTTCTTCATTTAAAAATGGTGAAATCTGCATGTGAGATATGGAATTGTTTGTAATATAGTTGTAAAAACCATTTTTGTAAAGAGTTTCTGTCGGATTGATGTATTTATGGTACTTAGAATCTCTATCAGTCAGTTGATGGGACCTTAAAAGTAAAGTTTTAGCTACAGTTTAAATTTTAAACCGTTGGTGATCCGCTTACACCTGATTTCAATGTTTTATATATATATATACTAGCTGTTACCCGTTGCGGCTTTGCCTGCAAAAAATAAAAAAATGTAAGCAATAAAATTTATAGTCAATTTTCAAAATCAGAATAGGTCTGTTCATTTTAATATATTGCTATATACAATATTATATGATTTATGGTTTTCGGCAAAGACATATAAATTTTTGCTACTCGATACGCTAAAACAGGGTCATGTCTTATTTTAATAAAATACAGTATTATTAAAAAGTCATTATTATACAATTAAACTGGAATAGTATTGTGTTTATCTCAGATACCTAAAACGTGTTTACACCAAATGTAATCTCATTTGGTCCAGTAGTTAAAGTGTATTTGAATAACAAACAAATAAACAAAAACAAACTTTCAGAAATATAATATGATTAGCTGTTACCCGACACGGCTTTGCCCGCAATCATATATACATTAAAGATCATGCATTACCGTGTTAGGACCAACAACCGTGTTAGTTACGTTTTGGAGTACTCTTTAAAAAAATTAAGGTTTTTTTCCTGCATCACCGTTTAACCCAACAACCGTGTCAGTTAGGTTTGGAGTACTCTTTTTAAAAAAATAAATAAAAGTTTTTTTAATCCTTCACCGTGTTAGGCCTAACAACCATATTAGTTTGCTAATGGAGTATTCTGTAAAAAAATATAAAGATTTTTCACGCATCACTATGTTAGGCCTAACTACCGTGTCAGGATATGTAGCCTAGTATTTTTTTAAAAAATATAAAGGTTTTTTGACGCATCACCGTGATAGGTCCAACAACCGTGTCAGGATATGTAGTACTCTTTAAAAAAATATAAAGGTTTTTCCACGCATCACCGTGTTAGTTAAGTTATGGAGTACTCTTTAAAAAAAATATAAAGTTTTTTCCATGCATAACCGTATTAGGCCCAACAACCGTGTCAGTTAGGTTATGGAGTACTCTTTTGAAAAAAATAAATAAAGGTTCTTTTAATGCATCACCGTGTTAGGCCTAACAACTATGTTAGTTAGCTTATGGAGTATTCTTTAAAAAAATATAAAGATTTATCACGCATCACTATGTTGTTAGGCCTAACAACCGTGTCAGTTAAGGTTTGGATACTCTTTAAAAAAATAAAGGTTTTTTTCACACATCACAATCATAGGCCCAACAATCATATCAGTTAGGATATGTAGTATTCTTTAAAAAAATATAAAAGTTTTTTTACACATCACCGTGTTAGGCCTAATAACCGTGTCAGTTAATATACTTAGTATTCTTTTAAAAAATTTAAAGGTTTTTTCACACATCACCGTGATAGGCCTAACAACCGTGTCAGTTAGGATATGCAGTATTCTTTAAAAAAATATAAAGGTTTTTTTACGCATCACCGTGTTTGGCCTAACAACCGTGACAGTTAGGATATGTAGCCAAATAATCTTTAAAAAAATATAAAGTTTTTTTCACCCATCACCGTGTTAGGCTTAACAACCGTGTCACTTAGGTTATGCACTATTCTTTTAAAAAATGGGTTTCCTATCACCCAAACCCGTGTTAGACGTATTTTTATTGTTTTACTCATCTGTAGATCAGTAAAACAATAAAAATATGTCTAAAATCAGCACAACACGGTACCGATTTTCGATTTTTATCGTACTTCTCCTGCTTTCATATTTTGGATTTTTGCTTTTGGGTACATAATAAAGCATTTTAGTAAGAAAAATATCGAAAACTCCAATAGATGCTGCACTGCATATTTACCATTTTTTCATATAATGTAATTACACAAATATATATACTATCTTACAATTAAAGTATCCTAATAAAATTGTATATAATATATATATTCTGCACTCTGTTTTACAAACATTGAATAGTCTTAAATGAAAAATACCAGATTGTGATTATTAGATGATTATTACATTTGTAACATTAAAAACAATAATTTTGCAATAAATAAAACATAGATTAAAATTTGTAAAATGGGAATAGATCTATGTCCATCTCAGGTGCCTAAATCTAATGTTCAGTAAACAGTAATTAAACCTAACTATAGTTAACAGATGTTACAAAACTAAAAACTGATAATTATTTTGGGCTGGGTAAGTAGTATAATGACGTTTTGTAAAACGGGAATAGGCCTATATGTATCTCTGATACTTAAACCATATTCGTACCAAATGTTATCTCAATTGATCCATTGGTTAAAGCGTGATTGAATAACAAACAAACAAACAAACAAACAAACACACAAACTTTCAGAAATATAATATGAATTATATATATATATATATATATATATATATATATATATATATATATATTTTGAAAAGAAATGTTTGAAATGCGGTAGTTTTCCTGGCAAAGGTAAAATATTCCAGAGCATCCATGTAATTTAACGAGTGTTTGTGTGTCATTGAACAATTTTATTAAAATTCACGTAATGTATAGGGGGACTACTTAATAACTCCTTGCATATCTCAATATAAACAAGCGATAAATATTATTTAATATTTACGATAAGGAAGATTAAAAAGTATTAACCATTAATATGATAAAACTCATTGCCTATTTGTGATAATGTTGAATTCCAATTTATGCTCATAACCTTTAATATTATTTGATGGGTATTGGTGAATACAAATTTATTTTTACTTTTTAAATTGATTGACTAGACGTACCTTCCTATAATGTTTGTACATCTGAGGTTGATTGGTGAACCTATATCAAACAAGCGATGTTGAAGCAAGTTTAAGGCATAATGAAGCATATCCTTTGTGGTTGTTACGCAGCGCGTTAGTGAAACGCTTGCTCTGCTAATTTTCTTTAAGTGTTTCTCTTTCTTTAGCCTTATTGCGGAGATTTTGTTTTGTTTGGTCTGCTTTTTGCTGTGCGGTGAGACCCAGCTCTTTCTATCTCACATTCTTACTGATGGAAACACCCACAAGTAGCTAGGGAAACAAGGTCCGCCCGTATAGAACCCTGCACACATGATAAGGCTAAGGCACACTGAGAGGTCACCAAGTATTCCAGGGCAATTTGGTTTGGTACTTTCGGGGGGGGGATTAACAGCTGATCTGTAGTCTCCGACAAGTCAGCTTAAGAGCTTTCTGTGTATCCCTATCACTTCACCTTAAACCGACTCCAGTGCCCTTAACGAGCTCCAGAATCTTGTATAAAGTGTCCTGGTTGAACTCCTGATCTGGTTGCTGAGATACAAAGAGTCTCCTTCTTTTGGCCTCCAGAATCACGGAGTATGTGTTTTGTGGTTTCAACATTCTGCCCGCAGAAACGACAATCAGGCTAGATTTGTAACAATCCCCCACCTTATATAGATGATTCCTGATGTGGCAATGTCCGTGTCCGGTGATCATGGCGACGACCTGCTTCTATTGAATAACCTCCTGTTAAACTGAAGAAGTGTCCTTGTCAGTACAGGGTCTGGTCCCGAGAGAAGACGTTTCCCCAATCTTTGGCCAGGGAACTGTCTCCATCGTTTGATGTGCTAATCCCTAGCCCATTTCCTTATTGTTCCTCTTGCAGTTGTGCGACTAATGCTCCACTTGGACTCTGGTCCCATTATTCGATTAGCAGCTGCTTTCTTGACCATCATGTCTGCTCTCTTATTTCCCTCAATCCCGATTAGGCATGTGTCATTTACAGAGTTAGCCAAGGTTTGTAGATTATGAAGCCTATGTTTGCTCGCGCCTGATTTCTTGAGTAAAAGAGTGAGAATAGTAAGTATGAACTTGAGGTACACATCAGCTGCTCATTTCAGCTCTCCCCGCAGGAGAGTTGATAACTTACTTGAACAGAGTTTTGAAAACTTATCGGATTTTTGGAAGACTCTATCCGATACAAAGTTGAAAAGTATTCAACTATTATAGACAAAAAAAATTATGTTACACATAACCTGCTATAGTTCAAAAACTTTTTGTAGCTTCCTCAATCTTGAGAGAACTTAGTCTATATGTGCTTTCAGAGTTGACAGCTTAGTCCATTGTAATCTTCTACACATGTGACAAAATAAACTTAGTTTTCCACTTAGCCAGTAACAAAGTTGAGATCTAAGTTCTTAGTAGCGTAGTACTGATTTGAGATGATTTACTTACTTACATTTTTGGTTTGCTACATACAAAGTTGAGAACTTAACGTTTCTGTAGCCGATATAAGGTTGAAAGATTACTTAGTTCTATATGCGGTCTTATACAGTGCCGAAAGCATACTTCGTTGTAACCTATACAGAGTTGAGAAGATTTACTTAATTCTTCTATACGTGACTTGCCATAGAATTGAGAAAATAGTTTTTGTAGCCTATACAGAGTTGAGAGAAATTACTTAATTCTTATATACGTGACTTGCAATAGAGTTGAGAAAGTAATTTTTATAGACTATACAGATTTAAGAGAAGTTATTTTGTTTTATACTAAGCCTGTTAGAGCTGAGGACATACTTAGGGACATTGTGATATGTACGGATACGTTATAAAAACATTAACTATTATGTTATTACACTATGAATTACTATGTTAAATTTTCAACTTTGTTCTAAGAATTTGACGAAGTACTGTTATAGAATTTACATTAATTCTTAGCAGCTCAAAACACAAATACAATAAGTTAGAAGAACGTTTTTATTCCAGCATCGCCTGCTACAGAATTAAGTACCCATCCAGTTATTAGTTAACCCCTTACAGCGTGGAGAACTTACCCAGCTTACGTTGAACATTAAATCTGCACTTTAAACAGAAATAAATACGAACACATATGCTTAGAAACAAAGCACGGCAGGAGATGGAATCGGTTTACACTTTGTGCTGCTCGCGTCAAGTAGTGTGTGATATTTAATTTAGAAATCACAGATCTTCCGATAAATGCAACACGATACCGTTCCTTTGAAATGTTTATCAGACAGCTTATATTCGCGTTCAATTGTAATGGCATCACGTTGCAAGCGTTGTTTGCACAAAAGATGGGAAGACAGTCTCGGATTTTCCGTATAATTCTGTTATAAATAATCTGTTAGTAAATCATTAAATCGATCTCCTATAATGGGCAAACACATGTTCTATGCTTTAAGATAAATACGTTTGGTTTAAAGTCACAATCATATTTAATAACATTATTATCATTATAAGTAAATTTCTATCGGGAAATAAGCTTTTGTAGCGGCCATCATGGTAAGTTCCAGACTCTGCATCTTGAAATTAACGCTTGTGCATTTCTCTAGGTCAATATATATATAAAGTGTGTGTGTGTGTGTGTGTGTGTGTGTGTGTGTGTGTGTGTGTGTGTGTGTGTGTGTTTTAACACGCTTACGTTCGCAATTGTAATCCGATTTGATTCATATTGCACAATCTTATTGTACAAAAATCGATACTGAACACATCTTAAACAAGTTCGTTACACAACAAAGTCCGAATAAAGTTTCAAAATGACGGCAAATTTAAAAACTAAAAAAACAATTTTTCAATCATCCTTTTATATTCTATAACAAATCTAATTTCACTACACTATCAAAATCAGTGTTAAAAGTTGCATAAATTAGAATTTAAAATTTTCAAAAACAATTGAAATGTAGGTTAAAAATTTAACCGCGTTTTGGAGTCCATTTTCGTATCTTTAACGTAATTTAAATGTGGCAATTAATGCCTACTTGATTTAAACTGGAAACAATAATTTGATGTGGTTTGGTAAGGTCGTTTTTCTGGGAAATCTGACACAACAGTTTCAAAATAGCTGCTGTTTCAAAATTCATAAGTTTTTTGTAAAATCTTATTTCACCAATCCTAATCAGCATTTGGATCTGCATAAATTTGTAATTTAAACTTTGAATTAAATTTAAAAAATTTAAATACTATTAAATACAGATTTAATATTAGTTATTATCGTGAAAAGAAATTTAAAAAATGTGTATAATAAAATTATTGCTGGAAATATCATCATTGAAAAAACTACGTGCTTCGATTAAATAATTTTAACTAATTACAAAACTTGAAAGGCAAACACCGTCAAACCATTCCCGCTTATTCTTTTAACATTTTAAACGAATTCAGTATTAATATAAAATATCTTATCGTTACAGGCCTCGAAATAACTAAATTATTTTATATCACGCACGACAACAAATCGTATCCATGGAAACGGCCGTTAAAACGGAATTAAAAAATTATTAAATATTATAGTTGGCCGAGACTATTATGTTTCAACTCAATCTTGTTTTGTGTGTTTCTTTGTTACGCATGACCGATTGTTTTGATATTTGTTACGAAGAGTACTTTGTATAAAGGCCGATCGTCGTATGTGTAATATTCTTTCATTATATTCCGTTTATAGATGGCGCCCACTAATTTAACGATGACGAGTATAGTGTAGACTGTAATACTGTTCCATTACAATTTTGACAGTTTCATGGAGAAACACTATTCAATTTCCCGTAAAGTTAGTCCAGTAACATTTTTCGTAAATACAATAGTTTAAATATCTTGTCAAAGCAGTGAACAAGAAATTAATTAAGAATAAATACTGCGAGGTAACTATTCTTTGAACTACTAGTACATTGTACGTGTTGTGTGTTTCGGTCTGCATTATAAGAGGACTCGGTGGTCGATGTGGCTAAGGGATCGGTCTGTTTGCTGCGTCTCTGGACTGCGCACCTCGAGTCGTGGTTACTAGACTTGATGTAAATTGTACCCTTTAAACACCGATCCCTCCTCTTCATTAGCCTAACACATACTGTGTGGACGTTAAGCAAATAATATATATATATATATATATATATATATATATATATATATATATATATATATAATATATATATATATAATATATATATAAAGATTGTGCTCCCCAATTCTATCATATTTGTAGCTAAAAATGTATGAAATATGGGAACATTCTTGCGAACTTCAAACTTCTTTAAGATTTCCAAATAAATATTTGCCAGAGGCAGAAGATTCTACTCGAAAATAAGACTAGACCATTGTATCTTAATCAAACAGTTGTTCAGGGACATTGACTGTAAACTTACTAGAATGATAACACTTACGAGAGCTTTGTGAACGCTCGATTCTGGAGGCATCTTGCGGCAGAATGTTTAACTACAGTTAAAAGATAACATTACTGTGTATTTTCCCAAACGTCTCCACCTCTGTCCTTCCAGGCTGCAACATTCCTAGCGGCAGTTTGTCCAATTACCTGGACTTACACCGCTAATATTGAGCACGCTTTGTACAATGGTGGCTGTACTTCTAGTACGTTATGTATTCAATGCTTTTGGCTAACGGCGAGTCTGGTTCAATCCGGGACGTAGTGTACATTGCTCCGAATTGAAAAAGAAGTTATTTAAATTAATGTTGGGCGTTTTGTGACATAATAAAACTATCTATCGTTAGTCGTAATTATAAAATCAAGTGAGGAATTAATTGGCGCGTTAAATCGAATAACTTATTGATAAGGGTTTGTTAAGTTCGTCTAAACAGACGAGTTTTGTTATTAATTTTATTCGGCGTACACTTGTTTTCCTCATTAAAACGATTTTAATGCAATTTTCGAAATTAGTAATCTTACGACAGACTGAAAACTAAGCATGATAGAACCATTGTAGTGTTTCTTGAATAACTCGTCCTATCCGAATCAGTTCCTAAAGTTTAACCCAGCAATTTCAGGGCACCTGTATATCCTGCAACACATTGCATAGAGTATAGGAAATGTTTTTCCAACGAAAAGCGATCGGTTCATAAACCTAACCCAACTTTTGTTCTCCGGCGGAGATACAGCACTCTAAAAATAAACATGACCTCAGTGCTGCCAACCTTATATTACCCGTATTAGATAACACAAGCCACAGCACAAATTGAGCCATCAGGAGCGGGAGGCTTCCAGGATGTGACACTTACATTAACATGTTACTTGGCCGTGACGTCATCACGTCTACAAGGGCTCGCTTCAATTTGCGGCAAGTGTAGCGAACAAATTATGCGAAACGATGTACAGAACTTATACCAATTCTGTTTCATTGAAAAGAGGTTCGTGTTGCCATTATCGTACACACGATAAAGAAAGCCTCTGCCTCCTAGTTTTAAACTTTTAGAGTTAAGATATCACATTGAAAAAAACGAAAATGAACCCTGACCGCTGACAAATACTATTTCGTACAGGGGTGCAGACTAGCTGCACCTATTGAGAGGATTTAGACGTCCCTCGCGGTACCCGAGTCTAACACATACTTATATTTACAACACTACATTTACGACTTTAACACTTACATTTAGGGAGGCGATAATAGCCTCAATGTGCTTTTCGCCTTAAAATAACAAACAAAAATCAACGGATTTTGAAAATATAAAATACCAGATGGTTGCTGTTTTTTACATTGATTGCGTTGGTGAAGCAAGATTTTTTTAAATATATAAAACTGAATAGTGATGAATGTTTAAATATTTGATTTTTTTGTTTGTTTAACGTCCGACTATTGTGCTCACTTGGGCTAATGCAGAAGATGGGATGATTTTAGCGTATGAAAATGCCAAGCCCTCGCCGGTAATCGAACCCGGGTCCACGGGGTGAAAGTCCAGCACGCTATCAACTAGGCCACCGAGGCGGCTAAATATTTGACAAGACCACTTTTTTGAAACTGTATCGGACTTTGAAGGGTAAAGAATCTGATTAAGTTATTACAAAAATCGATTTTCGTGTAAGTACGATATAATTAGGACGGGAATTGCGAACCTGATAGTGCTAAAACACACACACACACACACACACACACACACACACACACACACACACACACACACCCCACACACACACAAACACACAATCTATATATAAGTTTCATTGAAAATACTAAAAAGCACCCTGACCGCCGTCAAATTACGTTTCTTAAATTCAACCGACCGTAAAAATTCGAAACATTTAGATAATTGAGTTGGTAAAATCAAATTTTCAGAAAAACGTTTGTAAGACAAACAAGTTATTTGTAAAGATTTGAAATGACCGCCATTTTTAAACTTTCAGAATTTATTTTCATATTTTAAATGGAATTTGAAAAACTTATACATTTATGTCAATATAAGGCAAACTTGGCGAAAAAATAAATTTTGGTAAAATCAAATCGATTTACCCGTAACGAAATGGCAGTCATTTTAAATTTTCGAAAGATATCTTTTTTACACTTTTTGATAATATGATTTCACCGTCGTAATCAGCTATAAAATCCGCATATATTAGCATTTTAAATTTTCAATATAGCTAAAAGTTTAAAGCCCTAATATTTTAGTCGATTTTAGCGCTGATTGTGAAACCGTGAAGGTGATGTTAGATTTTCAAAAACGTTTGAGATAAAAAATATTGTGAAATTTTTACTGTTGGGCAATGCGTTTTCATCAAGTTAGCGATACAGCTGCATGCAGTTTTACCCGTACAGAGAGCAATTTTTATCTTTAATTTTTATTAGCGAATTTTCTTATTTAATGAGGTATTGAAGCAGCCATCTTGGTAAGACCCAGGACACGGGGTCTTGAAATAAACACCGCTATGAACTCTAGATCACGTTTTGTGGGGTAGTTAAAATTTATGTAATCATTCTATCATAATTTCGTTCGGCAAACTTCGTAATAGAAAGTTGGCAAGAAAATTGATTATTTTAACAGCTTCTTAATCCGAAAAATTCGTTCGACAGTTTCAAAATGGCGGTCATTTCAATACTTAAAAAATCTTAATTTTTTAATTCTTAAAAGTTCTTGAAATGATAAGTTCACCATCTTATTCAGCCTTAAAAAGTGCATTAAAAAAATTCAATACGAATGTTTTTACGTCTGTCAGGGTTCATTTTCGTATTTTCAGTACAACGTGGAAGTTTAAAATGCTTAATTTGCAGATTTATTGCTGTTTATGATGGTGAAAATATAATTTCAAAGAAGGTAAGGTCTGTGTAAAAAAATACTTTTGAAAATTCGCTTCTATCACGTCAGCAAGACAGCTGCGTGCCGCGGTATTTTACGGTATACATTGTAGAGAGAACGTGGGATCGAAATAATAACATACAAACCGAAAGACGAATCCGTTTCTTCCTATTACATTATCGACTACAGTTCGTTACGCCGTTACGGTAGGATCTGTGCTCAGTTCATAAGTCCGGAATAGATTTTCCCCGTAGAAATTGGCAAGTAAGATTGAATGAAAATGTGTTCTTGTTAGTCTCCTGGGGTAGAGCCAATGATTGCTGTATCGTATTTGTTCACTTCACCGGTCACGTGGCTAAAAGTACACAATGTTGTTTGGCAATTCCAGTTTTCTCGGCGAATCTCGTCTTTCCGATTAAAAGAGACAGTATCAATCCCATTGTTGAAAATATAAAATAAATAAGTGTATAGACAAATAAATGACAGCTGTCTCTATGTCGTAAAGAAAACGATTTTTTATCACACGTTTTTCTGGAATATTATTTCAACTTTTGCACCTTGACCGCCGTCAGATCTATTGTTATATTTCCAAAGGAATTTGAACATTTTAAATGCAATTTGATTCACTTTTTAACGCTATCACAATTGCGAAATCGGACTTTGGTTTTGGTATAACTCTGAACGATATCCTTCGACAGAAAAATTTTAAAAAATATAGAAAACCAGGTTAATTTATCCAGGTCAAAAATATTTGACCGTGACTTGTAGTATGGCTTGTCTTGGTTGGAATATTTGTTCCATTGTTGTGAATATTTGGAACTGTAAATAACACCATAAAAATGGGACAACTTTAGAGGAATTTCCAAGTAAACGTATTTTTTAAAAAGTCCCTCTATGAAGACCCCCTCCTATCCCACTCTAGGAAGTCCCTCTAGAGAGTCAGGAGTTATTCTGGATAAAGAACAACTAAAGAAAACTTTGGGTCTCATTACAAGCCACTGTGGTCTGATCTTCTTTTTCTTAACGCCTTTATTTTATGCCAGTTAGACTAATGAGGACGAAGGATCAGCTTTAATGGTAAGAGTAAAGCGACTGCAGTAACTGCGGTCGAACTAAGAACCTTAAAGTACGCAGTTCACAGACTGTCCGGTGCTTGAGCCACATGTGGATAGAACAGAAGTAAATATACTACAAAGAAACCCTGTATGCAGGAAGGACGAGAAAACTGTAGGTCACAACATATGATTGTGAGTCTCTAACCAGCAGGAGGTAAAGAGTGTTTGGCTTCCAGAACCCTGAGGACTTCCAGTGGAATGAACCAGAACGCACTGAGAACACCAAGAGGTTAGGTTGCACAATAGATCCTTCCTCACGATGCCAGGAGTCAACAAACCTCATAACCTATCAAGAATGTAATTAAATGTTTAAATAGTTTCTCCAGTTTTTACATAAAGTCATCAGTCTCACGTAACTCTTGCTACATTTTCAATATCGTGATTTAATAACAAATCTAATGAAGTTAACGAGGTTAAGTGGAAGTTAATGGGGGAAGTTAAAAGTGGGTAAATAAAAATTTAAGTTAACTAACTGTAAAACACCTCGGAAATGCTTCGGTTAATAGATTTGCCGCCAATAATTATGTTGTAACTATAAATTTCTCATTAAATTTCCGGTGGAGCATCCGCTTCCGGGAAGTCTGCGCTATACTGGCAGCGTTACTTTATTGTAAAAGTTCCAAAGCCACTTTTAAACTCGTTTAAACACGAAATTGTGACGTCACCGAGTCGATAATTGCGTTTCTTCGTTCATGGCTCTCTTTGTTGCATTCAACTTTGGAAGTAATAAGCATATCACGTTAACCAGCTGCTTAAGTCGTAATAAAAATAACATTTTTATTATATATATATATATATATATATATATATATATATGTGTGTGTGTGTGTGTGTGTGTGTGTGTGTGTGTGTGTGTGTGTGTGTGTGTGTGTGTGTGTGTGTGTGTGTGTGTGTGTGTGTGTGTGTGTGTGAGTGAGTACGTGCGTGTGTTTATGTGAGTGTGTATGTTTTGTGTACACCCATACGCGCGCACGTGCGCACACGCACACACACAAATTCGCGCTCACGTACTCGCGCGCACACCCACTTAATCTTTTTTAATATATTTTTTTAAATATTTAAGATTAAAAAAATATTTTTTTTTTATTTCGGCGCGTCGTGGTTAATTTTACAAGTATACATAAATTTATTTTAATCTGTTCGAAAGTTTTCGTAAAAAAACTCAAAATAAACCATTTCCAAAATTGATTTAGTTTCAAGTAAATATCAAAGCAAACACGTTACCTGAAATTACGTCGGCTGATTTCTATACATGTTCGATATTCAATTTCCTGGTACACTCTCGTTCAACAAATCAAATACTGTACTGTGCCTTTGCTTTGCACCACAACTTTATTCTGCTGCAGAAAATGTGATAAAATATTATTTATTTATTTATTGTTATTTTAAGGCGAAAAGCACATTGAGGCTATTATCGCCTCCCTAAATTTAAGTGTGAGTGTAAAGTGTTAAAGTCATAAGCGTAGTGTTGTAAGTGTAAGTGTCTGTTAGACTCGGGTATTACGAGGGACGTACACTCTCAATAGGTGCAGCTAATCTGCAGCCCCTGCGGGGATACTTATTTTTATATATATATATAATTGATCAAGCGAAGCGAGGGTCTCAACTCGACCGTTAGGCATTTGGTTTGTGTGTTTCTTACGCAATTTTGGCCAAAAGCTTTGAGCGATTGTTTGGAAATCCGGTACGTAGTTACCTTGTATAAAGTCCAAACGATGTATGTGTAAGTTTTTTTATAATTCATTTTCGTTTCAAAATGGCGGCCTCTGATTTAACAAATACTAATACCCGTGGTTTTGGCCGAACTCATTGACCGATTGTTTTGAAATTTGGTTATCTTGGAAAAAATGTTATCTTGTATAAAACTAAAACTAAGTATTTGCAAGATTGATTCCCATCCGTTTCCGTTTTAAGATGGCGGCGTCTGGTTTAACGTCTGATTGTAGTTGTTGTGTCCTGTAATGCTTGTTGAATGACAAGACCTATTATAATTTTGACCGCTTCGTGGATAGAGAGCATAAAATTTCCAGTGAGGTAGTTCAGGAACATGTTTTTAAAATTAAAGTTACCGGTTGAATTTGCTGAAAATGTTGCGAGCGCGTCAGAGTGCTGCGGTGATCACAAAATTGATTAAGAATATACTGCGAGTACTGAACTGATCAAATAAATTAAGAAAACCGTTCATATATTATTCTTCAAAATGGCGTTCTATAAAGGAAACTCTTGTGTTGCCCGGCCTTACCTACTCTTACCCCGTCCTAATTTTTGATGAACAATTTTTAGTGAAAAGTTACGTTTCTATAAAATTATAATTTACTCCATTTTAATCTGTCACTATTATTGTTTTCATGTCAACTATCCAAATACAGTGTTTCACTGAAAAAGTTTTTGTTTTCGTTTTAAATAATTTTCATAACTAATATTCATTATAATGATGAAACCAGATTTTCAAAAAATGAAACAAAAGTATGGTAAGAAATTTGTCTCCTATCACGTCAGCAAAACAGCTGCGCTCCAGTAAATAAGTTACTTCCAGTAAGAAGTTTGAAACTGAAATACTTAAATAATATCACTATTTCTACTCCTTGTATTTACAAGTACCTTCACGATTGCATTCAGTGCTTGTCAAGGGTTGTTGGCAAGGGCTCAAGTGTCCCAGAGCTCTACTTTACAAAAATTCTCATTGCACTGGTGTAGATATCGGAGCAGTGATGTTTTTAGCCTGACTAATAGTGCACCATTTGTTCTTCGCAGTCAGCTAGCTTAAAGTTTCAATAAAACGTTTCAAGTCGTAAAATGGTGCAATTAAAAGTTTCACTGACACAATGAAAGCGAATTTCTAAAGAGAAAAAGAATCATAACAAATTTTCAGCTTACTTCTATTGGAAAATTAGCTATCAATATGTTATAACCCACACTCAGGATCTTGAAATGGAAGACGATCCCAGCCTTTAAGTCATTTATTGAGGGTCCGTTAAAATGTTTATGCATGTTTTTTTCTTTAAATAATTAAAACCGATCTAGTACCAACAGTTAATCAGCTTAACCTAAATTATTAACGTAGTTCAACCCATTGATTTTTCCAAATTTTCTGTCTTATTCATAGAATTTTTCTACTCACTAACACACCAATTTCAGAAACCGGTTTAAGCCGATCCAATCTAAAACCACTTCAAAAGGCTCAGTTCTTCTTAACCTCATCATCATCATCTTATCGGTCTATAGTGTCATACGTCTTCCGATTCCTAAAAGCCATTCCTTCCTATCATTCCAGAGACCTTCTTTCTTTCAGTTCCTCGCCAATACCACTTTGCTAGTGCTTTCGAGGTCTACCCTGCTTCCTTCTTCCTTTAGGATTTCATTTTAAAATCTGTTTTGGTATTCTGGCCTCTGGCATCCTTTCAAAATGGCCGAACCATACCAGTTGTTTATCCATGATATCTTTTATTATAGAGCAGTTAACACCAATGATTTCTATAATTATGTTTTTAATTTTTTCCTTTCTTGACCTACCTTCTCCAAAGTCCATTTCCGTAGCTGTTAAAGCTCTTATAGCTCTTTTATACGCCACACTTCCGAGCAGTATATTATGGTTTTTATAGTAGCATGATAAATTCGTTTTTCATTCTCTTTTGAAATACTTCTGTCCTATATAATACTGTAAAGCATAGCAATAGCTTTCCTACCCAATTGGATTGCCTCATCAAGTGTTCCGTTCCGTGAAATTTTAACTACCAGATACTTACACTCATCACACTTCCTTATTTTTTTACCGTTGTCTTATATCAAGTCGGGATGTTTTCCTCTAATGCACATTTATTCTGTCCTGTCTAAACTTACCTCCCCACTTGGCATATTCCTCTACAGGTTTGTGGGTCATAGCATAGGATATTAATACTTGATCATCTGCAAAAGATAAAGTATACACTCCATATATATTCCGAATTATTACCGTTAAATTGCTAGGTTTCAGCCAAGCTTATCGTACAGGCCGTGTAAAAGCAGATTATTAATACAATTGTTAGCGGGGTAGCGGCGTATTGTTAAGGGTGCGTTTCCGCTTGGGACAAGGATGAATAACACGAACACAGGGTTTATTGGATTTAGTTACACATGTCGCTCCGCATGTAATGATTTTTACAAACTACAGGACTTTGTGTTATTCAAACTTTTTATTCTGTTTTCTATACCGGAAAACACCAGTTATTATGGGCATTTTACTGCTTTTTTCCTGTTATACGAATTTTTTTGAAGTGGAAAAACGATTATGAGATTTTCATAGATTTCCTGGTGTTATGTATGTTCGTTTGTTTAGTTTTCCGTCTGCGTATAAAAAAGATGAGACTAAACATATTGACCAATTTTTATGAAATTTGCTTCAAATTCATTCGGGAATTTTCATTGAAAAATGTGCTATTGGTGCTGCCATCATGGTAAATCTAAGACGCGAGACTAAAAATGAGCCCAACTCTGACCAGTAGATTGCGTTTTGAGGTCTCGTTAAAATTTGTTAACAAGTTTTTGGTGTTAACACCATAAAAATCGATTATGGTAATTATTACATCAAGCTTGTTAACCATCAAAATTTGCTGTAAACTTTCAAAATGGCAAAATTTCAATTTCAATTTTTATTTTTTCAAATAAAAATTTTTATTTCAAATTTTTTTAAATTTATAACATTTTTGCCTTTAATTTTTAAAAAATCCGATTTCATTATCGTAATCAACGTTAAATACTGCATAAATTAGCATTTTGACTTTCCAAAATTTTTTGAAATAAGAAATTTTTTGTCGGCGGTAAAAATTCATTTTCATATTTTTAATGTAATATGAAAGTTTAAAATGGTAATATTACCGGTTAGCATTTTATTACCGGTAAATGCTAATATTACCGATAAAATGCTAATATTACCGGTCATAAAATGCTAATGAAATTTATATTGGTTTTAATGCTAATTATGATGGTGAAAACAAAATTATTTCAAAAAAAGTTAAGATGAAAAGAAATACTTTTAGAAATTTGTTTCTATCACGTCAGCGAGACAGCTGTGTGCCGCGATCATTTAAAAAATTCAACTCCTAAACATATTATTAAAACATCTGCAGCGTCTATGAACTGCGTACCTAAATGTCGTAGTTTCGTAACGCGGTTACTGCCGCAAATTTTAATATTTCCGGTGAAACTGATCCGTTAATGTCGTCCTCATTATTCTAACTGACATAATGTATAAAGAGGAAACTAATTAATCAAAACGACAACAAAATATAATGCGTGGATATATTGTACGTATTCATATATTTATTGGAATAAAAATCAGCTGTTTCACTGATGTGTTTTAAAAAAAATATTACTTCCTTATCGGTAACTCACTTTGCAGTACGTCTCTTCATGAAATTAATTTAAAATCAAGTTGGATTTACTTGGATTGTCAAGCACAAGATCCAGTTTTTCACATATTTATAAGACGAAGTTAACAATGAATCTTGAAAACCAACATTTTCAAAGGTAAAGATCTTTTTTATCAGTTTTTTAAGTGTTTATAGTTAGATATAAAATATAGTATAAAAAACAAATTGTTGTTCCAGGACTAAAATAAAATCATTTATAATGTGTTTCTCGATTCTACGTCTTTGTTATTAATTAGTTGATGTTGCTTTTCAGTTCTAAATCTTTTCTGAATTGTAACATTTTCAATGGTAATTTAATTTTTTCGTTTTAATTTTTATTTACCAATCGTCGTGGTCTTTCGTTAATTTTCTCTTAATGTTTGTTCTTCACTTAAAAGTTATATTTTTTAAATAATTTTACTGTCCATTTTATTTATAAATGGAATTTTTAACGTAACCTCAATTGAAATGATATTGACGCAACAGTTGTTGTTCGAAATCAGCTGTTTATAAGTAGTAACAATTATACGAGATATTAATATATAGAATAATTTTATTATTCAATTTATTTAGAAATTGAATTTTTAATATAACCTCAATTAAAGTGATACTGAAACAACAGCTGTTGTGCGAAATAAGCTGTTTTTAAGTAATCACAATTATAATTTTATATATACGCGTACAGTAGCACGCAACGCGCTAAATATGCTATTATATTTAATATGCTATTGGAATCGCGTACAATCCAACATCACAAACAGCCCTAAAAATACTACACATGTTAAAAAATTAAGCAATAGTCGTGTAACCAAAAATTTGCAACCATTAAACTTTCGGGTAAAAATATATTTAGTAATTGTTAGTAAAACGATCGTTACCCAAAAAAATTCCGAAAATGCTTTTCAAAATCATTAACAAAAATATTTGACTGCCTTAAAAACTCTTACAGTCTGGATATATTAGAAGTTTAAATGTTTAAATTTTATTGAATATACAAATATGAGCTATGACATCTTTGAAAATTTTAAACGAAACATTAAACAGGTTATATTTTGACCTGTTTAGCCTGTATTTATAATAAACATGCGGGTCATATAGGATTTGTGCAAACATTCAAAGCAAACAACATAGAAAACAGACGTGCCAGTATAGCATAGTGAGAGATCATAGCTACAGAATAACATAACACAACATTATTTTAGTATCGTATAATAATAAACATGCAATCTTTGTATATCCTTTTCTCCATAAACAGCTGTAACGATTTTGATATAATATTTAAATGTACCATTTTTGGCTTGAGAAAATCGATCTGGTCGGGTTTAAACTTTGGGATAATTGTTTTAATAAGAAAAACGCGTTCTTGTCGTTCTGAAGGAGTTCGTAAACTTGTTCAAGGTCATTCTAGTTATTTTTTTTACAAAAATGGTTTTGAATTAATTTATCACTTGGTACTCTAAATAATTACACCTGAAGTTAAGAAAAAGTAAAATTTTCTGATATATTTTAGCGAATTTTTATTGAAAAAATGAGCCATTGGAGCAGCCGTCTTGATAAACTTCAGATCCGGGAGCTTCAAATGACAACTTATCCTGACCTACCTACAATTCTGTTGGAATATTTAAAAATTTGTACATTTTATATATATACATATATATATATACATATATATATATATATATATATATATATATATATATATAGTTTTAATCAAATCAGACCAAAATTGCAAACACACACAAATGTATATGTATATATAGCCTATATATATATATATATATATATATATATATATATATATATATGTGTGTGTGTGTGTGTGTGTGTGTGTGTGTGTGTATGTTCGCAATTTTAGTCTGATTTGATTAAAAAGTAGCGCGAAAATTGATTATGGTAATACCTTGGACTAGTTCGTTAACCAGCGAAATTCGTTCAACAGTTTCAAAATAACGGGAATTTGAAAAATCTTAAAATTCGTAACTTTTCTTTCTTAAATGCTTTTGAAAATCCGATTCCATCGTTATAATCAGTGTTAAAAATAGCGTAATTATCATTTTCAATTTTGAAAATCCTATAAAATTTAAACAATTTAGTTTGACTCTGGTCGGGGTTCATTTCGTATTTCCAATTTAGAGTGATAGTATAAAATCCTAGTACATGCAGATTTTAATGCTGATTATGATGGTGAAATTAAAATGTGTAAAGAATAAGATAAAAATAGAATACTTTTTTAGGATCCGCTTCTATCACGTCAGTAAGATTGTTTAGTACTTTAATTATTTTTATTGGAAATAGTAAAATATTTTAGTTAGCTGCCAGGTAAGCTATATTAATTGACACATTTTAATATTTGACTGTTACAATATATAAAACAAATAACAAATGCTTTGAATTTTATTGTGAGGTTTTCATATTTTTTCTGATCACGCGAGGTCAAACTTTGTCCGCTTTGTCCATTTCAAGAACTTTTCAAGAGACTCTTAAATATTGAACCTTTTTAAGTTAACCAATAATTTGAATCACATTTTACTTACAATCTCATAATATTAAATATCCTTTTTCTCAAAAATTTCTCTAACGATTTTGATGTTGGAATATATCATTTTCGGGCTAGAAGGTTCTCATGTTGTGGCAAATTAATTGTAATTAGAAAAATGTGTTTAGAAGCCATATAGTATAATATAAAAGTTAACGTAAACTAAATTTTATACGTAAAATGGTAATATTTATGAATACACATTTTTTGACCTTAAAATAAGTTCATACTAGTTGTGGATAACCGCCGTTTTTCAGTTCTGAATAAAAAAAAATCATTTTTAAGGCAAAAAGAAATGTTTGTATGTCAAGAGTCTCTGTGGATAATTTTAATATTAGCAATGACCAACAATATTTCTAAAAAATATTGAACAAATATCGCTTTTTGTTTTAATATCATTGGATTAAAAAAATGATATTTTGAAGGTGTTTTTGGAAATAGAGCGAAGTTGATGGGTCTGCCTGCCACACAATTTCGTCTTGGAGCCTTGAACAACTTTCATGTGAAATTTGGTTGTAATATCTTTAAAAAAAATATTTGCAACATACACACAAGAGCAGAGAGGTATGTTATAAAAGTAATTTCTACATTTTTGTATCATTTACATGTCAGAATATTATAACAGGTGCTTCTTTCTGTAATAACCAAAGCTAAAGAGTTTTATGTAAATTTCTTAAATAAACATTGCACAGTAATATTTCGTTGTTTTATTTTCTTGGCAGAAAGGTCTAGCTTGTAGGAGAGGGCGGGGTGGGGTGAGTTGTGCGGTGGATTCGGGTTATTAAAGATTCAAAATGGTCACTCAGGTCGGAGTGGCTTAAAGCCCAAAACGTTTTTAATATTTAATTATGTGGAAAGTCTGAAATCGATATTTACTTCGGTTAATGGTTTCAGTGAGGGCACAGTTGACATTTTGTGGACAAACTCTCCTCGGCTTCTGCGCCTTATAGAACACAAGTCAGATAAAGTGTGATGAAATATGAGAAAAAGTTGCCTACACGCATATAGGTTAAATCTTTAAAAGTTCTGTTAAAATTAAGTTTATACACACGAAAAAATATTCTAAAACAATCCTTATTAGAACTGTAAAAAAATTCAAAATTTGTTAATCTATCTCAGATGTTTTGGATCCGGAGGTAAAACGCGTGTATCTGTCTGACTTTCGGTAACGATCTTCTTTTCCGTGAACGATGTTGCAGATTACTATAATACAATTTTATCAACATCGTTTTTGTAGCAGCTCGTAAGCAAGAACAATATAGAGGATGTCAACCAAAAATACTTAGGGGTACCTAAGGGAAAACATTTGGAGGATATATTTTTTTTTTTTACTTTTATATCTACTTTCGGTATCTTTGAAACTATACGAGAAGTTAATCCGAAAGTATAGTTTTTTTACATAAAAAGTCTGTACATCTAGATTTTTTTTAAGAGCTCACGTTTTCACATCCTCCTCCTCTAATTTTAATGTGTCAAATCAGAATAGTTTCGAAAAATGTTTAAAACTAATGTTTAGTTCAAACAAAGGTTGCCATTATTGATTTCCAAAAGAAATTTATGGAAACCATCTAACACATGTTTTAACAAATATACCAAAAAATGTAAAAGTTGTTTTAAACTACAGCGTGATTAAACACAGATTCAAATGTGTTTTTGAAGATTCGCCTGCTTATAATGTTAGCTTTGGCGAGAGAAGTGAATAGAAAAAAAAGTCTGTCGAACGGAAGAATGTAACGGAAATATAGAAAGAACGAGCAAACAAATTTCGTTTCTCTATTTCTGTCTCTTTATTTTTTTCTTCCTTTTCGATAACAGTACTTACACACACGCGCCCGCACACATACACACACTTACACACACACACACACACACACACACACACACACACACACACACACACACTTACACAAACACACACGCACACACGCACGTACTCACACACGCGCATACAAAAATCAACACATCTTGGCTAACACTAAAGTATAAGACGACCTGTCTGTTAAGTGAATGACACCGGGAAATTGGAGTATCAAATGGAGTTATCGGATATCGGGCGACTTCCAAGTATACCTCTGCATGTGGGTTTTTGTACTACTAGACTTAGCAAGTCATTTCCTTAGCTACTCTCCCCGCAGGGGGTGCAGATTAGCTGCACCTTTTGAGATGATTTAGACATCCCTCGCAGTACCCGAGTCTAACACACACTTACACTTACAACACTACACTTACCACTTTAACACTTTACATTCACACTTATATTTAGGAAGGCGATAATAGCTTCAATGTGCTTTTCGCCTTAAAAAAAAAATCCTTAGCTCCTCATGCGAATGTGAAATAGAATGAACAGAATCTCATTGAAGAACAACAATCTGGCTAAATGGAGCCATGGTAAGCACAAACTGATTCCAAGTACACCTGAGGGTCCGAGACACGGATTACACATGGACCCGAGAGCGACGGTTTTTGTATATTAGAAAAAAACTGATAACTATTTGTTAATTGAAAAAATTGAATGTTTAACAGACGATAAAATTAGCCAAAAAAACAAAATAAAACTCATTCTAGGCGTGGCGTGTTCCAAGTTGACCACTATATAAAAGAACAAAATCTTATTTCATAATAAGGGGCCTGCTTAAGATTTTAGGTCCCGGGTCTGAAATTTCATGGGGGGGGGTTTATGAATGGAGCACAATTTCTGTAATAAATTAAATAGAAATAAAGTGTTTTATTAATTAAAAGCGTTGCAGTTGCTCACCTTGAATTCTGTTTAAATTGTAGTCTTTATAAAAAAAAATCTATATCTAGATATAACCCTGTAACTGAACAGGAATATACGCGTAGAAAGGGGAAGCAATAGGTATGTAAAGGTTGTGGTACTATGGTAAACTTAGCAATTTATGTTTCCTTCGAATTTCTTCACTTCGACCAAACCTTTAAGTAAATCAAATAAACCGATTTTGAGAAATTGTATGGATTTTTCGAATCGCATTTTTCGTAAAAAATAACAGAAGATTAGCTGCACCTATTGAGAGGATTTAGACGTCCCTCGCGGTACCCGAGTCTAACAAACACTTACATTCACAACATTACACGACCTTTAACACTTTACTCTCACACTTACATTTAGCGAAGCGATAATAGCCCCAATGTGCTTTTCGCCTTAAAATAACAACAAAAAAAGCTTGGTAACGTTGGTTAAGACACAGATCAGGCTTCTCTCTGAACTTGCACACCTTAGAAGTAGGTTCGAAACGTGATTCTTATCTCTCTTAAAACACCTAAAGGACAATGCAAGAAAGTTCATGCAATGCTTTGCATCTATCTCGAACAGAGGAAAAGCAAAACCTTAATATTATTTTAAAAAATGGCGTTTCACTATTTTGAAGCGTTTTAAATTAGCGATTGTGCGAAAACAATATACGGTTGATACGCAGAATTTCTATTCTTTGCATTCACATTATTCGCGCCTGTAGTTCCAACAATAACAACAATAACCGCAGCGCTGTACGGGACAATAATCCCACGTATTATCTGCCTCAGTCAGCGCTATGAATAAAATTACCTGTCACAATGACAGCTTGTTATCTGGAACAATGTTATCTATATTTAAATGAAATCGGAACACCTGAACCGGAACGATTTTAGATAAATATAACAATGTTTAGTTTTCATAAACAGTTGGCCATTGTTAGATACACGGTGGTTTTGTTGCTATCGAAACTGTAATGTTTCTTTGTTCAGTTTAAGATAAGCCTTTAATAAGCGTAACGTTATTAAATGATATTTTAAATATTCACGCAACCGTATCGATAATGTGATAGAAGCGAATTTTCCCCAAAAATATGTTTTTTATCCAAATTTCTTTGAAATTCTTATTTCACTACCATAATCAGCATTAAAATAAGCATGTAATAACATTTAAAATTTTGAAATTACACTGAAAGTACAAAAATATACCCTGACCACCATAAATAAATTCTTCGTTTCAATTAATTTTTAAAGTTCAAAGTATTAATTTGTTTGCAGTTTTTAATACAAAAATCAATTTGATAAATACAAAAATCAATTTTTGTGCTAAATTTTAATCAAATCGGATTGCAATTGCGATTGTGCTAAAGTGCGCTCACACACACACACACACACACACACACACACACACACACACACACACACACACACACACACACACACACACACACACACACACACACACACACACACACACACACACACACACACACACACACACAGCGTACACATGCCCATGCACAAAGCACTAACGTACGCGCGCGTGCACGCACACGCACAAATATATAAGAGGTCAGTAACGAAGCTCATTTTAAAGTCGCAGATCTGGATTTTACCACGATGGCTGCTAGAATATTTTATGTTGTGAATTTGCTAACAATAAATTTGTAGACTCAAGGAATGAATGAAAGGCAATGATTATCCGCTAATCCTTGTATAAATTGATTGTTATATTTTTATTCCGAGTATTGAAAACTCCAGTTTTAAAATAAAACAGCTTTCATTTAATTTATCGAAGCAAACCACTTTGAATGGAATTCCTGCGAGAATTGAACTTAAACTGACTTGCTTAATTCTTTTTCAGACTTTTTTTGTAACGTTGACAGTTTGCGGATTGACAGAATATGTCATGATTTTAAAAATATAAATTTTTATAAAGTTATTTATTACGTAAAATGAGTGGGAAAATATTGGACTTCTGGTGGATATTTGCAGGCGTTTTGAGTTCAAAAGGATTTTATTGCTACGATTTCATTTATTTGTCTGTCCGTCTCTAGGTCTGTAAACACCGCTGGAGACGTAACTAACAGATTTTGATGAAATTCGGCTAGCAGTTGTGTTTTATCTTCAAACAAGGAAAATTTTCTAATTAAAAGAAAATTTCGTAACGTTTTTTCTGTAAAAAAAACAAAAAATTGTTACTGTACAAAACAAAACAAAACACGCTTGTGATGTTTTTCATTAAAGAATAATCGCGGTACGCATCCGTCTCTTTGACGTGATTGATTCCATCATAGCATTGCATTTCATTCAAAATACGAAAATAAACTCTAACAGCTGTCAAATGAAATTTCTTAATTTCAACTATTGAAAAATCGGATTGCTAATATGTGCAGGTTTTAACGTCGATTACGATGGTGAATAAGATTTTGAAAAATATTTAGAACAACAAAAAAGTTACAATTTTTTAAAGAATTTAAATTGCCATAAGTTTAAAATTGTTGAACGATTTTTTCTGGTTAACGAGTTGGTTCAAGCTATTACTATAATCGATAACAGTCATTTTACCGTTTTGGGTCTGGGTATTACTATAATAGCTTACTTTCTAATGAAAATACGCTAATAATCCTGAAATACAGGATAAACCATATCACTAAATTTCTGTTTGACAAATTTCTGAGAAATCTTATTGACTGGTTTAGTGCTAAATCAGCTATTAGCTTAGCTGTTACACGATGTCCATAGAAATTTTAAAATAGGTTATTTTAGTTTACTTATTTCTCTTTATTTCTGTATAATTCTTAAGTTTTTTTTTAAATTGGTAATCTCTTTTTATTTTGATTTGTATCGGTCGAGTTTATATTACTGATCTTATTATTAATTTGAAATTATTTAACTGATATTTAAGAAAACAGACATTTATCAATAAAAATAAAACAAAAATCGTGTTCAATATGTCACACTGTTAATTCTCTAATAATTGTGATGGCTAGACTGGGCGTGTAGTACAATGGTGTTTGTTAATAATTTAAATATTTATTATTGAACATATTTATGTAGAATGAAATATATATATATACATATATATATATATATATATATATATATATATATATATATATATATATATAAATAATAAAAGCTCTAAACAAGTTTGTATTAGTCGAGTCAGGCAGTATTTTTATTTAAATTTTATTGAAATTATTTACATAAATAATTTTAAAGAAATAAATTTTAAAAATAAAACGTTTAATGTCAGCAATGGATTAATTTCTCATTTCCCCTACTTTCGAAGCAGATATCATATAGCACTATGCCACAGATGTACGTAGAAGCAAACTGCTCATTGGTAGTTTTAATAATCATTTCAGGAATACTAATACTGTGTACACTGCAAGCGTGACGCTTTTTTATATTTTATTTGTGCTATCAAGTGTTTTTATTTTTTTTTCAGATAAAAAAAACGCTGAAAAAGGTTCCACTTCAAAAAGTATTGCTTTTTTGAAACTAGATTATTTTATCGTAATTAGATTTAATGTATGTTAAGTAAGACAAATTAAATGTATAAAGTTTTTAATTAAAGAAAAGTGTTTCAGATATCACGTTGCGGATTTGAGTCTATATATTTGATACTTTGTCAATCAAGTGTCCGTTGCAAAGGCGCCTGTCTATTAGTTAAAACTTCCTTACTTTTAGTATTTGATTAAAACTTTATTGTTAAGCGAAATCTTTATTGTAAAAAGTTTCCTCATTACACTTATAAACTAAACTCAAAGAAACTTTTTTTTAAATTTCGAAGATGGATAATAATTCATTCTGCAGTCTGCGTTCATTGATCGAATATTTTAATAAGTTTACGTTCTGTAATAATTAAAAAGAAATATTTTTAGTTGAAGTTAAGAAATATTTTTAAGATTTAGTTAAGAAACAAGACCGATTATTTGTGAAATATGTTTTTTTTAGGACTTGAAGAGAGTTTCGACCAAGAAGATACAATGAACGAATCATACAACTTTGGTGAGAATTTCAATTTGATGTTGTGAAATAGTTGTTTAGACTAAGTTTTTTTTAATACTGGAGTGCCAAGACGTCCATCGATTCTGGTTTTGCCACTCAGCTGTATAGTTTATTGTGTGCCCTTGCCTACAGATTCAACCTTCCCAATCTATCCTCTTTAGAGAAACGGATCCCCTCACTGAATTAAAACTTAATTTTTAAATTCAGATTTTAAAAAATCCCGTTAATAGGTTATATGGTTAAAAGTTGAAATGACTGCCATTTTGAAACTGTTAAACTGATTTCTCTGAAATACAAACTTGCACAAGTTACAACGAAAATCGACTTTTGTGGCGAGTTTGAATAAAATCGGTCTGAAATTACGAACAGAAAAGTTTTAACACACACACACACACACACACACACACACACACACACACACACACACACACACACACACACACACACACACACACGTAAAGAACGGTCCCAGGTCTGGATCTTACCATGATGACAGCTCCAGTAGTTAATTTTCCAATGAAAACAGATTAATATTAATTTTAAGAGATACAGAATGCCAAATGTATCCATTGGTGAAAAAATTTTAATTTCATATTTTTTACTGCACAATTTAAAAACGAATATTTTTTTAATGCAACTTCATAATTCGATTTAACGTCCGGACGCTAGAGGTGCATTACCAACAGACAGTCTTAGAATGTAACTACAATAAAATACGTCTGACATAACAGTGAAATTCCGTTCTAGTTTCGCCGCTATATCGAACCGTTTCACCCAATTCCATTTTAAATCTAAACACTGCCTTGCATTATATTATGTTTTTAATACATGTATTTCCATTAATTTTGTATTCATTGTTTTCGACCTAACGTCCGTTGTTTTGGCATTCTTACAGCATAAATAACGGGAAATGTATTTACATTATGAGTTAAGTTTGTTCAGAATTCATGTTTCAACTTACATTATGTAAATTGTAAATCTGCTGATAGTTTGTTGTTGTTTTAAAAATATTTATTCGTGTGTGGATGCTGTTTATTATTTATTTATATTTTATAAGAAACAATACTACAATTGTCTTAAAAAATTAATTTATTTTTTTATCATTTGTTTTTATTTATTCAATCAAGCTATCTTTATTGAAATAACAATTACTACCAAAGTTTTACATTCAACCCTGGTTCATAAAATTTGAACTTGATCCTAACCGTACTTACACATTTTCAAAATGTGTTTAAAAGTTTTAAGCACACGCGCGCGCGCGCCACACACACACACACACACACACACACACACACACACACACACACACACACACACACACACGCACACACATACACACATATATTTGACTGACTGTGACTTCAAAACCGAACAAAGTTATTTAAAAATGTATTTCTCCAAACGATTTTTAGCAAAATATTACGTGAAAATTGTGTACACTGAAGATGGCGAATCCAAAATAAAGAACCAAATTTTTGAAAACGTATTTCAGAAAATTTTAAGTAATTCCATAATAAAAACTCATTGCGCTCGGAAGAATGGAGTCACTCTTTCGTGAGATATTTTACTATACAGAGACTTCCGGGACACCCAGTATATATATATATATATATATTCAAAAGCAGATCTAGAGGAAGAAAAAAAACCCCAACACTATAATTGACAGTTAAACCTCTTGCTCAATAAACCTCTTGAATACTAGTTCAGCAGATTGGTGCCCGTAGTAAATTCCAACAATCTACTGACAAGCTCATTCTGATGAAGATGGTTAGGGTTTCCTTAACAAAAAACTCTTGAATCTTACTATCGGGAGCCTCTTAATCATGAAATATGTGCTGTAGTTTTCTCCACGGTATATAGATACACGGTAGGGGCCACGCGCATGTCCTCCCCACCACTTGCCGGCTATGGCGCGTCATCGGGGCAAACTCAGACGTAGTGTTTAGTAGGAAACAGTTTATAATGTTAGTTTTAGTAACTGTATTATAGTAATTACAATAATAATTCTTTTTGTATAACATTATTAACGCTATTAATTACTTACTGAATCCGTTCATTATCAAAACAGAAACTTTTTATTTTATACAATATTACATAATATTAAAGTAAATTATAGGTAAAGCTTGAAAAATTCCAGGTTATTTTTTGTTTGAAAGTTAAAAGCACACCACACTATGAATTATGTATCTGCGGATTTTCCGTCACAATTATGTGGTTGACTGTGAAAACGCACATATCAAATAAAAAATTAACAACAAATTAAATAGCACTTAGACGTATGCCTATTACTTATGTTTCAACACACACACACACACACACATATATATATATATATATATATATATATATATATATATATATATATATATAAATTGGCAATAGCACGACCAGTCATTGTTATGCATACACAATTATACAACAGCAAGCAAAACAAATTATGTATTTTTTAGGATTCAAAACATAGGCTACTTAAATCTTTTCTTACACTTATTAAACCTCGACCATAAAACACAATTATCACCTTTTATTTAAAACATCTTTTATTTACACAAAAAAGACCTTTTACTTAAAACACAACTCTCACATAAACACACCGAATCTCTAACTACATTTACAGAACATCGCATTGTTAAACGGGAAATTACATAAAGTAGCAGTCACCGTAAATAGAATTGTATTTACGGTGGTAGCAGTGAAAAGTTTGATCCAGTGACGTCACTCGCGCGTTAGTCTACTGCGCACACCCATCGTGGCCCCTACCGTGGTTTTCTCCTCCTTCCTGCGTAACATACACACGGCTTCTCCATGGTACATACCTACCCTGATCATGTGCGCCCTCATAGTGCCCTGTAACTAGCCTCATGATCTTCCCGAATTGTGCTCTGCCCAAGATGTTTGGAGCCCCTTTAAGCTCTCCACAAGGAATTTTGCTTGAGAGGCGCTTACAATGGAAATGCCCATGAAGTTTATCCCATCTTGCCTGGCGTTTATCATTAATCCATTTATGACTTACAGATGGTATCCCCACCAGAGAATCCATTTATGATTCTCTGTAGCAGATCCCCACCGGCCAACTACAGAGAACTCCCTAAAGACAGGTCAGGACCGATAAACGCAGATGCAGGTCACAGTCCAGCCAATCGGTTTGCCCTTCATTACTCTCGATCGCCTTATGCCCCAAAACCTAGTGAAGAGTAATTGTCCCGGTTTCCCAGGGTCAGAGCGTTGAGGTTATCCTTTCACTCCCAGACCAGCAAATTAAAGAATCCACAATTGCTACCTGACTATCAGTAAAATTTGAATCACCTTTTTCAAGACCCTTTTCAAATTCTCCCGAACACAGTCATTGATGACCATTACTTCAGCTTAAAGAACTGTTTCGTGATATCCCATGGTAAGTACTCTTCAACCCCGGTCTCAAGCAATTCACCCCAGTACCAGTGCTGTCTTATGTCTTAGTCTTGGAACCGTATACAAATGTATACCGTACAATGTCTCTACAGATTTTCAACTCACGATCTCCCACCTCAAAAGTCAACCTGACATCAAAAGATGTAGAAACCATGTGTCGTTTATATATATATATATAAATATATATATATAATTTACTTGTAGTAAAGCCTCCTCGGTGGCCTAGTTGATAGCTTACTGGGCTTTCACCTCGAGGACCCGGGTTCGATTCCCGGACAGAACTTGGCATTTTCATACGCTATAAATCATCCCATCGTCTGCATTAGCCCAAGTGTGCACAATATCGGATGTTAAACACTAAAAAAGATCATTTGTAGTAGATTCCTAGTTATTTTATGAAGAAAGTTAAAAAAAGTACGTTAGATGATTTAAAATTTAAAAAGAGAACTTTTTTGACTCGTGTTTTATATATATATGTATGTTATATTTATTTGGTTTATGAAATTTCAAATGCCTGCAGTTTTCAAATACATTACTACATAAGTCTGTTTATTTTTTAACAATAAGTCTTTATCTTAGTTAGTGCAGCGTCAAATTTCAACGTAATTAGTCAAACCATTCTGGAGTGAAAAATGTAAATGGCGGTTAGTATGAAAACAAATTATTTCCGGCCCCATGTGTATAGATTGTTTTTGGCAACTAATTTTAGAAACACTCTGTATATACAATACATACATATTTTAACGGCTCTCTAAAACGTATAGCGATCGTGATCAGTGCACGGCTTTAAGAGTTTTTCCCAGTAGAAATTTACTGAAAACTGTACTAACCATTTTTCATTGACGTTAATTTGATGTTTAATTAATTTAAATGTATTCGAGAAAACAACGGAATGAACACTTAAATTCGGCAAATCTTTTCGACCTTTCACTTCTTAAGAGGAATCCTGCAGACAGACAAATCGATAATAAAAACAAGTGGTTATGTCGGCAAACTTTCCTTACTGTCGAAAACACAATAACAGAACTTTCAATCTTCCTTATTATTCATTTCACCGCTACGAAAGTAAAAGAACGAACGAGCGCCTATGTATTCAACAGAAAGAGGCAATCAATCAGCGTAAATGTACAAATCCGCGATGAGTGTTCCGTGGTGCATCTGATGACAAATGGTGTGTCGATGGTTTGATGGATGCGTTGGCAGTAGCTGTTTGGGCAGGAAACATTTTTTGGCTAGTGTACAGTATAATTTGAAACTAAAAGGAAAAAAATGAAGTGATTAAAATGAAACGTAGCGATTGCCTAAGCTTTTATATCGGTCAGACATCTCTCTCTTTTTAAAAAACACACACCCAGAAGTTCATTATATACAAACTGGGCTTTCGCAGAACATCTTTTGAATAAAAACCTTAAATTCGAAGACATTCACACCAACAGAGAAATATTATATTTATGTAATAAAAGCAGTTATATATGGATGCGATTGAAGAGTTTGAGATTTACAAGAACAAAAAATCAGACAGCCCATAACTTCCTCAATGACAAACTCTCATTTAAATCAAATTTAATATATGACATGGCTCTAAGGATGTGATTTAAATAAATAATACAAGCTGTTTGAAAAAGAACGTCCTAGTTTTTTGTGTAAATTTAATGGTGAAATTAATGAAAAATTACATCAACGAGTACATACAGTGAAAGAGAACACCTTCAAGTTTCTTTTAAAGTTAGTAAACTTCAACGTGGGATCTGTTTGTTGCCCTACACACGAGACGATATTCCACTTCTCGCCAGGCATTCACCAACATAGCAGGTGTAACTGTGTCAACCGCAGCGATGATTCTTTCCAATAAATGGTTGATGTCACGGACCTTTAAGGAATACAAAACATTTTTTATGTGTCCCCAAAAGAAAAAGTCAAGTGGGGTTAAGTCCGAGGTTAGTGATGGCCAAGAGATTGGGACAGCAATTCTATCCACCTTCCTTGAAAGCGAGTGTCAAGAACCGCGCGAATTGTAATGAGGTGGGGCTCCATCTCTGTTGAAAAAACACAAGCCCTTTTTCCACCTCAATATCTTCCACCTGGGGAAAGACATACTCTGTTAACATTTCCCACTATACGTCCCCGTTTATTGTTCATTATACAAAAATGAAACTACTAATCACTCGATCTTCTGCACTGCAACGCCTGAACTGAGCGCTGTCGCCGTTATTCTCAAGGTCACTCAGAACTGCCAACTGCAGGAACGGAATTCCCACATTTGCGTGAACAAAACTTGGAGAGTTGTTGAATTAAATACCACAAACTAGAATAGCGTATGTCCCTTTGTACAGATTTTAGAGTATATAAAAACTAGCGATTTTTTTTCAAACCCCTGTATATTTTTTTTTTAACGTCCGACTATTGTGCACACTTGGGCTAATGCAGACGATGGGATGATTATACCAAGCCCTGATTATACGAGAGTATGAAAATACCAAGCCCTGGCCAGGAATCGAACCCGGGTCCTCGGGGTGAAAGCCCAGTACGCTATAAAATAGGCCATCGAGGCGGCAAAAACCCCTGTATAAAACTAACAGACGCATCCTAACTGATAACACTGACGAGAGTGCTACTACTCTTAAAGACTTCGCAAGTCTTGGTCACTTTTATTTTCGATTTCTATCGTACTTCTCGTGGTTTCCGCGCTTTTATAGTTTGAATTCTTGCTTTTGGGCATGTAATAAAGCGTTTTAGTAACAAAAATATCGAAAAATCCAGGTCACTACATATTTACCATTTTCTCATACAATGTAATTACACAAACATATATACTACCTTAGAATTAAAGTATCCTAATATAATTGTATATGTTATACATTCTGCACTTTGCGTCGAAAACAATGAAAAGTCTTATAAGAGAAATACCAGATTGTGATTATTTGATTTAATGGAACTTAAAATAACAAAACTACAAACAAAAAAACAAACCAGACTTTCACAAAGAGAAAATACTTACAATTATAGTAATTTTTAACGTATCGTAATTTGCACTTTACGTTTATTTTTACATTTAATATTGAAAATTCAAAACAAAGTAACAAATTAGTGTCAGTTTTGAAAAAAATTCAACTAAAATAATTGAAAATGTAACATTAAAAGCAATAATTTTGCAATAAATAAAACACAGATTTTGATTCTTAAAACAGGATTAGATCTACGTCCATCTCATGTGCCTAAATTTCAGGTCCAGTAAACAGTAAACAGTAATTAAACCTAAATACAGTTAACACATGTCACAAAACTAAATACTACATAATTATGTTGGGCTGGGTAAGTAGTATAATAACGTTTTTTTAAAACGGGAATAGGCCTATGTTTATCTCAGATACCTAAACCATTTTCTTACCAAGTTGGTCCAGTGGTTAAAGCGTGATTGAATATCAAACACACAAACTTTCAGAAATATGTTATGACTAGCTGTTACCCGTTGCGGCTTTGCCTGCAATTATAATGTAGGCAATAAAATTTATAGTCGATTTTCAAAATCAGAATAGGTCATTTCATTTTAATATATTTCTATTTACAATATTATACGATTTATGGTTTTCGGCCAAGAAATATACATTTTTGCTACTCGATACTCTAAAACAGGGTCCTGTCATATTTTAATAAAATACAGTATTATTAAAAAGTCAATATTATACAATTAAACTGGAATAGTATTGTGTTTATCTCAGGTACCTAAACCGTGTTCATACCAAATTTAATCTCAATTGGTCCAGTAGTTAGTGTGATTGAATAACAAACAAATAAACAAAAACAAACTTTCAGAAATATAATATGATTACCTGTTACCCGTCACGGCTTTGCCCGCAATCGTAATATACATTAAAGATCAATCATCACAGTGTTAGGACCAACAACCGTGTCAGTTAGGTTATGGTGAATTTCTTTTTTAAAATAAAGGTTTTTTTTAACGCACCAACGTGTTACTTAAGTTATGGAGTACTCTTTAAAAAAAATTAAGGCTTTTTTCCTGCATCACCGTATTAGGCCCAACAACCGTGTCAGGTTTTGGAGTACTTTTTTTAAAAAATAAATAAAGGTTTTTTTAATGCATCACCGCGTTAGGCCTAACAACCATGTTAGTTAACTTATGGAGTATTCTTTAAAAAAAATATAAAGATTTTTCACGCATCACCATGTTAGGCCTAACAACCGTGTCCGTTAAGGTTTGGAGTACTCTTTAAAAAAAATAATGGTTTTTTTCACACATCGCCATGATAGGCCCAACAACCATGTCAGTTAGGATATGTGGTATTCTTTAAAAAAATACAAAGGTTTTTTACGCACCACCGTGTCAATTAGGATATGTAGCCTAGTATTCTTTAAAAAAATATAAAGGTTTTTTCACGCATCACCGTGTTAGGCCTAACAACCGTGTCAGTTAGGATATGTAGCCTAGTATTCTTTAAAAAAATATAAAGGTTTTTTCACGCATCATCGTGATAGGCTCAACAACCTTGTCAGGATATCACAATTCTGTTGTTGTCACATATCACAATTTTATTGTGAAGTATTCTTTAAAAAAATATAAAGATTTGTTCACACATCACTGTGTTAGGCCTCTTAACCGTTATGGAGTACTCTTTTAAAAAAATATAAAGTTTTTTTTTCATGCATCACCGTATTTGGCCCAAAAACCGTGTCAGGTTATAAGTTCTTTTTTAAAAAAAATTAATAAAGGTTTTTTTAAAGGATCACCGTGTTAGGTCTAACAACCATGTTAGTTAGCTTATGGAGTATTCTTTAAAAAAAAATTTAAAGTATTTTTCACGCATCACCATGTTAGACCTAACAACCATGTCAGTAAAAGTTTTCAGTACTCTTTAAAAAAAATAAAGGTTTTTTTCACACGTTACCGTGATAGGCCCAACAACCGTGTCAGTTAGGATATGTATTATTCTTTAAAAAAATATAAAGGTTTTCACGCATCACCGTGTTAGGTCTAACAACCGTATCAGGATATATTGTAGGCTATTTTTTTTTTAAATATAAAGGTTTTTTCACGCATCACCTTGTTAAGCCTAACAACGGTGTCAGTTTGGTTATGCAGTATTCTTTTTAAAAAATGGGTTTGTTATCACCCAAAACCCGTGTTAGACGTATTTTTATTGTTTTACCGATTTACAACACGTTGCTGATTTTCAGCGGGTAGCAATTTTGAGGTTATGTTGATCACTTTTATTTTTGATTTTTATCGTACTTCTCGTACTTTCATATTTTGGATTCTTGCTTTTGGGCACATAATAAAGCATTTTAGTAACAAAAATAACGAAAAATCCACGATATGCTACACTGCATATTTACCATTTTTTCATATAATATAATTACACAAATATATATACTACCTTACAATTGGCACTCTGCGTAGGGATTTTTTTTACATTTAATATTGAAAATTCAACACAAAGTAATAAATTAAAGTCAGTTTTGAAAAAAATTTCAACTAAAATATTGAAAATGTTACATTAAAAGCAATAATTTTGCAATAAATAAAACACAGATTAAGATTCATAAAATAGGATTGAATCTATGTTCATCTCAGGTACCTAAATCTCAGGTCCAGTAAATAACTACAGTTAACACATGCCACAAAACTAAATACTAATAATTATTTTGGGCTGGGTAAGTAGTATAATGACGTTTTGTAAAACGGGAATATGCCTATCTCAGATACTTAAACCATATTCGTACCAAATTTCATCTTAATTGGTCCAGTGGTTAAAGCGTGATTGAATAACAAACAAACACTCAAACTTTCAGAAATATAATATGATTAAGATTAAGATTAAGATAAGATATATATATATATATATATATATATATATATATATATATATGTGTGTGTGTATGTATGTGTGTGTGTGTGTATGTGTGTGTTTGTGTGTGTAATTGTATATATACAATAATAATAATAAATTCTTATAAAGTGTTATATTTCAAAATGTCTGTCTAAGGGTTTTTTTGAACTTCTGCTCAGTAACTATGTAGTCAAGGTATTGTTAAACTTCAAAGACAGAAGACAGGATTGTAGGCAGGTTATTTTAATTAAGATTTATTTTAACTGAAGTGAGATACCGGGCATAACAATTTGCCTTTGAACATTTGACTATTTGTTCTTCTGCTTTGTTGCGAGAAAAGGAAAAATAGAAAGATATTGTAAAAGGCTAAAATGAAGTTAACTCAAAACAAAATAATTTGTACGAACTGATCAGAAGTAATTAATTACTACTTTTAAAAAAAAGTAACTGGCAGCATGGACTAAGATGTAGTATTGTACAACTACTGTTTGTGTGTTTGTGTGTGTGTGTGTGTGTGTGTGTGTGTGTGTGTGTGTGTGTGTATGTGTGTGTGTGTGTGTGTGTGTGTGTGTGTGTGTGTGTGTGTGTGTGTGTGTGAAATATACAATTGACGTTTGAAATTATATTAACATTGATATGATATATATATATATATATATATATATATATATATATATATATATATATCTATATCTATCTATATATATATATATATATATATATATATATATATATATATATATATATATATATATATATATATATATATATATATATATATATATATATAGAGAGAGAGAGAGAGAGAGAGAGAGAGAGAGAGAGAGAGAGAGAGAGAGAGAGAGAGAGACATATATATACAGAAAGAGAAAGAGAGAGAGAGGAACTGGCTTTAATTTGGTGTATCTGAAATTTCTGTATAGTAATCCACTGGAACTTTATAACGTCCTAAATTCAGATGTTTTCTTTCGTTGGCCAGACTGTAGCTGACTTGAAAGAACACTCGTTAAAAGTGGAATAGTGATTTGATTTTAAAATTGGCATTGGTGCCGTGTATATATACTTAGACAAATTAGCCCATTTGCAGAACTCTAGTTCCACTCACGCTACCGTTAATTGGGTCGGAATGCATTGTAACATTGAATCCGTCAATAAATCAAACTATATCGACCGTTTCCTGTTGTAAAGTGGAATATTATTAACAAGACTTGTTCCGCTAATGGAGTCTAAAGAGGTAGTATTTGGTGAGAATCGATTTCCAGCTGAAAGGTTTTTGTTAAAACGATGAGAAAGTATCGACGTTAGTATGGAAGCTTCTTAGCTGACTTGGTTTTCTCAGAGAACGGAAGTAGCAATTTTGTTTTGAATCTTTGTGCACTTCATCAAATTTTATTAGTTTAATAATAAACTACACACGACGAGTTCAAAACACACACACACACACACACACACACACACACACACACACACAATACTGGGCACCGTTATACTGTACTGTACATTCCGTGGCATTGCATAAATTTGTATGCCGTGGCAATGCATAATTATATGTAAACTTATTGAACAATGTTCTCAGGTTGCTGAGTCGAAGATTAAACTACTTAACCAGCAGAGAGTCGTGGCATGCACGAATCGAACTGGTACACTGAGAAATTCAAATAAAATATTTTGTAACACGACTGTATTAGCTTTAGAAACGTTTAGAGTAGAGTGTTATTGTACAAATACACTTGATCGCGACACCCGTCTGTCTTACCGACGTGATAAGAACGAATTTCTAAAAGAATTTTTTTATCTAGCAGTTTTCTTTAATTCAAATAACATTTATACAAACATAGCCACACTAAAATCTGCATGTGTTAAGTATTTTTTAACTTTTCCTTCCTCCTAACCCCCGTTTGCTCATAATTTCCGTTTGAAAATTCAAAACATTAATTAATTTATGCAATTTTTAATCGCTGGTAACTTCGATGAAATCTGATTTCCAGACTAAATTTAAGACGAAAAAGTTAAGAATTTTCAAAGATTTGAAACGGTCACCAATTGAAAACTTTTGAACTGATTTTGCTGGTAATGAAGTCTTCTAAAAACGATTTGTGTGACAAGTTTGAATCAAATCGGACCAAAATTTCCTAAGTGCTAACACCTACATTTCATTTCAACAGTCTACACAAGTTTAATTTTCTCAACAGTCTATACAAATTAAAATTTCAAGAGTCTATACAAAGTTGCATTTCAACAATCAATACAAGTGTAATTTTCTAGAGTCTACACAAGTTTAATTTTCTCAACAGTCTATACAAATTAAAATTTCAAGAGTCTATACAAATTTGCGTTTCAACAATTAGTACAAGTGTAAATTTCAACAGTCTATACAAGTTTAATATTCTCAACAGTCTATACAAGTCTATACAAATTTCATTTCAATAGTCGACAAAAATTTGCATTTCAGTAGTTTTTACGTTTACATTTTAACAGTCTATACAAGTTAACATTTCTCAACAGTCTATACAGGTTTACATTTGAAGTATATACAAATTAAAATTTCAACAGTCTATATAAGATTAACAAAATTAACATTTTAACAGTCAATACAAATTTACAGTTCAACAATCTGTACAAGTTTAAATTTTAACAGTCTATACAAGTTTATATTTTAACAGTCTGTACAAATTTACATTTCAACAATCTATACAAGTTTTTATTGCAACTGTCTATACAAGTTTACATTTCAACAGGTAATACAAGTTTACATTTTAAACAGTCTATAAAAGTTTACATTTCAACAGCCTATACTGGTTTGCATTTCGACAATGAATACAAGTTTATGTTCAACAGTTTAAGCAAATTTCCATTTCAACAGGCTATACACGTTTATATTTTAAACAGTCTATAGTAGTTTAACTTCAACAATGTATACAAGTTTATATTTCAACAGTTTATAAAAATTTACATTTCAACAGTCTATACAAATTTACTTTTCTCAACAGTCTATACAAGTTTACATTGCAACAGTCTATACAAGTTTAAATTTGACAGTATGAAATTTACAAGAACATTCAACAAGGCGCCTAAGTACTTTAAAAAAATGAGCTTGACTATTTGGTAAATATAGTCTGAAATATAACCGTTTCTAACCGATCCAATATGTTTCACGTACACTACACAACAAACAACTGTAACCGGTAATGGCGAAGTAATAAAGGCCACAAGTAGAAGCGGAAACGCGCTATTTTATGGAACAATATACCGAACGTCGGTTACTTTACGGCCTTGGAAAAGTTTGATTTATTTTTCTTCTTGTTTTATGTGTTTCTCACAACGGAGGTAACATAAAGGCCGGGCGTATTCCCTGTAGGTTTGTAAATAACCAACTTACTTTTTATATATTGTGTTTATTATTTTTGTTCGTAATGTTTAGTAAATTGTTTTTGGAATTTTTATACGTGCAACTCGTATAGTAACGTGTATTTTAAGAGAGAAATGCATTAGTGACCTTATGAATGAGTGATTTTGTTGGGGGTTGGGGAAGTTGTTATTGCACTGCGAACTTTGTATTGTGCGTTCTTTTTATGTTCCTCAGTTACAGCATCTTCTCCAGTATTAGTCTCTTCACAAAGTCTAGGATTTGGAGAATATTTTCGGTGATTAACTTCCACACTTTTAATTTGTGATTTTCTTTTTTTTATTGATTTGCTTGCACTGCTAATTCCCTTGAAAATTTTGCTTCTCCCGACCCTTTGAAATTGTTCCATTCGCCATGATTTTTACTGTGCGATAGGATGGGAAGCCTTCTAACGGTCGAATAATATTAATACAACGTTATTTCATTTGGTTCAGGTTTCAAATGGTCCAGGTCGCTTAAACATAATTCTACAATACTATTTCAAATGGTTCAAACGAATGTTTAACACATTATTTCATTTGGTTCAGGTTTCAAATGGTCCAGGTTGCTTAAACATACGAATGTTTAACACATTATTTCATTTGGTCCAGGTTTCAAATGGTCCAGTTCGCTTATATATAATTCTACAACACTATTCAAATGGTTCAAACGAATGTTTAACACGTTATTTCATTTTGTCCAGGTTTCAAATGGTCCAGTTCGCTTATATATAATTCAACAACACTATTCAAATGAATCAAACGAATGTTTAAAACGTTATTTCATTTGGTCCAGTTCGCTTATATATAATTCAACAACACTATTCAAATGGGTCAAACGAATGTTTAACACATTATTTCATTTGGTTCAGGTTTCAAATGGTCCAGGTTGCTTAAACATAATTCTACAACACTATTTCAAATGGTTCAAACGAATGTTTAACACGTTATTTCATTTTGTCCAGGTTTCAAATGGTCCAGTTCGCTTATATATAATTCAACAACACTATTCAAATGGTTCAAACGAATGTTTAACACGTTATTTCATTTGGTCCAGGTTTCAAATGGTCCAGTTCGCTTATATATAATTCAACAACACTATTCATATGAATCAAACGAATGTTTAACACGTTATTTCATTTGGTCCAGGTTTCAAATGGTCCAGTTCGCTTATATATAATTCAACAACACTGTTCAAATGGTTCAAACGAATGTTTAACACGTTATTTCATTTGGTCCAGGTTTCAAATGGTCCAGTTCGCTTATATATAATTCAACAACACTATTCATACGAATCAAACGAATGTTTAACACGTTATTTCATTTGGTCCAGGTTTCAAATGGTCCAGTTCGCTTATATATAATTCAACAACACTATTCAAATGGGTCAAACGAATGTTTAACACATTATTTCATTTGGTTCAGGTTTCAAATGGTCCAGGTTGCTTAAACATAATTCTACAACACTATTTCAAATGGTTCAAACGAATGTTTAACACGTTATTTCATTTTGTCCAGGTTTCAAATGGTCCAGTTCGCTTATATATAATTCAACAACACTATTCAAATGGTTCAAACGAATGTTTAACACGTTATTTCATTTGGTCCAGGTTTCAAATGGTCCAGTTCGCTTATATATAATTCAACAACACTGTTCAAATGGTTCAAACGAATGTTTAACACGTTATTTCATTTGGTCCAGGTTTCAAATGGTCCAGTTTGCGTAAACATAATTCTACAACACTATTTCAAATGGTTCAAACGAATGTTTAACACGTTATTTCGTTTGGTCCAGGTTTCAAATGGTCCAGTTCGCTTATATATAATTCAACAACACTGTTCAAATGGTTCAAACGAATGTTTAACACGTTATTTCATTTGGTCCAGTTCGCTTATATATAATTCAACAACACTATTCAAATGGTTCAAACGAATATTTAACACGTTATTTCATTTGGTCCAGGTTTCAAATGGTCCAGGTTGCTTAAACATAATTCTACAACACTATTTCAAATGGTTCAAACGAATGTTTAACACGTTATTTCATTTGGTCCAGGTTTCAAATGGTCCAGTTCGCTTATATATAATTCTACAACACTATTCAAATGGTTCAAACGAATGTTTAACACGTTATTTCATTTGGTCTAGGTTTCAAATGGTCTAGTTCGCTTATATATAATTCAACAACACTATTCAAATGGTTCAAACGAATGTTTAACACGTTATTTCATTTGGTCTAGGTTTCAAATGGTCCAGTTCGTTTATATATAATTCTACAACACTATTCAAATGGTTCAAACGAATGTTTAACACGTTATTTCATTTGGTCTAGGTTTCAAATGGTCTAGTTCGCTTATATATAATTCAACAACACTATTCAAATGGTTCAAACGAATGTTTAACACGTTATTTCATTTGGTCTAGGTTTCAAATGGTCCAGTTCGCTTATATATAATTCAACAACACTATTCAAATGGTTCAAACGAATGTTTAACACGTTATTTCATTTTGTCCAGGTTTCAAATGGTCCAGTTCGCTTATATATAATTCAACAACACTATTCAAATGGTTCAAACGAATGTTTAACACGTTATTTCATTTGGTCCAGGTTTCAAATGGTCCAGTTCGCTTATATATAATTCAACAACACTATTCAAATGGTTCAAACGAATGTTTAACACGTTATTTCATTTGGTCCAGGTTTCAAATGGTCCAGTTTGCTTAAACATAATTCTACAACACTATTTCAAATGGTTCAAACGAATGTTTAACACGTTATTTCATTTGGTCCAGGTTTCAAATGGTCCAGTTCGCTTATATATAATTCTACAACACTATTCAAATGGTTCAAACGAATGTTTAAAACGTTATTTCATTTGGTCCAGTTCGCTTATATATAATTCAACAACACTATTCAAATGGTTCAAACGAATGTTTAACACGTTATTTCATTTGGTCCAGGTTTCAAATGGTCCAGTTCGCTTATATATAATTCTACAACACTATTCAAATGGTTCAAACGAATGTTTAACACGTTATTTCATTTGGTCCAGGTTTCAAATGGTCCAGTTCGCTTATATATAATTCAACAACACTATTCAAATGAATCAAACGAATGTTTAAAACGTTATTTCATTTGGTCCAGTTCACTTATATATAATTCAACAACACTATGCAAATGGTTCAAACGAATATTTAACACGTTATTTCATTTGGTCCAGGTTTCAAATGGTCCAGGTTGCTTAAACATAATTCTACAACACTATTTCAAATGGTTCAAACGAATGTTTAACAAGTTATTTCATTTGGTCCAGGTTTCAAATGGTCCAGTTCGCTTATATATAATTCTACAACACTATTCAAATGGTTCAAACGAATGTTTAACACGTTATTTCATTTGGTCTAGGTTTCAAATGGTCTAGTTCGCTTATATATAATTCAACAACACTATTCAAATGGTTCAAACGAATGTTTAACACGTTATTTCATTTGGTCTAGGTTTCAAATGGTCCAGTTCGCTTATATATAATTCAACAACACTATTCAAATGGTTCAAACGAATGTTTAACACGTTATTTCATTTTGTCCAGGTTTCAAATGGTCCAGTTCGTTTATATATAATTCAACAACACTATTCAAATGGTTCAAACGAATGTTTAACACGTTATTTCATTTTGTCCAGGTTTCAAATGGTCCAGTTCGCTTATATATAATTCAACAACACTATTCAAATGGTTCAAACGAATGTTTAACACGTTATTTCATTTGGTCCAGGTTTCAAATGGTCCAGTTCGCTTATATATAATTCAACAACACTATTCAAATGGTTCAAACGAATGTTTAACACGTTATTTCATTTGGTCCAGTTTTCAAATGGTCCAGTTCGCTTATATATAATTCAACAACACTATTCAAATGGTTCAAACGAATGTTTAACACATTATTTCATTTTGTCCAGGTTTCAAATGGTCCAGTTCGTTTATATATAATTCAACAACACTATTCAAATGGTTCAAACGAATGTTTAACACGTTATTTCATTTGGTCTAGGTTTCAAATGGTCCAGTTCGCTTATATATAATTCAACAACACTATTCAAATGGTTCAAACGAATGTTTAACACGTTATTTCATTTGGTTCAGGTTTCAAATGGTCCAGGTTGCTTAAACATAATTCTACAACACTATTTCAAATGGTTCAAACGAATGTTTAACACGTTATTTCATTTTGTCCAGGTTTCAAATGGTCCAGTTCGCTTATATATAATTCAACAACACTATTCAAATGGTTCAAACGAATGTTTAACACGTTATTTCATTTGGTCCAGGTTTCAAATGGTCCAGTTCGCTTATATATAATTCAACAACACTATTCAAATGGTTCAAACGAATGTTTAACACGTTATTTCATTTGGTCCAGTTCGCTTATATATAATTCTACAACACTATTTCAAATGGTTCAAACGAATGTTTAACACGTTATTTCATTTGGTCCAGGTTTCAAATGGTCCAGGTTGCTTAAACATAATTCTACAACACTATTTCAAATGGTTCAAACGAATGTTTAACACGTTATTTCATTTGGTCTAGGTTTCAAATGGTCCAGTTCGCTTATATATAATTCAACAACACTATTCAAATGGTTCAAACGAATGTTTAACACGTTATTTCATTTGGTCCAGGTTTCAAATGGTCCAGTTCGTTTATATATAATTCAACAACATTATTCAAATGGTTCAAACGAATGTTTAACACGTTATTTCGTTTGGTCCAGGTTTCAAATGGTCCAGTTCGCTTATATATAATTCAACAACACTATTCAAATGGTTCAAACGAATGTTTAACACGTTATTTCATTTGGTCTAGGTTTCAAATGGTCCAGTTCGCTTATATATAATTCAACAACACTATTCAAATGGTTCAAACGAATGTTTAACACGTTATTTCATTTTGTCCAGGTTTCAAATGGTCCAGTTCGCTTATATATAATTCAACAACACTATTCAAATGGTTCAAACGAATGTTTAACACATTATTTCATTTTGTCCAGGTTTCAAATGGTCCAGTTCGTTTATATATAATTCAACAACACTATTCAAATGGTTCAAACGAATGTTTAACACGTTATTTCATTTTGTCCAGGTTTCAAATGGTCCAGTTCGTTTATATATAATTCAACAACACTATTCAAATGGTTCAAACGAATGTTTAACACGTTATTTCATTTGGTCCAGTTTTCAAATGGTCCAGTTCGCTTATATATAATTCAACAACACTATTCAAATGGTTCAAACGAATGTTTAAAACGTTATTTCATTTGGTCCAGGTTTCAAATGGTCCAGTTCGTTTATATATAATTCAACAACACTATTAAAATGGTTCAAACGAATGTTTAACACGTTATTTCATTTTGTCCAGGTTTCAAATGGTCCAGTTCGTTTATATATAATTCAACAACACTATTCAAATGGTTCAAACGAATGTTTAACACATTATTTCATTTTGTCCAGGTTTCAAATGGTCCAGTTCGCTTATACATAATTCAACAACACTATTCAAATGGTTCAAACGAATGTTTAACACGTTATTTCATTTTGTCCAGTTTTCAAATGGTCCAGTTCGCTTATATATAATTCAACAACACTATTCAAATGGTTCAAACGAATGTTTAAAACGTTATTTCATTTGGTCCAGTTTTCAAATGGTCCAGTTCGCTTATATATAATTCAACAACACTATTCAAATGGTTCAAACGAATGTTTAACACGTTATTTCATTTGGTCCAGTTTTCAAATGGTCCAGTTCACTTATACATAATTCAACAACACTATTAAAATTGTTCAAACGAATGTTTAACACGTTATTTCATTTTGTCCAGGTTTCAAATGGTCCAGTTCGCTTATACATAATTCAACAACACTATTCAAATGGTTCAAACGAATGTTTAACACGTTATTTCATTTTGTCCAGGTTTCAAATGGTCCAGTTCGCTTATATATAATTCTGCAACACTATTCAAATGGTTCAAACGAATGTTTAACACGTTATTTCATTTTGTCCAGGTTTCAAATGGTCCAGTTCGCTTATACATAATTCAACAACACTATTCAAATGGTTCAAACGAATGTTTAACACGTTATTTCATTTTGTCCAGGTTTCAAATGGTCCAGTTCGCTTATATATAATTCTACAACACTATTCAAATGGTTCAAACGAATGTTTAACACGTTATTTCATTTGGTCCCGTTTTCAAATGGTCCAGTTCACTTAAATATAATTCTGCAACACTATTTCAAATGGTTCAAACGAATTTTTAAAAACGTTATTTAATTTAGTTCAGGACCTGGACCATTAGCGACTGGACCGAACGAAATAGCGTTTTATTAATATTATTCTACAGGATCATTCGAAACCTGAACAGTTTTCCCTTACAGACTTTCAGTACACCCTAATTACATGTTACATTCTTAGTTTACTCGTGCCATGCATGAGGACATTGGAAGGTCGTTTTATTTCAAAATTAATTTTAAATTCCAAACACTTATTTATGCTCTTTTTAACGCTAGTTACGACGGTGAAATCAGATTTTCAAAATGTTTAAAATTATAAAAATATTTATTTAAAAAAAATGAAATTTCCGCCATTTTTGACCTGTTCAACGAATTTTGTTGGGACACGAAGTTATGCGAACTAGTTTGAATCAAATCTTATGAAAATTGTGAACTTTAATGTACTGACATAAACGTGGTCGATTATTCAGTTTTGTTTTCGTCGACAAATGCATCGAAGTTTATAACGGTTGGGGGGGGGGGAGTCACAGACGCCCAAGTGAAAACACATTTTTTACTCTGAGATCCTTAGAACTCGAGGTTCAAAAACTCGAGGTAGTTTTTTTAACCATTGCTCTTTTTTCTGATAGATGAATAATAATAAAATATTCATACAACCTCCTGTTGAAATTCATGCAATTACTTAAAATTATCTTTCTAAGTATCGAATAAAATTAAACTTCACATTACGCGCTCTTTGCCTGTCCCTAGGGCATTTCAGATAATATGGCAGTATTTTGATAATTTTCCACGTTATAAAAATTTATAAACGTTGTTTCATTGTTCTTGGCGCTAAAGGCGTTTGTGAACGTTAACAAAGATGAGTGCAAATTATATCTTAAACTATGTACATTACCAGAATTCAAACAGTTTTAACATGTATCATGTTTTAGAACTAGTTGTGCTGTTGGAATTTTCGTGATGCGAGTGCACAAATTTATATTGGTATATTTTGCGCGTCGCAAGTCTCATATTAAATTAATTTTAATTAAAAATTACCTGTATTTCCGTCCTGGATCGAGTCACGAACGTGATAACCACTACACTACGCAAATTACGAAGTTTGACAAAAGTCAACACATGAAATGAATCGTAAATTTAATTTCGATAAATACCTAATAGTAAAGATCATTTGTTTTATATTAGTTTGTAAAGATCAGCTGATTTCATTAAACATCTGATAGGCTATAATACTTCTTCTTCTTCTTCTTCTTCTTCTTCTTCTTCTTCTCCTCCTTCTTTCTCTTCTTCTTCTTCTTCTTCTTCTTCTTCTTCTTCTCCTTCTTCTTTCTCTTCTTCTGCTTCTTTTTCTTCTTCTACACCTACATATACATACTGAAATATAAGAAATAAGAAAATCAAGGTTTTTGAAACTTTCCAAAAGTAATAACTATTTTAAAAATTACGCGAAAATATATCACAAAATATTAATGAAAATATTAATATTAAATATTAATATTAAAATATTAATGAAAATATTAATTGAAATTTCTTTTGAAGTTGATCTTTGATTTAATTGGAATTGTATCTTGCCGTAAAAATGCCAAAAGTTGGCATGGAAATTTTTGGGTTTGTGAAGCTAATTTTTAGCTTTTAAATGCTGTCAAATTCCTTATTCCAACCATATGATGTATCAATCAAATATTTTCACGAAACAATCACGTAATTATTCTACACTTTTTGGCAATCATTACAAAAATCTATTTAATGATATATGTCGCAATATTGTGAATTTACTAGAAAGTTAATACGTTTTTTTAGTATCCAATTCTCTGTTTTTTCTTAAATTCAACTTAAAAAGTTTGTTTAAAATACATTTTTTATAGGCTACTTGAAAAAGTACTATAAAAACAACTTGTTTAAAAGTTCTCCTCCTCCGAAGCGAATTCTGTAGGAAGGATCGACGAAGGACGACCAAGGAGTAGAAAGAAAGTAATCAAGCCAAGGATAATCTCATGCAGACCGCCAAATTAAAACCTGAATCCCTTGAATCCCTCAATAACAACAAAACCGCCGAGCTAAGAAGAAACTCTAGAAGCTTCTGTCTGTTTCTTTCACTTTGTTCTTAGCAACTTTTTGAAGTCGATACTTTGGGAATTTTTGGTCGTATTTTTGATAGCATTTCCCCGTCATGGTTTTCCAGACATACAAATTTTAATCTACCCCACTTCAATCCTTTAGAATGGATTTTTGGAAGTTTTTAGCGAGTTTCTATTGGGAAAACAGCTGTTGGATCTGCCATTATAGCAAGACCCTTATTCGGGCCTTTGAAATTAGCACTGATCCTGACCCCTACATCACTATTTGTGGAGTCTTTGTGTGTGTGTGTGTGTGTGTGTGTGTGTGTGTGCGCGCGCGTGTGTGCGTTAGCATTGTCACGTTCGCAATTTTAGTCCGATTTGATTCAATACTTGACACGAAAAACGATTAAGTTAATAGCTTCAAAATTTTCATTAGTAAGGAAAATTCGTTTGAAAGTTTCAAAATGGCGGGCATTAAACATTTTTTTAATTCCTAAATTTCGTAATTTTGTTTTCAAATCCAACTTCACCACCGTAATCAGCGTTAAAACTGCATAAATTAGCATGTGCCCTGATGTTTGTTGTTGAGTCTTGTTCCAGTAGCCATTATTCAAAGAAAAATCACTAAATATTAACGCAATTTCCATTCGGAATGAAAGACAAAAGTTTTGTTTTAACGTCTGGTAAACAAATTTTGTATTACTTTTTCACAACAAAACATTTTGCCGGATTTGAAACGTTTGTCAAGAAGTTACAGACGCGCTTTTTTTATTGAAAACATAAAAGCTGTTCGCCACGCTTGCAAGGGATTAAATCGCGACTCTGCGAGGGATGCGGATTGTGGGGCGGTGGGGGGAGATTACAGCGTAACCGCGGATAATCTCGTGCTGGCCGCCAAATTAAAACCTTAATCCGCCATTCTTCAGAAAATGACGAGTCAGATAGACACGTTTTTGGTAAAGCCGCACGTTTAGTTCGGGATTATCGTGAAACACGATACGTTGTTATTGGTATAATTTCGAAATGTGTAGTTTGTTAAAAAAAAGTTGAAATGAAAACAACTGTAAATGTGTTAACACAGTGCCCCCTTTATTGTCTAATGGAAATATTTTTTTTATTCTTTTTATTATTGGTTGCAAAATAAATTGTGCAAAAACATTTCACAACCTATTGTTTCCCTTTAAAACACTTTTCAGAATTTACCTACAAAAATTCCTAAAAATTAGATTTTCTTCTAAGTAAGTGTAGTAATTTTTACGTTAAAAAAATAGGTTTTTTCATTGACAGAGAGGCTGCCTCAGATTAAAGATGGCAAGTGTAGTTTTGGCCAAACGCATTGAACGATCTTTTCGAAATTTGGTACGAAGATGCTTTGAATAAACGTCAAACGACTTATGCGTAAAATCTTTGTCCTATTTGCTTCCTTTACAAAATGGCTGCCTCAGATTTTAAAATGTCCAGTGTAAGCCGTTTTGGCCAAACATATTGACAAATTGTTTTAAAATTTGATACGAATGTACATTGGTATAAATCTTGAAGGAATGCATAATTTTTATCCTATTTACTTCCGTTTCAAGATGGTGCCTTCAGATTTAAAGATAACGAATGTAAGCAGTTTTTGCCAATGTACGACTGTATTTTTAAATTTGCTATGAGAGGTACCTTGAAAAAATCTCGAATGACGTATGCATAATATTTGTTTCCTATTTGCTTTTTTTCCAAGATTGCTGCACAGATTTAAAAATGTCTAGTGTAAGTAGTTTTGGCCAAACACATTGACTAAGTGTTTTTAAAATGGGTACGAGGTACCTTGTAAAAATTTCAAAGAGTATGTTTAACATTTTTTGTACATGCATTTGAAGTAACTGCAGCTATATATAAAAAATTATAGATAGGTATATTGAGAAGTGGAGACGTTATGTAAATGGAGCCAGTTTTGCAAAAGTTTTAAAAATTAGGAATCTAAGAAAATTAAGTGATTTTTTTTGTCTAAAGTAAAATCAATATTACAATTATTTTATATGTGTTTTAACAAATTAATAGTGCTACTTTTTAAAGGTATTATTTGAAAAATCGTCATCCCCTAGGCGGTTCTTTTAAATTGAATCATCCACCTAACTGCTTCCACCCACAAAATTGCATTAATGCGTCGGCCCCATAGACAGTGTCTTGCTGGTATGTAAATATGGTATACTGCTGTTATTCTGTGGTGATTGTCAGTATTAGTAAGACACTTTGTATACCGTACGACGATCGGATTTTCTATTCCGCCATTTAAGTATGGATCTAGCTAAAGCTGACTTGTGCCCTTTCTTCATAATGTGCCAACCTGACCTTCACTTTATAACCTCACTCTTACCTCGTTTCGCACGAACTGTTATGTGGGAAATTTAATCCGAAATTCTTTACGTTATATTGAGCCGTTTTAGGAAGTTATTCTGAAGATGGACGTGGCTGTTTACAGGTAGCTCGAGTAAAATCGTTTTTCCCTTTTAACTTTTTGATGTTTTGATACATTTATACGTTTTGAAAAACTTATTTCAAAGGAATGTTTCAAGTATGGTTCATCCTCGTATTTTAATTTAATTTCCAAAATAAATCATTTTTGAAGGACTTTCCTGGTAAAATAAAATCGGCTCTAAATATTATGATAAAATTACCTTCCTTCCGTATATAACCAAACAATACGTATGGATCGCTACGAAAATTGGATTCAAGAGCTATCGAAAACAAGTAGCTTTAAAAAACTTCAAAATCTACCTAGTTACCGAACTTCGTACTTCGAAATTTGTATATTATATTTTTAGGTAGTTACTCATAAGGCATGAGTTATTTACGTTTTTTTTATTAAAATATGTTTTCCAAAAATAAGAGGCACTGAGAACTTTTTTAGCCAAAAATTGTTATACGGTAAAATTATATCATAAAAATTTTAAAGCCATTTTCGAAAAAAAATATGTTTATAGATAACTAAATTGCTTGTTTTATTTCACTACACAAAATACTTAAACAACTATTATTTCTACCTTCCAAAGTAAACAAATATTTGTTTTGATAATTCGAATTTATTTTTGAGAAATTTAATTAACATTTAGGGTTATTGCACCAGCTTATTAAACGTAATGGTCCAATATCAGCTGATCGAAGATCATACATTTGCCTTAGGCCTATCTGTATCATTAGATATATGTTAGATAGATACTCTTTTGGTATATGAATTAATGCGTTTTTTAAAATTCAGTTAATTTTCCTAAAGTTGAAATTCACGTAGTAAGACTTCTTGAGTATTAATATGGTATATTTCAACAGTACATCAAAATCGTTAGTGTTTCCCAGAAAAAGGATATTTATACATAACGTTGTTTGCTTCTTTTTATTTCATTACACAGTATACTTTGACAATCATTATTCCTATTTTATTAAGTAAATCGCCTTCAAACAGTACGAATTGGTTTTAACACTAATGTTTTTAGGTAGCTATTCACAAGAACCGTGTTAGAAGCGTTTTTCTAATTAAAACTAAATGAAACCAAGCTAGATTGTTTTTTTTGTGTACGAAAATGGTAATATCAAAATTCCTCGCAGGTGGTTGCAGACTAGCTGCACCTACTGAGAGGATTTAGACGTCCCTTGCTGTACCCGAGTCTAACACATACTTACACTCTACAACACTACACTTACGACTTTAACACTTTACACTCACACTTACATTTAGAGAGGTGATAATAGCCTCAATGCGCTTTTCGCCTTAAAATAACAACAACAACGAAAATACGTATATCAAAATCGTTAGAGACTTTTTCCAGAAAAAAGCACATACAATCGAGGATTAATATTTTAATATTAAAAGATCACTTAATTTAGTGTAGAAAATTTGAAACAATTTTTTTTTGTTAAAAGTTTTGAAACTTTTACAGTTACGGAAAAAAACTAAAATATAAACCTTGACCGCCTTCGGTTTTTTATGATTCACTCATTAACTTATTTTTATTTCATATTAGCTACATTGATTTGGGACATATGCAACCGAAGCATTGAATTTAAACGGACTAGAAGTACAGCGTGCTCCGATATTAGCGGCTAAAGTCCAAGTAGTTGGAGTGTCTGCCAACTTTGGACGTTACAGCTGCAGAAACAGACGTTTGAGAAAATATACAGTATTAATATGCTATATGTTTAAATGTATTTGGAAACTCTGCCGCAAGATGCCACCAGCAACGAGCGCTTTCTTATCGTAAGGTTTATCGTTCTAATACGTTTACATTCAATGAGCAAAGTTATAAAATGATTTTCAGAAATTACGATAATTTTTTAAATTTTTTCTGCAATTCTTGAATCAGTTTTTTAATAATTAAATGCGAAGGTCTGTTTTTGAGCGCAATTATTTGGTATACCCATTTAAAAAAAATAAAAATTCATTTACAATTGCATACTTTTTTTTATTTTTTAAGTTTAAGTGAGTTAAGTTTTATACGTTACAAAATTTTAAGTGAAATCTAAGTAAAAATTAATTTGGTAACTGGACAAGCTTTCGGTTTTTTCATCAGCTTCCGGATGATTTGGAGAAACAAGTCAATGGAGGAACTTTTTTTGTAATGGTTTGCGCTTTTTTTTTGGATTCAACTAGCTGTTGACCAAATAGAATTTTTATAAAACTATTAAAAAACTCTTTGAGGAAATTAGATTAGAAATGCGTTTTTCTTAGGGGACTAAAAATATCAGTTAACGCTATAAAAAATTTAGTACGATTGACTAAACAAACCGTCTCTATAAATATACTCGTACACAGATAGAAAAAGCTTAAAACACATCCTTAACGGATTACTCATTCGCAAATATTATTAGTAATCTTCTTACAAAAAAAGCTGTTTATGACGTAACACAATCTCTTACGGAAACATTACTTCTCGGTAATAAACAAGTATAATCTTATTAATGTAACTTCCAGGGAGAGTTGAAAGTAGGAAATTTCAACTGGTTTTTTACCCTTTGTGTTTAAAACATTTCTAACTGTTCTAAATTTGAAACAGTGATATTAATTCTCTTTTAAAAACAATACCCGCGGCGTTCATGTTTAATGTAATTTCAGAGGTAGAAAATAATTAAATGTATGAATTTATTCTTCGCCTTTCACGAACAAAAACAAAATAAAAACAAACAAAAATATGCGTAAATTAATTTTATTACAAAAGTACGTAGGCTACACGATTTGTTAGGGAATTTCCTTTGGAAAATGAGTTATTGGAATGGCAAATATAATAAGACCCAGGTCCGGAACCTTGAAATGAGCACCGATATAAGTAAACTATAGATTACTTTTTGAGGGGTAATTAAAAATGGTGTGTGTGTGTGTGTGTGAGCAAAGCGAGCTCTCTGTTTTACTCAACCGTTGGGTATTTGGTTTGTGTTTCTTTCTTTGTAACGCAGTTTTGCTACTCATTGACCAATTATTTCGAAATTTGATACGAAGTTACCTTATACAAAGCCCAAACGATGTAGGTGAAAGATTTTTCCATTCACTGCAGTATCAAGATGGCAGCCTCTGGTTGATCGATGACGAGTGTAGTTGCCCGTCCTAACATAATTCTGACCGCTACGTGAAGAAAGTACAAAGTTTCTACGCATAAAACTTCCAATAAAGTTGGCCCATTAACAGTTTTATTTAAACATATACAGTTACCGGTAAAATTAGCGGAAAATATTACGAAAGCTTAAGATGATGACGTAGTGGTTACCAGAATACACTGCGATGTATACTGGTCTTTCAACTACAACATACGTACAAATAACATCGTCCGATGTGAATGCAGACTTACTCGAGTGCCGCTTAGCGTTTATCAATTCCCCAAGCTAGTGAGGAATGCATGCAGCATACTTCTAGACATGTAATAATCGTGAAACCGTGAGACAGGTGCTCCGTCGCAAGGACGTTTTGTGCCGTTTGAATGACGTGCACATTGAAAAACGAACGCGTTCTTTTTATTAATATTATAAATATTCTCTCCCGTGTAGTTTTGTATTTTAGTAGTTTTGTAGCTTTGTACTTTTGTAGTTTCGTAATTTTACAGTTTTGTAGTTCTGCAGTTCTTCAGTTTCGCAGTTATTCAGTTTTGTAATTTTGCAGTTCTGCAGTTTTGTAATTTCACAGTTTCGCAGTTATTCGGTTTTTGTAGTTTTGTAATTATGCAGTTTTGCTATTATTCGGTTTTGAAGTTTTGCATTTTTGTAGTTTTGTAGTTTTGCAGTTATTTAGTTTTGTAGCCCTGTAGTTTCGCAATTATTCAGTTTTATAGTTTTGCAGTTATGTAATTTTGTAGTTGCGTTTCATTTTGAAATGTAAATAATTACGGCACGCTTACGTGCTGAAAATAAATTTCCGAATAAAGAATATCGTTTTGTTATTTTACATTGTTTATAAAGTCAGATTAACGTCACAATCATCGTTTAACTTATTTAGAGCTTTGAGTTAAATTGAAAACGTGAAAATGAATGTTGGCTAAGGTTAATGTTTACTTTTAACATTTTAAATGTTATTTTATGCACATTTTGCATGGTGGTAATAAGTTACTCGATAACAAGACTCTAGCTGTTATAATTTTAGGTGTACGTTGATTATGAATCAGTCAGTCAGTCGAGACATTGCTTGTTACATGTATAGAGATATATATTATTTATTCTAAAATTATACTATTATTTTATAATTAAATATGAGTATAAGATCTATAGAGATACCTTAAATATATTACAAAGTAAAAACTATTTTTAAAGGTTATATCTTTTAATAAGTTACAATTGATTTGTTCAGTAAAGGTAGCTTCCGATTTAATAAATATATTCACTAAATCCCCTAAGCACACACCAATTTCCCCTATTTATTTAGTGGTATTAATATATTTTATTTTTAGATTTACTTTTATAAAAACCATTTATTCATTGTGCTTAAAGTTTTTATTTGCTGACTTAGTCCTGGGATGTAATTAAGCAGGAATGCGCTTGAGCGAAACAGGACTCGGCGAAGATTGCGGTCAAACGTGATTGCGTTCAGCGGGGTTGAGATATATTTCTTGCGCCGAGCTCGGGAAGCAGGATTCAGAAATAAATCTCGGTGCCACTCTCAGTGAACCGTATTTGTGTTCTATTCTAACCTTGCGTTAAAGTCAAGTGATCATCCGTTTCTACTATAACACTAAAAGTCATGTCACACTGTCAGTGATATTTTTAAATATTCGATGAAACTTTGGCCAAATATCTTATTCACGTATTTGACAAAGTTGTAAAAAAGAAATAAAACACATTACATTTGTTATAGGCCTATATTTTTAATCTCCTGTGTTATTAACAAGACATATTTTGTGGTTATGTTTTTGTGTCACAAATATTGCTCACACATAATTAATTACATTAGATTAGATTGAAACTAGAGGAAGGGATAATACAACCCCAGGCACTGCGATCAACAGACCTTGTGCAACTGAACCTCTTCAGTACCAGTTTAGCAGATTGATGCCTTTAGTAAGTTCCAACAATCCAATGACTAGCTCATTCTGCTGAAGATACCTGGAAACCTGGATATCCTGGATATCCTGGAAACCAAAACCACCTAGCCTTTTACCAGCAAGAGCATTATGTGTCTTGCAGTATCCTCCTCTTTTCTGCACAACCAACACACGGTTTCACTATGGTACATACGTATCCTGTTCATGTGCACCCTCAGACCACAGTGCCTAGTAATAACACCCGTGATTTTCCTAAGTTGTGCTCTGCTCAAGACGTCTGCTGTTTAAGCCCTCCATGTGGAACCATGCTTAAGAGGCGTTTACTAAGGGAATGTCCATGAAGGTTATTAATCCACCTATTAATATCAGACACGGCCAACGACAGAGAGATCTCTAAAGCCGGCTCAGGTCCGTTGAACTCAGTCCAGCCAGTCGGTCTACCCCCTCATTATCCTCAAGTCCCCTACGTCCCGGAACCGAGTAAAGATTTACCCGGTTATCCAGTGACAAAGCGTTGACTTTCTTCCGACACTCAGACCAGCTTGGACTGAATTGTAATGCTTTTATTGCTGCCTGACTATCGGTATGAGTATGAATACGAGCCTTCATGAAGGCCTGTTTCAAGTTCTCCCGAAAACAGTCCTTAATGGCCATCAGTTCAGCCTGGAATACTGTTGTATGGTATGCTGTCCTAGGTCTCAGGCCGTACATTCCAGCACCACCGTCTATCTTTGTCTTGGAGTCGTCTGTATACTATAGTAATTACCTTACTACAACCTACAAAAGCTAGTATACAGCAAGTGGAGTTTACTTTATATAAGAAATTGATTGCAATTATTTAAATGAAAGAAATTTTGGACGCAGACAACCAACAAAGCTTCTTCATGTATCTCTTGTCAAAGTGGGCATAACACCAGAGACGGTTTAGTAGTTATAAACATGTTCAAAATTGGTTATGATAATCAAATAATGAGGAGTAGATGGTCACTCAAGACGTGGGCTCATTACTGCTCACTGCAGCCGTAGAGTGTTTCTGAACAGGACAGGAATGTATTGCGGACCGTGTCTGGGGTCCGCAATAGCAAGTCACGTATGATAGTGAGGCTCTTGCCAGCAGAAACAAGACCTCCAGGACTCTGAAGATCTTCAGCTGAATTTGCTAGTAAGTGGGCAGTTGTACGATAAACTCTTTGATCGCAATGCCAGGATCTAAGTAACCCTAAGGATACAGATAGTTTACAAGGACGTATTACAGAAACACTATATCACTGCCATTGCTATTTACAAATCGCGGCACACAGCTGTTCTGCTGACGTGATAGAAGCGAATTTCCAAAATTATTTTTCTCTATCTTATCATTTTTTAACCGATTTTTACTTCACCACCAAAATCGGCATTGAATCGACAAAACATTTTAAACTTTCGAATCACATTGAAAACACGAAATTGAACCCTGACAGCAGACAAAAAATTTCTTTATTTCAACGTATTTTGAAAATTCGAAACACTAATGTATGCAGTTTTTTAAGATAATTACGGCGGTGAAATTAGATTTTTTTTTAATTTAAGAGAAAAAAGGTATGCATTTTAAAGTAATTGAAATGATCGCCATTTTGAAACTGTTTAACTAATTTTAATGGTTAACGAAACTGTCCAAGCTATTAATATAATCGATGTTCGTGCTAAGTTTGAATCAAATCGGACCTGAATTGCGAACATGAGCGTGCTAATACACAAACACACACACACACACACACACACACACACACATATATATATATATATATATATATATATATATATATATATATATATATATCATTAGATTAGATGGTTCCATTTAATGTTGTTTCGCTATAAATATAATTTATTTATAATGGAATTTCTATTTTAAACTCATTCTAAGAATACCTCGGAGCCGGTAAGCATTTGAACTCAGAAGGTATTACCTGGTTAAAAGGAAAAAGGTTAATCTTGTTTAGATAAAAAAAGGCTTTGATCATTCAAGTAAATACATAATGGAAATTGTTCAGCGGGGAAGAGGATTGTAATTACTTTCTGGCTCGTGTCCAAGGCGCGGTTCAGCGCGGGGGTAGGGGGTTGACAAGTTAGCGGAGTTTTTACTTAGCGGTTGTACGCTTTCTGGTGGTGCTACAGTTTAGAGACAAGTAACGTGTTTAAATAAAGAATGTTCTTGTTTGTTTCGGTGTCTGTTGAATATCAGAGAGATTTTTATAGAAGGGGTAGTTGTTTAATATCTAACTGTGGGGGAGAAAACTGCGTGCGGAAAATTTGTTATAATTGTATTGAGTTTTTCCGGCTCTCGTTACTATTAGTGAATACACGAGGGAAACGAGCATCAAGGCAAAGCGTGTGAACGAATTGAGCAACAAGCGACAACATTAGAATATGTTGTGAAGTGTTGAAAAATGTATGTGTGTGTGTGTGTGTGTGTGTGTGTGTGTGCACGTGCGTGAGCGCGTGTGTATGTGCGTACGTGTATTTGCGTGCGTGTGCGTGCGTGTGCGTGCATGTTCGTTGTGTGTGCGCGCGCGCGTTTGTGTCGTTTGTTTTAATGTGACGCTTGACCTTGAGCGCTCTAACAAGTTTTCTCCTTACTGTTAGTAGTGGAGGAATAAATTTTATGTTTATTTTTACTGGCACTTCTATCTCTCCTTTATAAATGAAATTAATATAAGCTGACTTAGACTAGTTAAGTTTTATACGCCACCTTTTGTTTCACACATTAACTTTCAGGATGGTTTTGTGCAGTTTTTCTGTTGCTTCCTTAACATTATCGCCAAAAGCTGGTAAAGAAGTACTGTCCGCAAATGTAGCCACTGTGGTTTCTTCATCCACCAGTGTATAGCAAGTACAGTAATGGCGCCAGTACTCTCGTTTGTCGCACACTATCATGATTAATAACATATGTAATAAAAGAAAAAAATATTCAAAAATTACTGAAAAATCCTACACTGCATACATACCCAAACCTTCGTAAATAATCACACTGTAAAAATATTCTTCGTATTGATATCGTATCGATAGTCTCTAAATATTTTTTCATTTAAACACCACAAATGTTGGATCTTTAAGCTCTAGTATTACTTTAATAATACTTAAACGAATATTTCAAATTATAACCTCTTAAACGCGAGAAAGTTTGTGTAAAGTGTATTTATTATTTACTTAATAAAATTACACAACACAAACACCCTGTTGTGTGTTCAGTTCCCTTACTTCATCACCCCACACTACGAAGCAATGCCATCGAGATTTCATTAACACGAGGTAATTAAACTTTGCTTATTACAAATGCCTACTTGATATAACCTCGCGCTCTTGAACAAACTGACTTCTAATCCTACCACTAAACCTCTGTCAAAGATCGGCAGTGCTTATGCAATCATGTTGGCATTGCTGTTTGCTTTATATCGGTGTTCCTGTTCTCTCAAAGTGCTTTGTTTTTGTTCTAACTGTTGTTAGCTTGTTCAAAATTAATAAAAATTATAAAGTAATAAAGATAAAACTAAATGCAATAATATTTATTATTAGCGTTTTCAGTGTTAAATATAAAGCGTTCGAACGTTAAAACACTCAAAATAATTTCGACACGCAGCTGTCTCGCTGACGTGATATAAACGAATTTACAGAAGTATTTTTTTCTTAATTTCACTCTTTTTGTAATTCTAATATAAACATCATAATCATCACTTAAATCTGCGTATATTAATGCTATAAACTTTCAAATTACATTGGCAAAATGAAAATGAACCCTGGCAGCCGTAAAAATAATGTCTTAATTTCAACGGATTTTAAAAAATCAAAACACTAATTTGTGCGGTTTTTAACGGTAATTTGTATGATCGAAACGGATTAAAAAGCACAAAAGTTATAATCATCTTCAGATTTGAAATAGCCGCCATTTTGAAATTATTAAACTAATTTTGCTACTAAACGTAATAGTCTAAGCTGTTGCCAAGTTCGATTCGTTAGCCAAGTTTGAATCAAATCGGACCAAAATTGCAAACGCGATGATGTGCTTACGTACACACACACACACACACACACACACACGCGCGCGCGCGCGCGCGCTTCAGTGGCTTAGGTTATGAATGAGTAGTCCGCACCGCTCCACATTTAGTGCCACCCGGCCTAAAATTTGTGCACTTAGGTTAGTATGAAATCCACGTGGAAAACAATTTAAAGAAAATCCTATGAACAGATTTGGAGAGATTTGACCAAAATTTGATGCCAATTTTCTAACGACAATAACATAATTTTTGTTCGGGTACTAACATTTTTCATTTTAACTGCTTATATAATACAGAATGCATGGAATATTTTCAAATTTAAAATGTTCGTAGTTTCTTTTTATAAATAAAAATAATTTAAGTTTAGATTACTTTTAAATATAATCCGATATAAGATGTTGATAACTTTGTTCAGTGTTTCGTAAAGTAATACGGAAAAAACAAGCAGGGTTGGAGAGATGAGGGTGGGGGAAGTTTATCCAATCCATGAATAATGATGCGGCCAGGTTATGCAACTGTTTGGTCGTATAACTAGCTGGCGGGCATGCTTCTACATGTCGCGGTTCCATTAAAATTCATGAGAAACTTTCTTTTTATACCCTTATTCATGTTTGTGCTTTTCAACTTTGTTTATTTGTTCTTAAGCATTTTATTTAACGTAAATTGTAGTCAAACGAGTTATATGCAAGTAAAAAATTTAACTTACATGTGGTGGAGGAAAAATTATAAATTAAGGGATGCTTATAGGGTTAGTAAGGAAAATCATAGGCTTATCTGCCAGTGTCGCGACTGTATTTACTAGTAGTTCAAAGAACATTAGTCCACGCATTTATTTCTAAATACTTGGCCATCGCTCTACGACAGCGCTTTGATGGGCTCGTAACTTTGTCGAACACTTTGACCGGTAACCGTGATGTTTATGAAAAATGTTACTGGATCACATTTATTAGAAATTTAATGCTCTTTCTCCACAAAGCGATCAAAATTATGCTATCATCAAATCTTGCTGTTCAGTCAGTATTACAAAGAACAGACAGCAACTACACACGTCATTGTTAAACCAGACGTCTCCATCTTGAAACGTAAGTGAATGAAAAAATGTACACACATGTCGTTTTCGATTTATGTAAGGTATTTTCTTGCCAAATGTCTTACTAATTTCAACGTGTTTGGCAAAAATTGCAAACATTCGTCTGTGTTAAATCAGAGAGCGCCATCTTGAAACGGAAGTTAATGGTGGAAAATCTTCGCATACTTCGTTTGGGCTTTATACAAAGTATCTTCGTACACAATTTTAAAACAATCGGTAAATGCGTCTGCGGCGTAGACTGGTCGTCGTTAAATCAAAGGCCGCCATTTTGAAACAGAAGTGAATGGGACAAAATCTTACACATGCGTCGTTTGGAATTTGTGCAAGATACCTTCGTAACAAATTTCAAAACACTCGGTCAAAGAGTTTTACCAAAACTGCGTAACAAATAAATAATTAAATCATCAAATATAAGAACCAAATGCAGAACGGTCGAGTTGAAACAGAGCCCTCGCTTCTCTTTGGAAATTTGGAAAAATCCTTTAAAATGTCGAAATCAGTAGGTCAACTTTTCTAGAGTTTCTACTTTGAAATGCTAGACACGCGACACTAGATAAAAAAGTAAAAATATATTTTCCTTAAAAATTTACCCCTTACCTAGGGGACTTGCACATAAATATTTCTTTTATTCGTACGCTAACAAAGACCTTTCTTGCCAAAATTTCACAGTAATATCAGCGACGTAAATAATACAATTTTTGGGTATGGCAATGCAAAATATTTAGGTGCAACTAATGATTAAAAAACAGAAATAAACTTTTTTATTTATTGTTGTCTCATTAGAAATACTTGGCGCTCATTTCAAGGGTTCGGTTGATCGCTGCTCTTATTACTCATTTTGCAATTAAAACTTGCTATCAAAAACTGATACTACATCCATTAAGTTACCGAGTGTTTAATTAACTGAACACGGGAAAGTGTAAACTTACTGCACCATCAAGTTCAAGTTGAAAATGAACACAGTTTTCTGGTTTTTTTAAGCCGTATTTCTTTAAAGTAGCCTATCTACTTGCGATAAGAAGCAGTTTGATCGATGAGCGGGAACCGAACTGTAGCTATGTAATGAAAGAAAAGATGTATGGGTAGTCTGCCCCCACGACTCTAAGTACTTCTGGCGTCGACCTCCCTCGTGCGTTCCCCGCTAACAACATATTTACTGCCATACATCACTGACCTACCACTCAGTTACAAACACAATTCTTGTTTCGTTAAATCCATTCGCAATTTATTGTCCGTAAAATCGTGTTCAGTTTTTTTAGCGATTCTGCTTTGGAATCAATTATCCGATCAGACAGCATCGTGGAAAACTGGGGTTGGTATTATAAACACAGAGTGTGCGCGCGTGTGTGTGCGCGCGTTGTGTGTGTGTGTGTGTGTGTGCGCGCGCGTGCATGTGCGAGTGTACGCGCGCGTGAGAGAGAGTGTGTGTATGCGTGATGTGTGTGTACGCGCGCGCAGAAAGTAGTTTTTTTGATCTTGTGCTTTTTTGAAAATTTGTTTTTACAATCACCCGCAGGGGATGCAAACTACCTGCACCTATTGAGAGGATTTAGACGTCCCTCGCGTTACCCGAGTCTAACACACACGTACACTTACAATACTATATTTACGACTTTAACACTTTACACTCACACTTGCATTTAGGAAAGCGATAATAGCCTCAATGTGCTTTTCGCGTTAAAGTAACAAACAAAATGTTTTTACAATCGTAATTAGCACTAAATTAGCATCAAATAGAATTAATTTTTTGTAAAACTAATTAAAAATTTGAAAATAAACATGCCGGAAGGCATAATTCTGATTGTGATTGTCGAATAAAATTTTCCAAAAAAGTTATTTCCGTTTGAAATTCGCGTTCACCACGTCGACGAGCTAGTTGCTTGCTTCGGTTGTTTAACTTTGCAAATGTCGATTAATTTATCTAATGACCGTGTATGAATACAAAATTCCCTGCATGCCCTACTTTGTTAACGCTTTGCCCGCGTTCTGCCAATTCCAGGCAAGGTTCGCCAACATATTTCTGCAGTAATACCACGTCACTAATCATCCTCTACACACTGCTATGCATGCCATTAAATTTTCCGAATCGTTTGCTAATGCTACGAAAATCACTTTTTAAACTTATTTTTAAATAATTAGGATTATGACCTATTTTTCAGTCTTGCGGTCTATTTACCTACCTCGTAAAGGCTAAAGCGGTTTCGAAACCTTACTGTTTCATCTTCAGACTGTAATACAAAATGCGACCCTCTGTTAAGGTCGTCACAAAGTTCAGCAAAACATTGAAAACACACGACACAAACACTAAACACAACAACATGATTAACATACAAACGATAAAATTTGTAATTACAAGTTGCAGTCTGGAATGTAACATTCGAATTGCAAGTATCGTTTGGCCAAACCAAATTTTATCGTGTTTAGTGTTTGTGACTTGTGTTTACAATGTTTTGTTTAACTTTGTGACGGCCGTGACAGAGGGATTTGACATTTTGTATTACGGCCTGAAGATGAAATAGTAAGGTTTCAAAACCACGGTAGCCTTTACGAGGTGAGTAAATAGACCGCTAGTCTGAAAAATGGGTTATAATCATAATTATTTAAATATGTAGTCCGGTGACTATTTTGCAATCTACTTATTTTTTGTTACCTTTCTGACATAATACTGACAGCGCTAAGCGAGGTCTCTGTTTGGCATTTACTTTGCGTTTTTTTATTACGTAGTTTTGGCCAAACGCACTGACCGATTGTTTTGAAATTTGGACGAAGGCATCGTGTACAAAACCTAACATATTCGAAAATAAGTAAAAAAACATTTTCTGATATTTAACCAAAAATAAAAATCATTTTTCATGTTTTTTCCTTTTTATTTTAATCACGATAATTTGTTCCAAAACGTGACAAATAAACATAGCCAGTTTTTAACGATAAACCTAAAACTTAGCTTATCAGCTGTTCAATGAAATCAGCTGATTATTACGAATTAATATAAAACAATTAATCTTTTACTATAACTACCAATATGAATTTCTTCGTAGATTCCGTAGTGTAGTGGTTATCACGTGAGCCTCACACGCGGTTGTTCCATGGCGGAAACACAGGCAATTTTAATTATGATTAATTGAATACGAGACTTATGCAAAAAGTATACTATTATATATCAGTATAAATCTGTGCATTCGCGTCACGCAAAATTCAACATCACAACCAGGTCTGAAACATGGTGTTAAAAACCAGATAACGATTTAACAAATACGAGTTAAAAATTATCGGTAATATTTACTATAAAATTTAAAATTAATTTAACTGTACTTTAATGAAAAGAAATAAAGAGACTTTAAGCCCTCGTATTTGAAATCGCAGACAATTCATTCTCCAATCCCAGTTAAAAGACGTGTAATTGAGCAGAAATGCGCTGAAGTGAAACAGGACTCTGCGAAGATTGCGGTCATTACGTGATTGTGTTCAGCGGAGTTGCGTTAAAAGTATTGCAGGTCATTTCTTGCACCGAACTCGGGAACAGGAAGCGGAAATAAATCCTGTTGCCATTTATATTGACTCGTAGTACGGCTTTCAAGTTTATTAAGGGGGTATCAACTCATCTTATCCGTGCGTTAAAGTCATACTACAGAATGTTCTAATATGACTAAGGAAAGGACTATCATTTTTATAATTTAGGAGGGGTTTGGAAGTGATATTTTCGCTTGGATCCCTGAATCGCACTATAAAAAAATGTCTATTCAGGGATCCTGCAGTGGCATACGGCATTATTTAATGTATTTGTTTTAGTGAAGTTTTATGTGTGTTGTGTAGTGTTTTATATAAATTAATGTAACAACCTTCTAAAAGGAGATATCTGAAGATGGGTTGTAATACCGAAACGTGTCATAAGACGTAAGTAATTAAATAAGAAACTGAAAAATAGATTTAATTTTTTACAAAAGTACTTAATGGGGAAACGAATTCTTGCTATCAAAATTTTTTATCGAAATCCCAACATTTATTAAAAAAGTAATAGCAGCTGTTTTATTGTTTTATTTAGGTATAAACTATATATTATGTAACACAAACACATTTTATTGCCGAATGAGCGAGGCGAGTTCTCTTTTTCAATTCAACCGTTCTGCATTTAGTTGGTGTGTGTGTGTGTGTGTGTGTTCGTTTATTACGCTCTTTTGGTCAGACGCATTAAACGAATGTTTTTAAATGTGGTACAGAGATACATTCTGTAAAACACAAATGAGTATGTACAATTTTTTTTTCTTATTAAATCCATTTCAAGATGGCGGTGTGCTAATTTACAATAACGAGTGTACGCAGTTTTAGCCAAACGCGTTAAAAATTGTTTTGAAATTCGATACGAAGATATCTTGTATAAAGCTCAAATGACGAATTTCTAACATTTTTTCCTATTTCCTACAGTTTCAATATGGCGGTATTTAATTTAACTACAACATCTGTAAGAAATTCTAATCACACGCATTGACCAATCGTTTTGAAATTTAATACGAAGGTAAAACCTCTTCGCAATTCACTTCCTTTTTAAGATGGCGTAATCTTGATTCAACGTTGAGAGTTACTGGCTGAACGGCATAAGCTACTATTTTTGCCGGCTTTACGGAGAAAGAGCATAAAATTTGCAGTAAAGTTGGTCCAGTAAAATTTGTCGTAAATATTACGGTTACCCGTTAAATTGGCGGAAAACGTTAGGAGCGCTTTGTATATTAATTAAGAAAATACTGCGAGGTATACTGTTCTTTGAACTACTTGTAGTAAACGATTGAGCAACGCTAAATCAAACAAGTAATGATATTGACTAGAATTCAGCCGTCTTGGTTTATGTGCATTAATAAAATTCCACGAACGCCTGTAGTGTAAATGATTATGGATGGCTTTCTACATTAGCGCCTGATAATGAAAGGCCGGCAACATCAATACACGAGTGTATCTGTTTTACATAACTTGCCCCTCGTTGAAGTCAGGAAAATCAAAGATGGAATTAATTCAACGCTTTAACCTTACGCTGTAGAATCTTTGAAACATAATTTTGTACTACACTGTTTCTAATAATGTTTATAAATGTACTAGCGGTTCAAAAAATACCATTCTTCGTATCATATCATTCAAAGAACACCATTCTTCAAAGAACATCATTCAACTTTGCAATATATTCTTAATTAATTGCTTGGCCACATTTAAATGGCAGCGCTCATAACCTTTTCTACCAATTTAACCGGTAACCGTAATATTTAAGGAGAATGTTACTGGATCAGCTTCGCTGGGAGTTTTATACTGTAAATCTATGATAGGTCTTGCCGTCCAACCAGTATTACAGTAAATAGCCAGCCAGTAAATACTCGCCATAGTTAAATCAGAAGCCACCATCTTGAAACGGAAATAAATGGGAAATTATCTTATACACAGGTCGTTTGGGCTTAATACAAGGTACCTTTCAACCGAATTTCAAAACAATCGATCTATGCCTTTGGCCGAAACTGCGTAACAAACAAGCAAACCAAATGCCGAACGGTCGAGTTCAAAATGAGACTTTGCTTCTTTCGGTCAATAACTGAACAAATAATTGAAAATACGTAAGCTTTATTATTATTAATATTATTACTAGCCTATCAGTTAACCTAGGCAATATAAACTGTTATTAGAAATTCTACTACATTCGGGCGGTTTTAAGGCATTACTCTGTGTGTTCACCCAGTTCTGGTACCTTGAAATAAGTGCCAATTAAGGCCAGCATATTACGTTTTGAGAGTTTATCAAATTCATATTATATTTCTGAAAGTTTGTGTGTTTGTTTGTTTGCTATTCAATCACGCTTTAACCAATGGATCAATTGAGATAACATTTGGTACGAATATGGTTTAAGTATCTGAGATACATATAGGCCTATTCCCGCTTTACAAAACGTCATTATACTACTTACCCAGCCCAAAATAATTATCAGTTTTTAGTTTTGTAACATCTGTTAACTATAGTTAGGTTTAATTACTGTTTACTGAACATTAGATTTAGGCACCTGAGATGGACATAGATCTATTCCCATTTTACAAATTTTAATCTATGTTTTATTTATTGCAAAATTATTGTTTTTAATGTTACATTTTCATCTAATAATCACAATCTGGTATTTTTCATTTAAGACTATTCAATGTTTGTAAAACAGAGTGCAGAATATATATATTATATACAATTTTATTAGGATACTTTAATTGTAAGATAGTAGGCTATATATATTTGTGTAATTACATTATATGAAAAAATGGTAAATATGCAGTGCAGCATCTATTGGAGTTTTCGATATTTTTCTTACTAAAATGCTTTATTATGTACCCAAAAGCAAAAATCCAAAATATGAAAGCAGGAGAAGTACGATAAAAATCGAAAATAAAAGTGACCAACATAACCTCAAAATTGCTACCGGCGAAAATCGGTACCGTGTTGCACTGATTTTAGACGTATTTTTATTGTTTTACTGATCTACAGATCAGTAAAACAATAAAAATACGTCTAACACGGGTTTGGATGATAGGAAACCCATTTTTTAAAAGAATAGTGCATAACCTAAGTGACACAGTTGTTAGGCCTAACACGGTGATGGGTGAAAAAACCTTTATATTTTTTTAAAGATTATTTGGCTACATATCCTAACTGTCACGGTTGTTAGGCCAAACACGGTGATGCGTAAAAAAACCTTTATATTTTTTTAAAGAATACTGCATATCCTAACTGACACGGTTGTTAAGCCTATCACGGTGATGTGTGAAAAAACCTTTAAATTTTTTAAAAGAATACTAAGTATATTAACTGACACGGTTATTAGGCCTAACACGGTGATGTGTAAAAAAACTTTTATATTTTTTTAAAGAATACTACATATCCTAACTGATATGATTGTTGGGCATATGATTGTGATGTGTGAAAAAAACCTTTATTTTTTTAAAGAGTATCCAAACCTTAACTGACAAGGTTGTAAGGCCTAATACTGTTATGCATGGAAAAAACTTTATATTTTTTTAAAGAATACTCCATAAGCTAACTAACATAGTTGTTAGGCCTAACACGGTGATGCATTAAAAGAACCTTTATTTATTTTTTTCAAAAGAGTACTCCATAACCTAACTGACACGGTTGTTGGGCCTAATACTGTTATGCATGGAAAAAACTTTATATTTTTTTTTAAGAGTACTCCATAACTTAACTAACACGGTGATGCGTGAAAAAACCTTTATATTTTTTTAAAGAGTACAACATATCCTGACACGGTTGTTGGACCTATCACGGTGATGCGTCAAAAAACCTTTATAATTTTTTTAAAAATACTAGGCTACATATCCTGACACGATTGTTAGGCCTAACATAGTGATGCGTGAAAAATCTTTATATTTTTTTACAGAATACTTCATTAGCAAACTAATATGGTTGTTAGGTGTAACACGGTGAATCATTAAAAAAAACTTTTATTTATTTTTTTAAAAAGAGTACTCTAAACCTAACTGACACGGTTGTTGGGTTAAACGGTGATGCAGGAAAAAAACCTTAATTTTTTTCAAAGAGTACTCCAAAACTTAACTAACACGGTTGTTGGTTCTAACACGGTAATGCATGATCTTTAATGTATATTATGATTGCGGGCAAAGCCGTGACGGGTAACAGCTAATCATATTATATTTCTGAAAGTTTGTTTTTGTTTATTTGTTTGTTATTCAAATACACTTTAACTACTGGACCAAATGAGATTACATTTGGTGTGAACACGTTTTAGGTATCTGAGATAAACACAATACTATTCCAGTTTAATTATATAATAATGACTTTTTGATAATACAGTATTTTATTAAAATATGACATGACCCTGTTTTAGCGTATCGAGTAGCAAAAATTTATATGTCTTGGCCGAAAACCATAAATCGTATAATATTGTATATAGCAATATATATAAATGAAATGACCTATTCTGATTTTGAAAATCGACTATAAATTTTATTGCTTACATTACAATTGCAGGCAAAGCCGCAACGGGTAACAGCTAGTATTTACATAATTTTACACAATTTTATTCACACTTCGAAAAACATCGACTTTGAAAATAGTTTGGAAAAATTTATTACCCAGTTCATTCCGTTGAACAGTTTCGAAATGGCGGCTATTTCTAATCTTTAATAATTCATAACTTTTTTTTCGTTTCTACTTCTGATTTCACCGTTGTAATCAGCGTTTAAAAAAGGTTCTGAACAGGTGAAGTTAGTGTTTTGAATTTTACGACGGTCAGGGTTCACTTTCGTGTTTTCAATGTAATTCAACATCGTAAAAATGGGTTAAAATTCTAATTTAAATAAATTGTATTGATGATTATGATGGTGAATTAGTCTCTAAAAAAAAGTTAAGATAATTTTTTTTTTGAAAATTCGCCTCTATCACAAATGAGGTACGTAACAGAAGTACATACTTTACTTCTAACAATTATTTGTATTAAAAAGTTTCTGATTTTTTTAATAATAAAATTTTAGTGCTGTACTAGTAATTTTGCTTCTGAATTAAACCTACAATAAGGTTCAGACTAGTACTGTAACTGAGCATCTCAGGAATACAGAACGGGGGCACAATACATCTGCAAAGGAAGCAATATAACCTTAGAAAGTCATTCGTTAATTCATCTACCCAAACATACCTGCTCAGGAGTTATTGATAAAAGAAAAGACCTACTGCATTAAAACTTTTCAGAATAATTTCCTTAAAATTTTTCTTTTATCAAATTTTTATCAAATATGAAGTATCATAACCAGACTGGAGTGTCGGGTGAATCTCAGCGCTCTCTCCCTGGATAACTGGATAACTCTTTACTGGGTGAGAGATAAGGATAATGAGGAGGCAGACCGGCTGGGTGGACGTGGATGTGCATCTGCGTTTATCGGAGATGAGCGGGTTTAGGGACCTCTGTCGTTGGCCAGGTCTGCTATTATTAGGTGAATTAATAAGCAAAACCAGGCAAGATGAAATAACCTTCATGGGCATTCCCATAGTAAACGCCTCTTAAGCATGGTTCCAAATGGAGGGCTTAAAAAGGCAGCAGACGTCTTAAGCAGAGCACAACTCAGGAAAATCAAGAGGCTTATTACTAAGCACTGTGGTCTGAGGGTGTACATGAACATAGGTATGTACCGCGGAAAAACCGTGTGTAGGCTGTGCAGGAAAGAGGAGAAGACTGCAGGACATATAATCCATGACTGTGAAGCTCTTGCTGGCAGGCTAGAGGGTTTTTGGTTTCCAGGACCCTAGGGATCTTCTAAACTCTGTAAACTAGTCTGCTAAACTAGTACTCAGGAGGTTTAGTTGCCCAATAGGTCTGTTCATTGCAGTGCCTGGTGTTGTATAACCCCTTCCTCTAGTTTGATCTAAGCTAATGTAATCATAACGAAAGTAGGTTTGCGAATTTAAGTGAAAGAAATTTACAGTTTGGGAGAGTAAACAAAAATGTTAATAGTGAGTAGAGACTACAAACTTTCGAAATAAATATATTTTAATGTTTACATCGGTGTCTGGGATCGACTTCAAATGATGTTTATAATTTGTACTTTTTTGTACAAATTTGGTCAAATAAATGCCACTTTTTCGGACCAGCGAGTTTTGAAAATAGGATCATAAAAAACCTCAAAAATTGATAAGTTTTCTTAAGATAACAATACTGTCTTTAAATAAAATTAATTAAGTAAATGAATAAGACAATTTTATTCTCCGCTGCTGTCCGAAAAGGTTTTACGTTTAACTTTGTAGGTTCCATTACAGGCACGGGCGCAGCAAGAACTCTTAATTTAAACACGTTACCTAAATGCTCTTAACTCCGTCAGGGTTAGCGCTAAGTAAAAACTCCACTCCCTTGTCAATTTGTCCGCCCCGCCCTCCGCTGGACATTACTCCGCCAGAAAGTAATTACAATCCGATTCCCCTCGTCGCGTCGCTGTTACACGTACGTCCTGAGCTTCCCCTCTCATGAACACACTGCATTTACTTTGCTACCTCGCCGATCAAAGTGTTAAACGCGGCTAAAAAAACTTTCCTCCCACTGCACGCGCCGGTTAAAACGTTTAATTTGAATTCCTGCGGAATCGGTCTCGTTTATTGGTGAAGTTTGTGTTCGATTGCAAATACTTTTTGGAAAAAAACTCTAACTTTGTCCCACTTTGCCCAATTTCGCTTGTAAAATACATTTTAGAATTTCCGTAATAGCAACAGAAATACGTACCACTTTTTATGTTACATGAATGTGTGTGTGTGTGTGTTTTGCAGCTCTCTCACGTTTGAAATTTTGGTACGATTCGATTCAAAGTAGGCGCTGTAACGCTCTATAACCGCCCGCATTCAAGGCTTCGTGCAGGGATCAAAATTTAGGGAAATGTTTTCAACTCAGCCATAATTGGTCCAATTAAAACAGACAGGGTCAGGCGCGCCTTTAAACGTTTTTAATTCAATAATTATATCTGTTTCACCTCGCTCTTTTTTGAAAATATTATCAACAGCCAGAAACCATTGCCACATTTTATCATAGTCAGAACAACACAAGAAATGAGTTACAAAACTACGTTAAAAATCCCCATACTTTTCTCCCGGCTTTGAAAGACCCTAAGCCTGCGAAACCTGCTTTAATCTCGTCAAGAGATATTCATTTCAGATTGGTTAGCAGTGCACGCGTATCTCTGGTCTATACTACGCTAGACTAATACATTACCGCCGGCGCATCTCCCGTATACGGGATTCATTCTGATTGGTGCGTTCTCTCTCTAGTTTTAAAAATGGAATTCTGAGAAATTGTGGTTCCTGCAATAATTTCGAGTATAAATAAAGGTCAAAGAGGATCACCCTCTACAGAACAACTACACGTACCCTACCAACACCCGGAACAACAATAGAAGACACCACAACATGTTCGGGAGGAAATAGGACAACTCTAAACAAGAAGCGAATTTATTTTACAATTCCAAACCGGATGAGTACCTCGCGAACTCGTGGCCAACCTGCTATACAACTTCTATTTCTCCCAAAGACTAAATAGAATTTATAATGTAATTTAAAATTTTAAACGCCATTAAATGCAGATGATACGTTGATTATGAATTAGATTTTTATTAAATTTTAAAATTACTTCCATCTTCTCAACTTCAATGAACGATTTTTTTTCAACTGCATTATCTTTAAAGGAAAATTTGTTTTTGAAATATAAACTGTTTAAAAGTCAAAGCTCTAATAGGTCGCGTCAACCGCCATGTTCACACGAAGGAGAACGCCATCATCTTTTACGTTTAGTACAAAATCCAAGTTTTATACTTTACGATCAGCGGGAAACGGCTTCTTGCATCTACTTTTACAAGATTTCAAAACAGAACGTGTTTTGAAAACTAACCTCAAAGTTTGCGAATATTATATTAGATTTTTTTATAATCTGAAAACACAGTTTATAAATGATGTTCAGTTCCTTTCCAAGCCTCCTGTAATGAAAAAAACGGAAAATCGATAAAATCGACTAATCTATTATCGCTCAGACTCGGTCATATATGAAAATACACAAGAGTAAAAAAATTGTTAAATACAACTGTTGTGTAAGCTTTATTATCATATTTAAAGTAAGCTTTAGGCTACTTTAAAACAGCTGCATACTTATTAAAAACAAAATATCGACGTTCAAAATGAGTTATTTATTTCATAACGCGAAATTTCACGAGATCTAAAAGTTTAATTTAGTTTTTTGTTTGTGTTTCACGCGTTTAGAATGCCAAAAGTAATGATGAATAAATTTGTGCCCGATATTGACTGTTTTTTATGTAAAAATTCAAAATTTGTCCGCTGTTTACTGCGTAAACGACAACACAGGCTGTCTCGTGCCTGCAATCTAATTTTCAAAAAGGAGTGATGCAATCGAATTTTCAAAAATATTTTACCATATCTTACCCTTTTTTAAATTCTGATTTCACCATCAACATCACCGTTATAATTTCCATATAATAAAATTTTTAAATGGAAAAATATACTTAAATATTAATTTGAAAGTAAGAAAATAAACCTTGACGTCCGTTTAAAATTTATTAATTATTAAGAATTTCAAAAATTCTAAATTCTGATTTATGCTGATTACGATGGTGAAATTGGATTTTCACAAAAAAATTTAATACAAAAAAGTTACAATTTTTTAAAGATTTGAAATGGTTGCCATTTTAAAACTGTTAACGAAATTTTCTGGCAACTAACTTATCTAAAATATTTTAAAAATCGATTTTTGTACCAAGTTTGAATTAAATCGAACCAAAATTGCGATCGAGAGCGTGCAATGTATATAAATTTTAACTATCTCTTTAAAAAATATATCTAGGATCGGTGCTCTTTTCTAGGTCCCGGGTCTGGGCCTTACCATGATGGCTGCTCTAATAGCTCATTTTTCCAGTAGAAATTCGCTAATGAATTAAGTTAATTTTTATCTTAGAAAGCTTTTATCTTTTACATTTGATTGACGTTGAGGATCCGCCCGTCTGTTCCAATGCTCCTGGATTGATGTATACAAGCCGCGACATGATGTTCTGTTCATAAATTACAACAGCAGACCGAACGATGTCTCAAGTTTAAAATTAACTACGAGAACAGCCGCTAACTTGTTCCAAACTTCCCGGCAACACTTAATGCAGAACAACTTTCCTACTTTGCGTTAAAATCATTCATCATGTACAGCAAGAAGTTATTAGTTATTTTAAAGCAGTGTCATTCATCATATTTAGGTTATTTAATACAATAGGCTTGCTTAGGTTATTTAATACTTTGTTCTGCTTTCGTATTTAAAAATATAACCTATAAAATTAATGACTGAATTATAACATTGTACCTTTCCGAAATATTTAAAAATGAAACCTATTTAAATGGATTTTACACTACATACCTACATTAGGCTACAGTATTTATTGTTTATTAAAAACAGAGTTTTTATTTAATAATATTTACACATTAGAACTGGTCGAGATTGTCTTACCGATTCTACTTTCAAAATTGAATCGGTCTATAATCATTAAGTCCTGGATACAATGATAATTTAAATGTTACTTTTAACAAAAAAATGAGCTGTTTTGGTACAAACAATTATTTTTGTCACTTACGCATGCACTCTCACGGGGACACTTTGTACTGCTCCTGGAATCTTGTTTACAGACATGTTATTGGTTTTTATATTATTGTAAAGCCTTAAAACGAGAAAGTATGATTCGTGGGTGTTTCCTTGTGTTCTGACGAACCTGTGGGTATACTATACAATGTAGTTTCAATAACAAAGGTTTTTGGTACAAAACCGATCGGAATGCTTAGTGTAATAATATATGAAAAAATAAAAGTTGGTGATTTTTTTCTTCTACTGCTATTGGAAATCATAAATTTATAAACATAAACGTGTTCAATATAAAAGGCCTACGGTCAATGATACGGCGTAAAAACATAACGGGATGAAAATTAGTTTGCAATTTTATAATATCATGTTTACATTCTCGGTTAATCCATTTTCGCAATAAGATCCAAAAGTGACCAATGACTGAATATTAAGAATTTATTTATGAAGTCGTTTAAGTAATTGTATTCAGCACCTACTAACAATCAATTGATAACGATATAACTTTATTTCAGCCTTTAACGGTAAAGAGTACCGAAATACCTCCAAATTCTAACGATATATATATATATATATATATATATATATATATATATATTTTTTTCGAATTATTTTGACAAAAAATAAAATTTTTTCATCATTCCAGTGGTACAACTGTATTTAATAACGTTATTATATAAGCACTGGAAAAACGTCCATAAACAAAATTGAAATAAAACGTTTTCCCTGTTTTTCAGAAAATATTTAACCACAGCTCTTAACGCCCCCCCCCCATATAGATTGCCCGCATTAAACTCAGACACGTAGCCTATTCTCTAAGATAATGTGCGCTGCACAGGGCTCTGCACAGCGGCTTTTTATGGATCGTAAAATCGTAGATTGACCTTTATAAGTACATTCGAAATTGCCATTAAACTGGAAGGTAAAACAACCTTTAATGAAATGCTAAGTTAAGGTTACAAGGCCCCTTCAATACACCGGCTTTTCGAGGCACACTGTATTTAGGAAAAGGCATACGTGGTTTTACTTTAATAGCTCAACTGAGAACTGACAAATGAAATATTATAATATTTCTCAGCATTCATTACCTCACTTGATATGCTGCAATCAGTCAAGAAAGATCTACAGGGCTTTTCTTTCGCCTCTACAATAGTGGTTTTCCAAAGGTCGCCCAAAGGTATTTTTAGTTAAAGCGAGAATTAAGACGGTTTATTATTTTTTAATATTTTAAATGACTACCGTTTTAAAAAGAATTATAGTTTTCTGTTCAGTAAAATGTTTTTTCTAGATATAAAAAAACAAATTAAATTTTAAGGATCTTCTGAACGATCAAAAGGTCAAGAATGGTAAATTCTAGTACTTCATTTACCAATAGAAATTTGCTACTGAAATAGGCTCTTTGATTGGTAAAAATGCCTAGTATCTAGGTTGTTAATATCAGCTGTGTGTGTGTGTGTGTGTGCGCGCACGCGCGCGTGTGTGTGTTGTGTGTATGTGTGTGTGCTTGCTCGCGCGTGTGTGTATATGTGTATGTGTGTGTGTGTGTGTGTGTGTGTGTGTATGTATGTGTGTGTGTGTGTGTGTGTGTGCGCGCGCCTGTGTGTGTATGTGTGTGTGTGTTTTTGTTTGTTTGTTTGTGTGAACAGAATTTACCAACAACTATATACAAGCGCTTAACCTTGCCGTACACATTGATGTATTAATCATTACCGTAAAGTGCTTCGCTGAAACAAAAACAAGACACTAAATTTCCCTGTTGTCGCTTGTCGATTTTGATTTACCGTGTCAAAGTTGTGCAAAATTTCCCGCCACTTTTCCCCGCTTCTGACAGGCGAATGCTTTTAGGACAATCACTTCACTTTTCTTTCATTTCCAAATCAAGTCAGTGTTTCACTTTTGATGTCAAGCGCTTTGGATCTCGTCCTTTCTTCTAAAACATGCAACGCTTCTAACCCCGTCCAGAAGTGGTTCTGGTATGCACCTAAGTGTTTGAAATTCCTTATGTAATCATCTTTTTTCTGCTAGGAATGTTGTAATAAAAAAAACGTTTTTAACAAAATATGATGTAGCTATTGGGATGGCGACAAATAACAATTTAAGAAATGTATTAACGGGCCAAATTGAAGAATAAGATAAACCAGGGGGGTGTGCGAAATTTCGCACTATGAAAATTTTAAGTAAACACAGCCTTTTGATTAAGTATTTCATTTTATTTAATTGATACAAACATGTGAGTTGATTTATTTACCCTTGAAAAGGTTACATATTAGTAAAATTGTCCGTGAGTATAGATGACATTTGTTAAATACAATTCTGCTCTTCGAAATGTTATGTTCCTGGGACTTGTTTACAGTGATAGCAAACGCAATTTCAATAGTCTAAAAAAAAAATGCTTGATAATCTCTAACTGATTTTTGACATTTTAATTTTACTTCGTCATATATAATGATGTCCGTATTAACAATAAATAAATGTATGATGGAAGGTGAAATCACAAATATATTTGTGCAAAAACAGTGTCCAAAAAATGTGTTTGGTATTCGAAATGCTTGTCCCGGCTTGTATGACTGTCAATAGAGCTACATAACCTATAATTTTAATGACATTTAAGTAAATATTGAAACTGCCTTAAGCACGTTATGGATTTAAGAGGCATTTTAAGAGGCACGTTAAGTGGCATTTTTAATGAAATTGTCTATTTATGATTAATAAGTTCGCTTCGTAAAATATAAAAAATATTGTCTGATTTGTGATGCCGCGCATGCGCATACATGATGCCGTTTTGCCTATGACAGTTAAAAGTGTCTTTTATGTTCAAATTTGCCACAAAAAGTAAGTTGTAGCGCAAAATCGTTTTGAAATATTGGAAGCCAGTTAAAAAATCTTTCTAAAGAAACTTTGTTTATGCCTGTACGAATAGTATATTCTGAGAAAAAGGGATGTTTACTCGAGAAATAATATAGGCCTATATGATTTACTAAAAATAGTTTTTGTAAAACACAATGTAAATGTCAAACAACGTATATAGGACAAAGGGAAATAAAATTGAAAACCAAATACAACGAACACATAAGATCATTGAAATGAATGGAAGAATGAAGATGAAGATAGAAATGAAGAAATGGATAATTCAATGAAAACAATACATATTGAAGATAAATGGAAGATGGTCAAATATTTTAGAAAATTTATATATATATATAAGGAATATAAATATATAAAATATAAAAATTTAGAAATATATAAGTTAAATTTAAAAGAAGAGAAGATAATAAACGAGCAAGTAAATTCAGAAACAGGCGTTATTTTTTCAAAGCCTGAAAATGTTTTAAAATTATAAGGATTAAGTAGACCGGAATCAGGAAGCGCTTGGAGGACCAATCAGAAGCGAGCACCTCAGATGGGAGGCGTACAGATAGTATAAAAGAACGAACCTAGAACTTGGAGAAGCCAAGTTCCAAAACATAGAATCAAAGACAATAGAGCCAAAACATTATTAAGTTTTGAAAATGTCAGTATTCCGAAACGCGTCAACAATTATAAAGCGTTTGAAGCTAGTATTGCAGAAATATGTATTCTACAAATTCTTAAGTGCTTCCTTACTTTGGCGGTGACACAGTTCAATCAGTTTCAAAAGTGTCCAATGACTGCTTAACGGACTCACTGGTACAAATACTTTCGTACTCGTTGCGTACAAGTAGCATCCGTTATATCCCGAAAAACGAAAAAAATCGCGGAACGCAACTGTCTCGCTAAGGTCTTGCGAGCGAATTTTCACAAACAATAAGTAAGTAACTTATCTTGATATCCTCATTTTCATATCATAAACATCATTAAAATCTGCATACGGAATTTCAAAATAACTGGAAAAAACAAACATTAAACCTAATCCCTAAATTATGGCATAATTTAAAAAAATAATATAGTTTCAAGACGGCAGTTTAAATTTGGTTTCAAAAATGTTAAATCTCAAAGATTTAAAGCTAACATGTTCTTGTTAGAGTTCACGTTATTTATTTTATGTATTCTAGACTTTATTTCGCATATTCCTACTAATTATACTAATGAATATATATATAAAACACACACACACACACACACACACACACACACACACACACACACACACACACACACACACACACACACACACACACACACACACACACACACACACACACACACACACACACACACATTAATTGGATTTGTACTCATAACAAAAATTTCAAATCTGTCTTAGCGTGATGATCGCTTTCAATTTAAAATTTAATTTATACAATTTAACACTGGTTACGAATGTTAAAACAAATTTTCAAAATTAGTAAAATAATATTTTTTAAGAATTAAAATACTGTCATTTTCGAACAGTTGAAAGCTTTTCTTGGTTAACGATCTTGTTCAAGCTAATGATTTGTGTTTTATAAAAAGTTAATCCCCCCCAAAAAAAAACAAGTGCTCTATCGCTCCAAGAGATGTGGTCAGAACATCGCAATGACATTGCACGCAACAGTTGCGCCGTGAGTTCACAAGATTCGCCGTCGTTTCAACAGTTTTAAATTACTGTTCAGACCGTACAGCTACGTACAAAACCGGCAGCCAGTCGACGTAATCTTGTTTGAACCTTTGACGCGACTCAAGGCGGTAGGGATTAATATCCGGAATGAAAACACTTAACAATTCAACAGATATAAAGTTAAAACAACGCTTTCTGGGTAAAATAATACCCGGAGCTGCGTTTCTTTAATGTATTCACTGAAACACGGAGTTGCAAGAAAGCGACATTTCAGAAACCGCGGTTAAGTCGTCTGTCTGTATTTAAGGGGGAATTTTTTTAACGAATTTCCACTGGAAAATGGCCACTGAAGCGGCCATAGTGGTAAGTCTCAGCCTTGAGGTTTTTTATTTTTTATTATTTTTTTTATTTTAAGGCGAAAAGCACATTGAGGCTGTTATCGCCTCCTTAAATGTAAGTGTGAGTGTAAAGTGTTAAAGTCGTAAATGTAATGTTGTAAGTGTAAGTGTGTGTTAGAATCGGGTACCTCGAGGGACGTCTAAATCCTCTCAATAGGTGCAGCTAGTCTGCACCCCCTGCGGGTTTGAGGATTTTTAAATATCACCTACCACTCTATATCGCTTTTAAAAGATCTTTAAAATTATATATATATATATATATATATATATATATATATATATATATATATCATTATTGACACATAGCGACCGGACCACATATTTAAATAATTAGGATTATGAACATAATTAACTTATTTTCTTCCGTCTAGTAGTATCTTTTACTCACTTCGTAAAGGCTACCGCGGTTTCGAAACCTTACTGTTTTATCTTCAGGCCGTAATACAAAATGTCAAATCCCTCTGTCGAGGCCGTCACAGAGTTAAACCAAACATTGAAAACACACGTCACAAACACTAAACACGGGAATGCAACGACATACGAGTTGCACGTATCGTTTGGCGAAACCAAATTTTATCCTGTGCATTTTAATCGTGTAATAATGTTTAGTGTTTGTGACGTGTGTTTTCAATGTTTTGTTAACTTTGTGACGACCTCGATAGAGGGATTTGACATTTTGTATTACAGCCTGAAGATGAAACAGTAAGGTTTCGAAACCGCGGTAGCCTTTACGAAGTGAGTAAAAAAAGACTACTAGACGGAAGAAAATAGGTAATAATGCTTTATATATACTTACAATGTTAATATTTTAGAGCTTATTATTTTGGAGGTTGCAGAATTTTAAAAAAAGCTAAAAAAAGAAAACTTTTGGAAATTCCTTTTGGTTATTTGCAATTCTGCATACCCAGTGTCCAATCAATTTTGTTTTATGTGTTTCAACATTAATATAAACTATGTTTCCAACTGTTTCTGACTATAACAGATAAAATTTCGCAGAGAAGTTAAAAACAAAATGAAAAGCCAAGTTATCTCGTATTACGTGTACACCATGAGACCTAGTCCCTAACAATACTGTATCCTGTTTTCACGGCAGTCATTGTTCTTGTATTGATCTACAACAAAGTAACAATGAACAGGTAGACAAGTGCATGTGTGAGTGTGGGTGCATGTGTCAAGTACCGGGGAGGGACGTCCCGTCATTGGTCGGTAAATGTCTCATTCTGCTCACGTAGACTTTTGTTTCACCTGCAATGTTTTTGGTTCACTAGTTTCAATTGCATTACAAGATGAAAAACTGTTCCAAAAAACAAAAATGTTTACTTTTAATCCTTTATATTTATGTATTTAGGTTGTGTAGGTCATAGGATAGTTCATAGCGACATGTGACAAAAAGAATGAATGTACATTATAGAATCTTACAATGTTACCAAAATTCGTAGAATTTCTTAGTTTAAATTCAAGTAAGCCGCCTCGGTGGCCTAGTTGATAGTGTACCGGGCTTTCACTCCGAAGACCCGGGTTCGATTCCGGCCAGGGCTTGGAATTTTCATACGCTATAAATCATCCCATCGTCTGAATTAGTCCAAGTGTGCACAATAGTCGGACGTTAAACACAAAAAAAAATTAAATTTAAGTAAATTTCGTTTTGAATTCATTTATATATCTTATATATATATATATATATATATATATATATATATATATATATATATTAATAATTTGTAGTAATGAAATAAGTAACAGATTTTTCAGTCATCATTATTATTAAGGCCGGGTAGCAACCAAATGCGGAGCGGAGTTGCGCTGAAGGAGCATATTAGGCATTCAAAAACTTACCTATTGTTTTTAATGCAAGTGCACTAAAAGCATAAAGAAGCTGAGCAGAGAAACGTGGCATCGCTGAGCTCCGCTCCGTGTAGCTTCGACTCTGTCTTGATCAGTTTTGAAGCTGACTCCGCTTCCCCCACCACATTGACCACCGCTGCCTTAGTTACGGTTTCCACAGTATCTTGGACACATTGATAATAGAACGCAACACCTTGGAAATAAGAGTAATAAGGATACTGAACAGATAATATGGGATCAACATATATCAAAAATAAGTAAACATAGAATATACAGTACAATTGTAAAAACTACAGTCTCATAGCGAAGTATGGCCACTGAAAGAAAAATGTTTTGAAGTTACAGACACGGACTATTGGCGAAGAGACGTACGTCGGTTCAAACGGGAACAGATAGAAAATGTAAGATCCGTGGAATCATGGATGCGAAGCACACCATTGTAGACACCAAGACAAAACAACTGCGATGTTTTGGTCATGTCCAAAAAATGGACAAAAGTCATCTTCCAATTGAAAACAATTAGCAGAGCAAGCATTTGCAAGTACCTCAATAATGAATTGGGAAGTCATCTATAAGAAGTGGGGGACTTAATCCACCTTGAACCCCTTCCAAGTCCTAGACTCTATGAAGAGACTGGTACTCGGGAAGACACTATAATTGAGCATCTCAGGAATATAGAAAGGGGGCACAATAGATCTACAAGTGTAACAATAAACATAAAAAGTCATTCATTCATTCGTTCAAGCTCGAACGATGTATACAATTTTTTCTTATTCACTTCCGTTTCAAGATGGCGACCTCTAACTTACAATAATGAGTGCACGCAGTTTTGGCCAAAATCATTAAAATTTTATTTTGAAATTTGATACAAAAGTACCTTGTGTAAAGCCTACATAACATATGTTTAAGATTTTTCCATTTACTTCCGTTTCAAGATGGAGACGATTTCACGTTGAGAGTGTAGTTGTTGGTTAATCTCTGTAATACTGGCTGAACCCTAAGTAATCATAATTTTGATCGTTTCTTTGAAAAAGTACCAATAAATGCTCCAATAAAAAGTTGGATCAGTAACATTTTTCGTAAATATTACGGTTATCGGTTGAATTGGAGACGTTACGAGCGCTGTCGTGGAGCGGTCTGTATATTAATTAAGAATACTTCGAGATCTACTGTTCTTTGAAGTATTAGTTGTTTTTAATCAAATTTACATGACAACTGCTTGCCGTGATTGTTTTTACAATAGAAAGATAATAAATTTTCAAATCACGTATTCATGTAAGCGTTCCACATAAATATATAGCAGCAGCAATAATGGCGTCTTCACGTTGAAGCAATAAGCAGCGCATTACAGCCTAATGCTTATTGCTTACTGCCTCCGTTCTAACCGAACCAAAGTGCTTAGCGATTGCAACCCTTACGGTTCGTGAATATTTTCAAATCCCGAAGAACGTTATCCAGGAAATAACGGCACCAATAACGATAACTAAAGTGACTGGATAATTTCAACGTCAGCGGCTGAATTCAAATTTTATAGTAAGACTTTCGGTTCACCCATCCGCGTAAAGAACACTACGATAATATTGACATGATAGAATTACTAAAATTTAACGATTAATAGAGATTTTTAATCAAACCATTAGAAGTATTATGAAATACGAGAAATATGAAAAATGAAATTCTAATTACAACTCGTTATTAGAATTGTTTCATTGGTAAATGATCTATTGTTGCGGCCGCTTTGGGTAAGAATTACCTTGAATTAAGGTTGAACGCCGATCCTGACTTCTAAATCACTTCTTAGAGGAGTCATATGTGTGTGTGTGTGTGTAGGGGCTCGTGTGTTCGATCTGGCTAAAGCACCGGTCAGCCTACTGCGTCACTGAACTGCGCACCTAAAAGTTCTTAGTTCGAACCGCAGTTATTTCCATTACTTTCCTTTACTCTTAACACTGATCCTTCCGTCCTCATTAGTCTAACTTGAATACAGTATCGACGTTTATATATATATATATATATATATATATATATATATATATATATATATATATACTTTTTTTATAAATTTTAATGATCCATAAAAAATTAATTAGAGGTTAGAAATGACACTCATTTCAATTTTCCGGGTCTAGGTATTATCAAATAGCAGTTTCAGTCACACATTTTACAATAGAAACTCTCTAAAAACATTATATTATATTACATATATAAATGTATGTACAAATTACATGTAAATACATTAAACAATTATTTATACAATCGGGAAAGCCCCTGCCCATTTTGTGCCAACTTCACAAATATATCTGTTAATTTGAAATTAATTATCATTTAAACTGTAACCATAGAAACAAATATAACACGTAATTTTGCTGTATAACAGCTGTTATGAAACTTGTACTTTCGTTACCATAGAAACCAATATTATAACAACAATTATTTACAGTTGGTTTATCACTAACCGTTTATTTCTAACGTACATGTTTTGCCTTTTTAAATCTTTCTAGGTGCTTAGTAACGACATTATTTTTACTGATAGTTTCCCTTGAAAAACTGATAGTGTTCCTTAAACTTTGAGATAACACCTTTACAATAAGCATTAAACCATCTAATCGTTCTCTCAAAATATCTTTTTACAATTTAAGCTTACGGAATTATATAAAAAATACATTCTGTATATTTGTGATAACATATTCATGTTCGCAATTTTTATGCGATTTAATTCAAATTTGGCACACATGACGATTTCGGTAACAGATTATACTAGTTCGTTATTGTGTAAAATTTTTTCTACATTTTAAAAATGGCGGCCATTTCGAATCTTGAAAAACGAATATCTTCTTTCAACGTTGTAATTAGCGTTTAAGTCTCCATAAATAAGCAATTTCAAATAGTTAAATCAATTAAAATTTACAAATTGAATTCCAATGTTTAAAAAGGCATGTTTAACGCTATTTGTACAAATGAAAAAATTTTCAAAAAATGTATGCAATGAAACACTTTAGGAAATGCGCTTCTTTGATTTCAACAAGACGATTGTTTAATTTCGTAATTTATTTGCATCTTTATTTAATCCCTCTTCTTTAGTATTTGTCATAACAATTTATGATTTACATTGTTACGTCATGAATTATTTCAGTTAACAGTACTTATCGGATTAAATTTGATCCATTTTATAAAGCACGGTAATCGACGTAGTAGTTATATTCTATCAAATGTTTTGCGTTTTTATTAATATTTGAAAAATAAAATAAACTTGCATTTCTTTTTTTTCAGTAATTAACACATGGTTGACATTCATAATGCTAGCTGTTTACCTTTGACCTTTCTTCCGCAAAAATGTATGATTAAAATATCAGCTGTGTTGGCAGGGTGAAATCGAATGAAAACAGACGTTGAAAAAAAAGAAATGGAAGATATTTTGAGAAAAATAACCGGGATTTGTACTAGGATTTGGAAGGTTGGAGAGGATTTGGGAAAAGTGGAAAAGTTATTTTTCTTCTTCCCGGTACAAGCTGTATGCCAGTCATCTTCAGGAAACTAGGTCATAGATAAAAATAGTCAATTTTTACATCATTACTACTCTAAAGAATGAAATTAACGTAATCGTTAAAAATTAATGAATTTTATAACATTTATTTTTGATTTTTGATATACTTTTTTTATCTTCAAAATGGTTATGTGCTAAGATACTTCGACCCGACACTGACCGTCTGCTGCATTTCTAACGTTAATTTCGTGGGTTCGATTTGTAGTTACCGCTGCAAAACTTTACACTTTCTGTTAACGTCGATCCCTCGTACTCACTTACCATATTGATGTTAAACAACAAAATAATCGAGGCACGCAACTGTCTCTCTGACGTGATATAAGCGAATTTCCGAAAGTATTTTTCTTTAACTTTTTTAAATTAATATTTCACCAACATAAACCGCATTAAAATCTGCATACATTAGCATTTTAAACGTTCAAATTACATTAGAAATATAAAATTGAACCGTGACCGCCGTCAAATAAAATTGATTAATTTTAATGGATTTTAAAAATTCAAAACGATAATTTATGCAGTTCTCAATGCTGATTACAATGGTGAAATTGGATTTTCAAAAAACGTTAGGACGAAAAAGTAATTAAATTTTAACTATTTGAAAGGACTACCATTTTGAAATTATTGAACAAATTTTTCTGGTTAACGAATTTGTTCAGTCTAATATCGTAATCGATTTTTGTGCCAAGTTTGTATCAAACTAGACCAAAATTTCATACGTAAGCATGCTAACACACACGCAAATGTACATAACAAATTTTAACGATCCCATAAAAAATAATAGAGACGATAGGATCGGTGCTCATTTCAAGGTTCCTGTTCTGGGTTTTACCATGATAACCGCTCCATTAGATCATTGTCCTATGAAATTTTGCTGCTTGGAAAAACAATTTTGTAAAGCACGGTAAATTTACTTGTGGTCATGTATTTGTAGGTCAGCTAAACTTTGTACATCGTTGAGAAGTTTAATAACTTGTACCTATGTTTTACAAGCTTCCCAACTCAAAGTGGATTATATAGTAGCTGGCAACAACGTGTAATTAACGTCAGAACTGTTTGAAAGAGCGAAGCGAGGTTTCGGTTTCAACTCGAAAACTTTCAGTTTGTGTGTTTGTTACGCAGATTTGACTAAACGCATTGACCGATTATTTTGAAATTCGGTACGAAGGTATTTTCTATAAAGGCCACACGAAGTACATGTAAGATTTTCTCCCATTTACTTCCATTTCAAAATGGCGGTCTCTGATTTAACGATAACGAGTTTAATTGCTGGCCATTTACTGTAGCACAGGCTGAAGGACAAGACCTATTATTCAAGGAGAAAGAGCATAAAATTGGCCAATAACGTTGGTTCCATAACATTTTCCCTAAACATTACGGTTATATATATCACATCAAGTATCATATATATATATATATATATATATATATATATATATATATGATATATATTGTGCCAACTTCACGAATATATCTGTTAATTTGAAATTAATTATCATTGTTTCTTCGTACAATGATTTCAAGATATATATATATATATATATATATATATATATATATATATATATATATATATATATATATATATATATTGTATTTCAATATATATATATATATATATATATATATATATATATATATATATATATGTGGACAAGCAATTTTTTAAAAAGAATTTACTTCGAGGTCTACTATTCTTTGAACTATTAGGAAAATACGTTTTAAAAATTGTGGAGTCCTATGAACCTCATCCTTCTCTCAGCGCTCGTTGGTCGATGTGGTTAAGGCACCAATCAGTGTGCTGTGTTTCTGAACTGCCTACCTCAAGGTTGTTAGTTCTAGCCGCAGTTACTGCCGTTCTTTTTACCTTGCTGTTAAAAAAAATATATTTTCTGTGTATGTGTGTGCGCGCGCATGCGTCTGTCTGTCTGTCTATATGTTTAAAGTTCAATTTGATTTAAACTTGACACAAAATTAGATTTTTCTATTAACTTGGACAAGTTCGTTAACCAGCCAAATTTCATTATTGCAGCATATCCACCGGACTAAACATTTCAATAATTAGGATCTTCAATAATTATGACCTTTTTCTTCCGTCTAGTGGTCTATTTACTCACCTCGTAAAGGTTACCGCGGTTTCGAAACCTAACTGGTTCATCTTCAGGCCGTAGTACAAGTGGTCACATCTTTCTGTCGAAGTCGTCACAAAGTTAACAAAACACACGTCACACATCACAACAATAAGATTTTGTTTGACCAAACACTACGTGTAACTCGTATGTCGTTACAGTCCGGACTCAACTTTGTGACGACCTCGACAGAGGGATTTGACCATTTGTACTACATAAGGCCTGAAGATGTAACAGTAAAGTTTCGAAACCGCGGTAGACAATACGAGGTGAATTAAAAGTCCATTAAACGGAAGAAAATAGGTCATAATCCTAATTATTCCACGAAATTTGTTCAATAGTTTCGAAATATCGGTCGATTTGAATCTTTAAAAAAAACACCTTAATGTTTTTAGTTCAGGCCGCAGTTACTCCCGTTGCTTTTCCCTTACCGTTCACGCTAATCCCTCGTCATCATTCTAACTGGAATAAAGTATAGACGTTAGGAAATAAAGATAATTTTTGGAATCCTTTGGAATAAAGAACATTAATTTAATGGTCATGGTTCATTTTTGTATTTTCAATATTTCAATATATTCAATATGTAAAAGTGTATTTGTTAATACATGTAGATTTTAATGACGGTGAAATTAGAATTTCCAAAATTGACTTTTTCAAATTCGCTTCCATCACGTCAGCCAGACCGTAGCGTGCCCCGTATTTTTTTAAATATTTATTTCATGTTATTACATTTTGAATAAGTGTAGTCAAGTAGAATGCTAAAGATGCTATCTAAGGTATTTTATCCAAATGCACTTCAGAGTAAAGTAAAATAATTAGTTTTATACAAGTTTTCATTTGAAACTAGACTCCTGTTGCCTTTAGCAACTCAAAGCGCAGTCCATGCTAATGCCATGTCTTTAATTACTTTTCAAACATGATGTTAATTAAAAATATAATTTATTTGCTAGCATCCCTTGAACGTAAGACATAAATATTACAATACTAACAACATTTAATTAATAATAATATTTTTTTTGTTATATTTATATTCTTCAGTTGAAATAGTTTTTTTCGAATGAACAACCACAAATATATAATCGCGGCGAAATTTAGAAAATACTGTTTATATTATATTTCTTTTGAAATTGTATGTCCACCATCAAAAACAGCATTAAAACATAAATATATTAGCATTTTAAACTTTAAAATTGCATTCATTGTAAGAAAACGATCATTGACCGCCACCAAAATAAATTTCATGATTTCAATTGTTTGTGAAGTTCCAAACTTCTGATTTGTGCGCTTTTTAAGTCTGGTTACATTAGTGAAATCGGATTTACAAAAATATTTAAAAACGTTAAGAATTTTTAAAGATACAAAATGGCCGCCATTTTGAAACTGTAGAACGATTTTTACTGATGGTTAACGAATTTGTCCACTGTATTACCCGTAATCGATTTTTTTTTCTACGATTGAATTTAATTTGACCAAAATTGTAATCGCAATCTTACTAAAACACACACACACACACACACACACACACACACACATATATATATATATATATATATATATATATCCGGTTTTATGACTGTTGTATGTATGTATGTATGTATATATATATATATATATATATATATATATATATATATATATATATATATAGTCATAAAACTGATATATATATATATATATATATATATATATATATATATATTGATGATTCGCAAGAGGTAATGGAAATGCAAGAATCGACTAAACGAAATTTTTTAAATGGCTTTCAAGATTGTTTCCAACAATCGTATGAACGATGGAAGAAGTGTGTATAGCAGAAGAAGAGTATTTTGAAGCGAAATAGGTTAAAATGTTGTACGTACTTTCAATACATTTTCATTGACCGATTCTGGGAACTTTTTGACCCTACCTCGTATATTCAGATTTTAGTGCTGGTTATATTTGTATAGCCATATTTTCAAAATGTGTTGATATTTTTGGAAATTTGCTTCATCACGTCAGCGACTCAGCTGCGTACAGTGGTCATTTCTCGTCACTAAGATTTGTTTATACTCAGTATAGCAATGAAGTCCAGTAGAATAACTAAATACATTATTGTAAGACTAATGTAATACTTTTGTTAGTATTTCTTCCTCTACTATTGAAGTTTCCGAACGAAGTAGTGCAAAATACAAAACACTACATGTCAATTTAAATATATAGTGTTTTTCTTTCGTCTCGTTCGACCAACAATAAAACAAGAAAACGAGCAGAAAAGTTCCATTATTTTTTCCCTTCGACTCGACCTTTTCAGTTGAAGCTGTCGCCAAGCCTGAAAAGGGAAATCGATCAACTTTTGTTCCCACGGGACCCTTAGGGATTAGGGAAGGTAAGCTGATCATAAGAACAACTGGAATAATATGCCCAACTTGACGTAACAACATTATATTAAGGAAATATCTTGTAGACTTTGGTTAAAGGACGACAGTACCTTTGTGTATTGGTTTCGAAAACTAAAATTGTTAATAAAAAATTCAAAATTAAGAAATAGCGTCAGCTGATTTTAATTTGTACTATTTTTTTTTTTTTTTTTTTTTTTTTTTTTTGTGTTTAAAGTCCGACTGTTGTGCACACGTAGGCTAATGCAGATGATGGGATGATTTATAGCGTACGAAAATGCCAAGCCCTAGCCGGGAATCGAACCCGGGTCCTCGGGGTGAAAGCCCAGTACGCTATCAACTAGACCACCGAGGCGGTTTTACTAAACTGAATAGCAATAAATTTTGAGGGTATAAGGTATTTTTTTTTTTTTGTCATTATTATTAAAGAACTCACATTGGGTAATAAGGTAATGGAATATCTATTATGGTAAGAGCTAGGCCCATGACTTTGAAATTAGTACAAATGCTGACCTCTGGTCACATTTTGATCGATAATATTTATGTGTGTGTGTGTGTGTGTGTGTGTGTGTGTGTGTGTGTGTGTGTGTGTGTGTGTGTGTGTGTGTGTGTGTGTGTGTGTGTGTGTGTGTGTTTAAATTAAAACTTTTTCGTCTTAAATACGAATGAAATAGATTTTGATTTCACCGTCATAAATCAGCGTTAAGACTGCGTAAATTAGCGTTTTGTTATTTTAAAATCAGTTGAAATTAAGAATATTTGATTTGACGGCGGTCAGGGTTTATTTTCTGTATTTTCAATGCGCTCTGGTAGTTTCAAATGCTAATATATGAAGGTAGTAATGGTCGTTTATGATGGTGAAATTAGTTCCAAAAGTGGGAAATATAAATTGCTTTTTTTCAAAATTCATTTTCATAACGTCAGCAAAACAGCTGCGTGCAACAACTTTTTTACGATTTTATCCCCGTTTTTTTTTTTTTGGGTGGGGGAAATAGTGAGACTCGAAAATTATTTTTGAAATAGGCTGCATAAGGGCTATAATGCATGCAAAACCAGAAGTGTTACAAGGATTGTCAAGCCTGAGTAAAAGAGGACTAAAACTGAATCCTGGCAAAACTAAAATAACTATTAATGCGGTGAAAATCCCTGTAATGGTGGAGAAAACTGTACATATTTGTGTCAAACAGTATCGTTTCAGAAGAGAGGCAACAAATAAGTGAGCAACAGGATGAACTCTGGATGGAAAATTTTTTGAACACTTAGAAGAATCTTTAAAGGTAGTTTCACAAATCAATTGAAAGCTAAGGTATTATTGATCTTTATCCCTCACAAAAGTATTAGATAGAAGAATGGAAATCACACAATTCAGGATGATAAGAAATACGCTAGATGTGAATCAGAAGATGAAAATAAGCAATAAGAAGCTGATGAGGAAAGTGAACATTAAAATTTGGCGAGAGAAGCGCACTTGTTAAATGGACACTTAGCGAGAATGGAAGATCACCGTCGGGCGAAACTAAGTAGCAAGGAGAAGAGTGCTGTGGTCCGGGGTTATAAAAAGACTATACAAACTGCACATTTTTCAAAAAACAAACAAATATTTACTATTTTTTCCCCTCATATTTTTCTATTTCTCATATTTTTAAATATGGTTTTAAATGTTTCGTACATTTATAGCAGCTCAGTTTACCTCCGAAAGGAGAGATTTTTGTTCTTTAAAATAGAATGTCAATAAAACTTTGGGGAGATTCGATTTTAAAGCTTTTTTCACAAAAACATGGTTTCAAGTTTTTTTATAACTAGAAAACGTCCTGCGATATGAGCAAACTATTCGTAAAATTTTGCCGGACAAACGTTTAAGTAAAAGCCACTTTTTTTAACTCACTAGGAAAGGGGTAAATTCATCAAAATCTCAGTGACGATTTTTTACTATCACAATTTTTCCACACTTACTGAGACAATATTATTACAGGTAGGCCTCAATACTCATCCGACAAAGATATTTTGAAGAGGGGTGAAATATTTCAGTTAAAAAAAATTGAAACGTTTCTGTCCATATTTATTGAAATATTGTGACAATTTTGTTAGACTACGCCGATATTACTTATTTATTTCCGTTATTTTATATTTCCATTCCAATTTCTGAACTCTTCAAATATGGAGACGTAATGACAAATTATTTTCACATTTAAAAGGTCAAAGGTCACCCAAGTTGGAGGGTGAGTGTTCAGCCGTTATTGGGAAACACGATCAAATAATTTTCAATAAAAAAAATGTATTAAAATAAGATTATTTTAAATTTCCTGAGTAAAATGTCTTTCATGTTTATGCTTCAAACAATAGTAAAGTTTAAAATTTTATTGTAGTGATAAGCTTATTTATATAAAAGAAAAACAATAAATGTGACGTCTCTCTGACGTGATAGAAGCGATTTTCAGAAAATATTTGTTTTTATCCTACGCGTTTTTTAAAATATGGTTTTACAGTCATAATCTGAATGAAAGTCTTTATTTACTAGCGTTTAAATTGCATTGAAAATTGTAAGAAGAAGCTTGCGCGTTGTAAAAATAAACGTTTTAATTTCAACGGATTTTAAATACTGAAAGCTGTAACGTAAGCAGTTTTAAACGCTGAATAAAGTGGGGAAATGGGATTTTCAAAAACGTTTAACTCGAAAATGTTACGCGTTTTTAAACGTTTAAAGTGGCCGCCATTTTGAAACTGTTGAACGAGTTTTGTTGGTTAAAGACGTTGTGTAAAATATTACTGAAATCGATTTTGTATCCCAAGCTCGAATCAATTAGACCTAAAATCGACTACCACGCATACACAAAGTGTATAAACGTCACGATCGGCGCTCCAGGTTCTGGATCTTACCATGATGGCTGCTCCAGCAACTCGTATTCTGTAAATTTGCAAACAAGTAGTTTTTACTAGTAAGTTTTTCCATCTGTGTGCTGCATATTTTTAGCATTTTAAATTTTCAAATTATGTTGACAATACAAAATGAACCTTACAACCATCAATAACTTTCGTATTTTCAATTGAACTGAAAATAGTCACATTTCATGGTTGTGCGTTTTATTTTTGTCGCTCTACGAGATTATTTTTTGTTACAATATTTTGTTTTCTACTTTTGATGAATTATACGATATAAAACCAATATGGAAGTACGAATCTACTATACCGAGCTTGGTGGCTTCGCGACGTCTATTCGGCAGCTACATGTTCAATACGTGAAACTCTCGGCTTACGTCATCATGCTGACGTCACTCCCGGCCGTCAGTCTCATCTCGTTTTCCCAGGACTTTACAATAATTTTTCGTTTCCTCTGAGAAGCGAAACACATTAATTTCCGGAACGGATTTACAGATCTGGCAACGGAAATGAACGTATACAACTCTTCATATATTGCGCAGTTTGATTTTGTACGCAACAATAATAGCGCTATATTGTACATTTAGTACAACCAACATTTTAGTTTTAAGATTGTTTCTGTTGTGAGAGTTTTGTTTCCTATGGAAAAAAATTATTTTAGGTTAACTGTCATTTGATACATACTTACCAACTGAATAACATAAGTAGATTTTTAAAATTGTATACACGCGCGCGCGCACACACACACACACACACACACACACACACACACACACACACACACACACACACACACACACACACACACACACACACACACACATACACACGCGTGCGTTCGCATTACATGTAATATTATGTAAATATAATACTTGTCATTTGTATCTGAGAAAAGATACAAACAGTTCAACAGTTTCAAAATGGCAGCTATTTTCAAATTTTGTAAAGATCTTACGCATTATTGAAAATCTGTTTTCACCGCTCTAATAACCAATAAAACCTGCATAATAGGTTTTTAAAATTTTCAAAATCTGCCTATATTAGAAAAAAATGAATTCTACGCCGTTCAATCCTTGTTTTTATATTCACTTTCAATGTAAAATTAATACGCTAATTTAAAGAGATTTTAATTGTGTTTGTTACAAAATTCGTTATATTTTATTTTGTGTGTAAATGTTCTTTTGTTTATTTTGTCCTGTTATAAAAAAAAATAAAAGTAAATACATATTTTTTTATTCACGAGCATTACGTCAAGCAAAGAGCAGCTTGTGGTGCTTATTTTTGGTATAAATCAAATTTGGATTTCCAGTTGAGTTGTTAATAACAAAACCTAAATAATCAACAACCAGATTTTCTTTTGTGTTTCCGCTAAAACGTTAAATATTTTCGCGGGATAGATTAAAACTTTTACCGGGACGTTATGATTCGGTTTAGCGTTCATAAACTCTGGTTTGCTTTCACGGTTAGAACTGGGGTAGACAACTTATTAAAGTTTATTTGCATTGCGGCTAAAACGTTTGGAAGTAGCCGAGCGAAGTTCGCGAAGAAAGTTGCACCCCCCCCCCGAACCACCGTATCCGATGACGTCATTGGAAACCTCGCGTCAATCGCAAACACTGGAGTTTAACTTTCAATCAACTTATTGACATTACACAATACAATCGGTTAGCACCAGCATAAAACACGTGGCGCCGCTATATTTATATTTTTTGATTCAGGAGATTTTAAGAAATGATTTTTCTGGGGATCGGCGTTAGTGAAAGGGCTAAAACTTCAATAACTGCAAACTCGAACCTAAGACCTTGATATTTACTTTAGAGGTTTTTTTTGCTTTACGTCCACACTTTATGCCAGTTAGACTAATTAGGACGAGGGATCAGCGTTAACTGTAAAGGAAAAATCAACGGTAGTAACTGCAGCCAGAACTGAGAACCTTGAGGTGCGCAGTCCAGAGACGCAGCAGACTGAATGATGCTTTGGCCACATCAACCATCGAGTCCCCAACATTAACAAACGAAATAAATAAGATTATATTAAGAATTTCAAGATTTTACTAGTTAATCAGTTTGAAATTAGGGGTCAAATATTTTTTTAATCTGATTCTTCCTCAAACAATTAGCGTAAAATAATGTTTGATTTTTTTTTTTTTTTTTAATTACGAAACTTACCCTAAAGTTGATCTATTTCTCTATATTTTCATTTTATTGAAAGCTTAAATTGCTGCAATTACAGTGAAATCGTATTTAAAAAAGTATTAGATATATACCTAACCTTTACTTTTCTGAAATTCGCTCCCATCACGTTACAAGACAGATGCGATTATCATTTCAAAATTTAGAATCTGAATTTCTGAATTAAGAATCTGAAACGAATCTGATTAAGTTAAGAAAAACTTTAATCTTAATATCTTAGCACACTGCGACTAAGACTGTGTTTTGTCAATCAGATATCGTGAAGAGTGGAGGACAGATGACGTCATTGAATTATTACACTTTAGAGTTTAGATTGAAGTTGTAAGGCATGTTGCCTAAGTGCCAACATTCTAAGGCTACATTTGCTTGAGTGGATTACTTAATTACTCTGGGTTGCCAAAAGCGCCCATGTTTCATAACTTCAGAATCCATAACTCTTTTCAGCATACTTTAGTCGTATCTTACTTTTGGGTCAAGTTTCTGTGTACGTATGGGAAAATAAATTCAGATTTTTTATCTATGATTTTATTTACGTAATTCTATTCGAACCTTATCTAAAACTAGATACCTACAACCCTTTATGTGGTTGGTTTACGTGAACAATAAAATAGTGTTCAAATCACTTATTGTTAACTGTTTTTTTGCATTGTTGTTACAGATACGGTTGTTCTCATCTACAGTGAGATTTACTTTAAACATGCACCATATTTTAGGGCTGGTTTTGATATTGGATTTTTCGCAATGCGTGCCAGTGTAATATTGCATATAATAGTATATTTAGCGCGTCGTGTGCTATTGTATACATAAAAATATAATTATGGCTACTACTAAACAGCTGATTTCACACAACAGCTGTTGCTTCAATATCTTTTCAACTGAGGTTATGTTCAAATATCAATTTCTAAATAAAATGGACAATAAATTTAAATGAACGAGAAAGACTACGACTATTAGAAAATAAATTAAAACGAAAAAATGAAACTACGATGAAAATGTTTAAATTAATAAAAAAGTTATGTCTGAAGAGCAACATCAACTAATTTGTAACAAAAACGAGGAATCGAGAAAAACATGCGTGGTTTATATTTTTGGTTTTGGTTTTGGTATACAACAGACATTTTTCTACTCGACCGTTCGTTCATGTTTGTGTGTTTGCCTGTTACACAGATTTGGAGAAACATATTGATCGATTGTTACGAAATTTGATACGAAAAAATCCTGTATAAATCTCGAACAACACATGTAATATTTTTTCCCTTTCACTTCCGTTTCAATATGGCGTCCTTTTATTTATAATAACGAACGTACGGTGTTTTTCAAACATAAACACTTTTTACAGTAAAACAGAAAACATTAAATATTAAAAACATAAAAGTATTTAAGTCAACTTTCAAACTAATCAACTGTAATTATTATTCCGTGGTGAATCATGGGTTCGCATGTTAGTTATGAATATAAAAATGTTTAATAATAAATAATATATAAATTATACTTAACGTTATTATACTACATCTCCAACCTATTTAGCACGAAATTGTCTATAACACTTACACTTAAATATATCTTTTACATTGTAGGTAAATAAGTTAATTAATAAATATATTACATTATTTAAGACCGCCATTTTACTAGAGCATAAACAGTTGGAGATATTGTGTAAGATTGTTTTATGAAATTAACTCCCTTAGTTTCATAAGCAGAAATCATAGCACTAAGTCAAGAAACAGTCAGCTCACTGGTAGACTCGAAATTCATTTCAAGATTACTAATCTAAATATATAAAAGAAGTCCTGACTGACTGACTGATTCATAATCAATGCAGAGCCAAAACTATTTTAGCTAGCAACTTGACAATTTCAGGGTATATATGTTACCATACAGGCGTGCACTAAGAAATTATTTTGCAAAAATTTTATTTTAACGCCATTAAACTACTTACCCAATCCTAATTTAATAATCAACGTACATCCGAGCCTATTATAACTAGAAACTTGAAATTTTCAAGGTTACCACCACATGTAGGAGTACACTAAAAAACGATTTTCCATTATTCAACCCTTAAAGAGGTAAAAATGATGTACAACATTGTTATTGGAAACAATATGTTTTTCGTCTGACCTTTTTAAAACGTAACATAGTCACTTTTAAGTATAAGTAATGAAATATATTGTTCACCATTTCCCAAAACTCGTCCCATAAAGTGATTGAAAGAGGGTAGAAAATGTAAAAAGTGAGTATACATTTTCAATTTTGCATTGAAAAAAATATTTTTTTGGATCGTATATTCTAGAAATATGCTATGAAGCACATATTTCAACATTTTTCCGAATTCATTCCCTAAACATGTAAAAAAGAGGTATCATTGGAGAAAAAAGAATGTTTGCATTGGAGAAAAATATTTTTTATCGGATTTTCTTAAAAGTAAATAAAATATTCTAAAACACAAAATATGATACACGTAATTCTGCATTCCCCCCCCCAAATTCATTCACTAATATGACAAAAATATGAAAGAGGTATAAATGTTTGTACCTCTTTCATTTGGAGAAAAATATTTACAAGATTTTTTTAAATTAGAATGGAACACGTTTGAAGACGTGTTATAACCTGAATAAACAACATATTCAGGTTATAATATTTTTTTCAAATTCACTGTAAAATAATCATGACTTTAGATGATCACGCTTAAGTTTCGTGGGCGAAGCCGCGACGGGTAATGCTAGTAATGTATTTACGTTAAGCGAGACGCTTTTTTACATGTTATTTGTTCTGTCACGAGTTCTGCAAATGTTTCACAGAAAACAAGTGCAAGTACGCCTAAAGATTTGTTTCACATAAAAATGCCGGTGTCAACAATTTATTGTTTTTCCAATTTGAAACTTACGATTTTCCACCCACGCAAGAATCCCAAGCTTGCCGGAAACTTTGATGTTTTCGCCGGCATTGTTCAAGTCTCCGCCCGCAGAGTTACATCATAGCTGCTCGCATTCTTCCTCTTTGAAGCCACATAAAGTTTGATAACTTTTCCGGCTCTTTCCGTCTCACCGGATTCCGGATACACAAGTTAAATTTTCGTCGCTTCCATCGGATCGTTTCAACGTAAACGTTCAGCTCGTGAAACCTAAATATTTGAGTTTTGAAATAGTTACGAAACGACGTTAAAGTTTGTTTAACTTTGTCAGACGTTTTAGCAGTACAGTTTTCCTTTTATCGCTGTTTATAATTTGGAAAATAATTCAATAAAAATTTATGTTAATTCGTGTCTCAAAATCTTGTTTTGTTAGTGTATGGTTTTCTTTTACTATGCTGACTCATAATTTTCCCTTTTTTTTAAATGGGAGGGTAGACGCCCTCAAAAAAGAGCTTGTCGTTTTAAAACAATAACTAAAGCTCATATCTCCTTCATTAGAACAGAAACGTAAACAAAACGTTGATACCCTCCTAACCGAAAAGGCTATCGAAACTATTCAATTTGTTGCAAAAACTGTTATGACTCAAAATTACAAACAAGGCACGTAGTTGTCTCGCGAACGTGATGGAAGCGAATTTCCAAATGTATTTTTTCTTATATTTAAATTATAATTTCACCATTAAATCGGAATCAACATTAAAATCCACAAATATTAGTATTTTGAACTTTTGATTGCATTAAAAATGCACCGTGACCGCCGTCAAGATAAACTTCTTAATTGCAATAGATTTTGAAAATTCAAAATCCTGTTTTATAAAGTGGTTTTATAACCCTGATTGCTATGGTGAAATAAGGTTTTGAAAAATACCGGTAATTACGACTAATTATGTATTTGAAATGACCACAATTTGGAAACTGTTGAATGAATTTCGCTGAAAAATTATTAAAATCGCAAAAAAAACACCAACACACACACACACACACACACACACACACACACACACACACACACACACACACACACACACACACACACACCCAAGATTGACGCTCCTTTAAAGGCCCGTGTCTGAACATAACCATAATGGTTCTTTAATGGCTCACTAACAAATGGAAATTCGTTAGTAATATTGCAGTGTCTCGCCTGCAAAGTACTACATAGGCAACTATTCCTGCTGTACTGTTATGCAAATAGTATCAAAAACTCTTGCAGGCGCACGTGAAATCCTCTTATCAACTACGTGAAATACACTTGACTCTGCAGCTTTTAGTGTGGAACATGCTGCAGGGTGTCAGTTCTTTTGGGATGCCTGAAATAAATACATGTTCACAAAATAATTAATATTTCTCTTTCACAATATAATTAAGCTTCCGTGTGAGTAAATCTAATTCTCATTTTACGAAATATGGTATTATGCTTGTGAAACGTAGAGCATGCGGTCTTAATCGATGTTCCTTTGTCTTGAGTTCAAAAATTTCGTTTGTTGATAAATTGACGTTTTTAAAAATCATATTTCAGTATCGTAATCAGCGTGAAGATTTGCATACATTAATATTTTAAATTTTCGTATTAACATATATCACGTTTCAGGGCTGGTTGTGATGTTGGCTTTTGCGCGATCCGTGCCAATGTCATATTGCATATAGCAGTGTATTTAGCGGGTTGCACGCTGTTGTATATATAAAAATATAATTGTTACTGCTTCTAAACAGCTCATTTCGCACAACAGCTGTTTCTTCAATATCATTTTATATCGAATCTTTTAAGCACCAATGACAAATTTATACAAGTACCTTTATTTGTATAATCTCGGTAACCCATTACAGTTTTATAGAATTTTCCGAATGAAAGCTTAATTGATGTGGCTTGTTGTAACGAATTTTTTAAGCGTTCGTGAATTATGATATGTTTATTAGTTCTGGAAATATAGCATATCAAACTTTGTAAGCAATAGTGATAATTTTCAGACATGTATATTTGCGTTTTCTCTATAACTCATTACAGTTTTGATAGAATGTTTCGAATGAGAGCTCATCAGATGTAACGTATTGTAAGCAATGCTTGAATTTCTAATACATCTTGATATTTTTAATAGTTTACGAGAAATTTGTGAAAAATAATTTGTATTTTGTAGGTATAGGATTTGATGAAACATTTATTTATTTGAAACAATGCTTTATACCATTTCCGCGGAGAAGTAAGGGTTGCAGATGTTTTTACAGTTCGCTTTACAAAGTTTATAAGGGCGTATCCAGGATACGGGTTCTAAACAGCACTTTGTATGGACCCGTATAATGGCGTATAAACACATGTGGCAGTTTGCAATCCTTAAGCCTTTATGTCACTCGCACTGATTGTTCCATTCGTAGATTAGGTCCTATAGTTCCACTTCTGTACTGTTAGATATTTTAAATTATTCATTTTATCTTTCGAAAATATAGAGTCGGCTACGAAGAACCGATAGTTCTTCAGATTTTGATTAATGTGTCCGTTTTCAGTTCCTGGAATCCGCGCAGCTGTCTCGTTAACGTGATAAAAGGGAATTTTCAAAAGTTCTTTTATCTTACCCTCTTTTTAAAATTCCGATTTCACAATTATATTCGGCGTTTTAATCTCCACGTACAGCATTTTAAGTTACATTGAAAATACGAAGATGAACCTAACCGCCACCAAGTTCCAAATATTTCGACGGATTTTGAATGTATAAAACGCTAACTGGAGCAGTTTTTAGCGCGGATTAAGAAGGTGAGATCTGATTTCTGAAAAAGTTTAAAACAAAAGTTATGATATTTTTTTAAATATTTTAAATGACCGCCATTTTGAAACTGGTAAACAGATTTTGCTCGGTAGCAAACTTGTGCAAGCTGTTACTAAAATAGATTTTTTTGTCTATTTCTTAATGAAATTTGACCAAAATTACTTTCGTAACGGTGCTCAAACGCATACAATCACACTTAATGGAACATATGTGTATGACTGGATCAGTGCTCATTTCAAGGTTCTGGGTCTAGGTCTTACCGTGATAGCGGCTCCAATAGGTTAAGAAAAAATATCAACGAGATAAACTACGACGATTAGAAAATAAATTAAAACGAAAAATTGAAATTAATGATGAAAATGTTACAGTTAATAAAAGAGAAACGTAAACAAACTAATAAAAAAAACCAGGAATCAAGAAAAACATATACATGATTTATTTAATAAATTGAAATGCTAATATATACAGATCTTAAATCTGGTTATAATGAATATAATCGTATTAGAAAGATAAACATATTATGAGAGATGTGAACACTCGCCTGCTAGTGACATCTTGCGGCAGTATTCAACTATTTTTTTATCAAACGTTTACCCCATCCTTGCAGCTTACAGCGTTCGTAGCGGCAGACAGTCCAATTACTTGGACTTTAGCCACTGATATCGAGCGCGCTTTCTATAATGGTGTCTGTACGTTTATATTCAACAGTTTAGTTCAAGGATAATTTCAATAAGACGTTTTTAAAATCAAAACCGTGAACGTTTTGGTTCGGTAACAGAAATTATTTGTTAATCATGCCTTTCTTTATCTTTTCCGTATCATTTTTAACATAAACTGTATTACTATATGGGCACACTTAACATTTTTAGCTTCATTGTGTCTGAAGATACTTCACGGCGAAACGTATAACACTGAATTTATGAAACTATGTGTTCATATTTTCCTGGATAAGGGTTTTTAGGCAAATTATTTTGTGCACTGTAAAATTCATTGCGTTAAGTGCATTTATCTGTGGTGCTAAATCAATAACGAGATTGGACAGCGGAATACTGTAATGCCAACACAATTGGGTTAACCAAGACTGTAACGGCCGGAGATTATTAAAATACACTTCCCGAGGGTAGCGGAGTCGGTCGGTTGTTGTGATTAGGAAGGGGAGGAAATTGAAATACGAGAATTTTTGCCTTGGAGATATTTTGAGACGGACCGAAATATTAACAATGCCTTCTGAATTACGTCAGACAATAGGTAGGTAGTTCGTTACGCTCTATTGTTCGGTGAAATTATTCAAGTTTTATCAATTCCACGAAAACGCGCGCGCGCGCACGCACACGCATACACACACACACACACACACACACACACACACACACACACACACACACACACACACACACACACACACACACACACACACACACACTAACACAGACACATACATGTAACACACACACACACACACACACACACACACACACACACACACACACACACACACACACACACACACACACACACATCAACACAGCTACAGGTGCCCATTGTATCAGAAGGCCCTTCAGGTAATTGGAAAAAGAAAATGCTCCAACTGAATCTTAACCACTGTCAGTCTGCGCAAGATCTTCTCTGCCAGACGGTTGCCGAGAGGAAGAAAGACATAGCAGTATTATGTGAACAGTACTCGAACCCAATGTATCTGCCATCATGGACATCGGACAGTACTAACAGGGCGGCCATCTGGGTGAGTGGAGACTTGCACATCCAGTCTGGTGGCTTCGCCGATTTCTTCTGTTCGGCCAAAGTCCGGGGAGTGTACATATTTAGTGTGTATGCACCTCCAAGCCTTGATATAGGGGAATTTGAAGTGCTTCTTACGAGACTGTCGTCTGTGGCAGATGGGCTTCGTCCTGTCATTGTAAGTGAAGATTTTAATGCATGGACAACTGTTTGGGGCAGCAGGGACACCGACAGACGTGCCGAGCTCCTCCTGGATACCATCGCAGCATTGAACTTAGTGGTTGCTAACACCGGTTCTGCATCTACATTTGAAATAGCGGGTTTCACTTAATGGATCGATGTGACTTTTGTCAGCGAGGACCTGATTGTTGGCGTATACAAGTGGACAGTAAGCAGACATTTTACCGATAGCGACCACAACGCTATTTTTTACGAAATTGTTGGCACAGGAAACTCTTGGACCTTCCAACCAAAACCGCGATGTAAATGGAATCCTAGGTCTCTCGACCCAGAAGCGCTTGTCATAATGCTTGAGAGTGGTCTACTTTTGGAGGGAACTCCGGAACAAATGGCTAACTCTTTGATGGAAGGAGTGGAAGGTGCGTGCAATGCTTCAATAACAAGAACCTCCAGAAGACAACATCATAAACCTGTTTTTTGGTGGACCGAGGGAATTTCAAGTCTTCGATCTTAGTGCCATCAAGTCAGAAAGAAATTCTAGAGAGCACGTCGGAGGAATCGCGATCCTGAGGTGGCAGAACAGAAATACCGTGCGGCTTAATTAGCGCTCTATAAGGCTATAAAACGGAGCAAGTGCCGATGTTGGGCAGACTTGCGTGAAGAGGTAAACAGGAACCAATGGGGAAGGCCATATAAGGTAGTAATGGGACGGTTGGCGGAATTGCAACAACAGCAACCAATGTGCCCTTTCTTCTTACGCAGAGTGGTGTCGACACACTTTCCACACTTGGATGAGCCCATAAGACCAGAGATTGTAGTGCCGGCGGGGGAATTGATTCCATCCATCACGATACATGAGCTGCATCAGGCGAGCAGGAGGATCGGGGATGCCAAAGCATCTGGCCCGGATGGCATACCAAATTCGGCTCTTAAAGTTGCTCTTGAAACCATTCCTAATGCTTTCATTGAAGTACTGGATGGCTGCTTACGGGAAGGAACTTTTCCCACCAGATGGAAGGAGCAGAGGTTGGTTTGATACCAAAGATGAAAAAGCCTCCTGAAGCACCATCATCATATCGACCGATATGTCTACTTTTTACAGCCAGGAAGATTCTGGAAAGGATTGTCTTTGGACGACTTGAACCATTCGCTGAAGGCGCAGATGGGCTTTCGGAAGATCAATACGGATTCCGGAGGGGCAGATCTAACACTGATGGTATTAACGGTGTCATTACTAAAGCGAGGGAAGCTACTGAAGGCAAAAGGTGGAGAAGAGGTGCTAAAAAATATTGCGCCATTGTCACACTGGACGTTAAAATTGCATTCAAATTAGCGCGATGGAGTAATGTATTGCAGATCCTAAATAGCATGGGAGTTCCAGCGCATCTCCAGAAGGTGGTAGTGAGTTACTTTGAAAATAGAACGCTCATCTATGACACTGAAGAAGAAGAAAAAAGGTACAAAGTAACAGCAGAAGTACCACAAGGCTCTGTGCTTGGACCCCTCCTTTGGAACATCATGTATGATGGGGTATTACGGGTCGGCGTACCATTAGGCGTAAAAGTCTTTGGATTCGCCGATGACCTTGCGGTGGTTATTGATGGGAAGTTTTTGGAAGAAGTTGAGGTTCGGACGAATGAGGCAGTGAAGTCAATCCGGAGATGGTTGACATCTATGGGTCTGCAGCTCGTCGATCAGAAGACGGAGGTCGTGCTTGTGACCAGCAGGAAAAAGAGGGAAACAGTAACTCTTACAGTTGGAAATATGCAGATAAGTTCCGTCCCAACCCTTCAATACCTTGGCGTGTGTGTTGAAGCGAGACTCTGTTCAGTGAACATCTCAAGGCAGTTAGTGAAAAGGCGGCGAACGTGGCAGGAGCCCTTTCTAGGCTCATGCCGAATCTGGGAGGTCCAAGACAGGCACGCCGCCGACTCTTGGCTGGGGTAGTAAGCTCGGTGCTCCTTTACGGAGCGCCGATTTGGAGCCAGGCTATGATGCTAGCGAGCTATGCGTGCAAGGTTAATGCGGTGCACCGCCGTGCGTTGCTGCGTGTCGTGAGTGGTTACCGAACAGTTTCCTACGACGCTGCATGCGTAGTGGCGGGCGAACCGCCAATGGAGCTGATGGCTGATGAAAGAGCGAGGCTGTACTGGCGTAAGCGAAATGCTGAGCCGCGGTATAGTCATACAATGGCAATTACAGAGGAGCGAAATCGGACCCTGGAGACATGGCAGCAACAGTGGGACGAATCAACAAATGGACGATGGACATACCAACTCATAGGTAACATCCAGGATTGGTGCAACAGGAATTATGGAGAGGTGGATTTCTATCTCACACAGATTCTCACTGGGCACGGTTGCTTCCGAGCTTACTTGTTCCGTTTCGGGCTGGAAACGGACTCGGCTTGTCCCCTCTGTCTTCCAGCAGTAGAGGAAGATTCGAAGCATGTGTTTTTCCGGTGTCGGAGATTCGACAAGGAAAGGATAAGGCTGCAAACATATCTGCGAGGCAGCATTGCACCGGATAGTCTGGTAGCTACTATGATGGCTTCAGAGGCCAACTGGAGGGCCAATGAGGGATTCGCTGCAGTAGTCATGAAGAAATTGAAGGCTGAGGATCGAGAAAGGAGAGCCAACGCTATAGAAGAGTAGGCGTTCAGCCAGTCCACTTTCCCATGAAATAATGCCTGGCGGCGGTTCCGTGGGGAGGTTTACAGAAGAGGAATGCTTTTGGTGGTTAACAATATATCTTAACTTGCGTTTGAACTCAATTTGAGTCCCACACTATGGGGTAGTGTGTACCCTACCCCAGGTAGTCTATAAAAGATTTTTTCCACCTTTTTTGGCATCGCAAAAAAACACACACCAATACACACATACACAGAACACACACACACACACACACACACACACACACACACACACACACACACACACACACACACACACACACACACACACACACACACACACACACACACACACACACACACACACACACACACACACACACACACACACACACACACACACATGACTTCTCAAAAAGTGCTCTCCTATAGCTCACTATTATATACATAATAATTATACATTATACTAACTGCCTTTTTAGTGAATTCCTATTTGAAAATTGAGTCATTTCAGCATCCATGATGGTAAACACCAGACCTTGAAATGAGCATCGATCCTGACCTCTAGATTACTTTTTGAGGGGTAATAATTTTAGTGTGTGTGTGTGTGTGTGTGTGTGTGTGTGTGTGTGTGTGTGTGTGTTTTAGCACGCTATCGTTCGATAATTTGATTTAAATTTGGTAAAAATTGATTTTAATAATAGCTGAGACAGTTTCTTTGTGGAACAGTAAAATTCATTAAACAGTTTCAAAATGGCATCTGTTTCAATTCTTTAAGAATTCGTAACTTGTCTGTCTTAAAACATTTTTTAAAAATCGGTTTTCACCATCGTAATCAGTCTTTAAAACTGCATAAATTAGCGTTTTAATTTTCAAATTTGGATTGAAACTGAAATATTGAATTTATTTTTACGGCGGTCATGGTTTACTTTGGTAAATTCAGTGTAACTGTAAATTCTAAAATTGTAGTGTAGACAAGTAAGTATCTTTGGAAACTCGCTTCCATTATCTTAGCTAGACAACTGTGTGCCGTTATTAACACATTTTGTAAGGATCATTTAATGATGTTCCAGAAATCAGGATCGGCGCTCATTTTAAGTTCCCTGGTGTGATTCCTACCATAATGGCAGCACCGAAATTCACTCTCCATTAGAAATTCTCCTACCTGCAGCTGCCTTAATTGTAAGGCAGTTTTCTATGTGTGTAAACTTATCGATTATTTCTCAGCTGTATTTTTAGTGGAAATCCTTGGAATGTAAGCAAATATGGGTTTATGAGTTCCAGCTTAATTAGGCGATGAATACCGCAAAGTTTCATTGCCACGAAGCTCTCGTTCATTCGTCGACCTTTATTCAGTGAAGTAACGCTGTACTTTGGTTTGCCTATTTGTAAAGCAAGAAGCCCGACTTGAGCTTAAAATTTGTTATAAACAAAACCCAATTAACTATCTCCGTTTGAAGTAACTTCAGATGTGCAAACTTTGACATATAAAATGACGCCTTGTTATTTTACATAATCTGCATTTCGGTAAAAGCCAAATATTTTTGGGGGGATTTTCAATTGAAAAATAAGCCATTAAGGTACGACTCAGACCCGGAAACTTGAGGACGGTTAAAAATGTAACGTTTTGGTTCAACTTGATTTAAAGTTTGATGCGAAAATTGATTTTTGTAATAGTTTGAATAAGTTCCTTGCGCCGGAAATTCTACTAAACGCTATCAAAATTCCGGGCATTCAGTTTTCTAACTGACGTGATAGAAGCATATTTTCATAATTTTTTTCTCACCATTTTTAAAACTCTGATTTCACCATCGTGACAAGCATTAAAGTCTGTACATACTATCACCTTAAACTATCAAATTTCATTGTAAATACGAAAATGAACCCTGACCACCGTCATACGTTTCTTAAATTCAACGAATTTTCAACGTTCAAAATGCTAATGTATGCAGTTTTTAATGTTGATTACGACGGTGAAAACAGATATTCAAAAAATTTATGAATTTGTAAAGATTTGACGAATTTTGCTGGCTAACGAACTTTACCAAGTCGTTACCGTAATGGATGTTTGTGTCGAGTTAGAAACATATAGTTTAGTTAATTTCGATTTAAACTTAGCATAAAAAATCGATTTTAGTAATAGCTTGAACAAATTCGTTACCCAGCGAACTATTTCAAAATTGCGGTCGTTTAAAACCTTTAAAGATCCATAACTCTTTTGTCCTGTTCCTTTTTGAAAACCTAATTTCAATATTGTTATCGCAATCAACTTAAAAACTGCATATATTAGCATTTCTATTGTCAAAAACAAAAACAAATTTTAAATTAAGAAATTGAATTTGACAGTAATCAGAGTTTCGTTTTTTCAATACAATTTAAAAGTTTAGAGTTCTAAAAGGACATATATGCAGAATTTAATGCTGATTATGTTGGTAGTAATATAATTTAAATTAAACGCGACACGCACCTGTCTTGCTGACGTGATAGAATGAATTTCTTAAGAGTATTTAGCTGACGTGATAAGTTAAAGTATTTTTTTTAACTTACCGTTTTTGAATTTCTGATTGCACCATTAAAATTACCATTTACTATCACTAAAAACTTTCAAATTACATTGAAAATAGTAAAAAATCCTGACAGCTGTCAAAACATTTTTTAATTTTAACGGATTTTGAAAATTCCAAATGTTAATTTATGCACTTTTTAACCCCGATTACGACGGTGAAATCGGATTTTCAATATATATAAAACTTGAAAATATATACAGCACAAAAATACAGCACAAAAATAAGAACTTTTAATGATTTGAAATGACCTCCATTTTTAAGTTGTTGAGTGAATTTCACTGCTTAAGAAACTAGTCCAAAGTATCATCATAATCGATTTTTGCGCCAAGTTTGAGTTAAATTGGACTCAAATTGCGAATCACACACACACACACACACACACACACACACACACACTCACGATTTTTAACGACCCCTTAAAATGTGATCTGTAGGCCAATATTGGAGCTCATTTCAACGTCCCAGGTCTTCTTAAAAAAAGCGTACGTTTAAAAAAATATTTTCGATAATTCGCTTCGTCTTTTCCATTAAGTCAGCGAGTCACGTGTGCCGTGATTATAACTAAATAAGAATGAGAAATAATTTCTTCGTTACAAAACGTCATTACATTTAAACAGCGTTAACAATAACACCGACGGCGCAAATAAATTCCGCATTACACTGACAGTTGGAAAAGCGATTCTTTCTACTTTGTGAGAAAACACAAAGCGAGATTCACTGTTACAATAAACATAAATAACATGTAGGGCGGTGTCTGTGGCTTTATACTCTATGTTAATGCAATCTGTGAGCTTTGTTTGTATCTGTGCTGCGTGTTTCAGTGTCTTATTTACTGTTCATTAAGTGTTTTAATCACCGCTCTGTCTTAATATTTTTACAGTAATGTAAGTGAGGACGTTTTGTTTTATTGTTGTAAATTATACCGTGTGTAGGAATACTTTTTTATCTTTAACAGTAACTTGCAACTTGCAATAGAGACTAAATATATCTTGCCTTTTTGGCCATGCGTGATGTGTCACTGCAGGTCCTGTGCAGATCTCTCTATATCTCGCATTCAGAGTTCTCTACTAATTCTAAGCAAAGTTAACTAAATTATATTTGTATGTTTACAATATTGTCCGAAGCATGAGTATAGTCCGTTGATGGACGACCAATAACGTGAGACCTTGTTTGTCACATGACCGACAACAGTAGCCTCGACACATGCACTTCCTAGTATACACAAATATTCCCATTCAGTTTATTTACGGGAAAGCAATTTCGCAACACTGCTCTTCTCAAATTGGTTTGCTCAAGGTCACGATATTAGTAGGTCTTGGTCAACAGAGGGTTAAACGTACAAGTGATCGCTTCCAGTTCATCAGTAGAAATAATGGAATCTTGTTTTATCATGAAAGAATAATAGTAGAAAATGATGTTTTGCAACTTTTAATATTAAATGCTAAACCAATAAGTAAAAAGAGGGGGTGAATATTTTACGCTTATGGCATTTTATTAAAGCTTTTGTGTCACGAATAAGTCTATACTATTAGAGTGATCTAGACTTTTAATTTACTGGTAGCTCTTAAATATTACACAGTATACGAGTATATTCTACAATGCTTACTTATACAAAAATTTTCTTCTTCTTCTTCTTTTTCTTTTTCATCTTCATCCTCTTCCTCTTCTCCTTCCACTTCTTCTATTTCTTCTTCTTCTCTTTCTCCTTCTTCCTCTTCTCTTTCTCCATCTTCTTCTTCTTCTTCTTCTTCTTCTTATTTTTCTTCTCCTCCTCCTCCTCCTCCTTCTTCTTCTTCTATTTCTTTTTCTTCTTCTTCTCCTCCTTCTTCTTTCCCTTCTTCTTCTTCTCTTTCTTCTCCTCCCCCTCCTCCTCCCCTTTCTTCTTCTTCTTCTTCTTCTTTTCCTCCTTCTTCTTTTCCTTTTCTCCTCCTCCTTCTTTTCCCCCTTCTCCTCTTCCTCCTCCTCCTCCTTCTTCTCCTTCTTCATTTCCTTCTCCTTCTTCCTCCTCCTCCTCCTCCTCCTCCTCCTCCTCATCTTCTTCTTCTTCTCCCTTCCTTCTCCTCCTCCTCCTCCCCTTCTCTTTCTTCATTTCCTCCTTCTTCTTTTCTTCTTCGTCTTCTTCTACTTCTTCTTGTTCTTCTTCTTGTTGTTCTTCTTTTTTTCCTTCTCCTTCTCCTTCTTCTTTTTCTTCTTCTGTTTCTTGAAGATCCAAAAATCTGTCGACTAAAGGCAGTATTAATTTGGTGGATTCTTCTGTGAGGTTCCAACTGTGTTTTCATTTTTAGGCGATCCTTCCAAAGGTCATTGGCTTGCTAGTTTTCCGTTTTTAGCGATGTGTGCAAGTCTGTTTTCATTTATTCTATCTAACATGATCACACCCGTACGTACTTCTTTTCCTTCTCCATCTGACTACATCCTACACCTTACATAAAATCCTAGTTTAAAATATTTACTATGTTACATTCTATTCCTAATTCAGTTGTAATTTCATGTATTTGTCGTATATAATGTCTGTTGCTATTTTAACTTGGAAGGTGCGTTCCAAACGGATCTTTTTTCGTAAGACAGCGATATGCATATCAACTTCCATTTTAGAACGAAAAAACACTCACAACTAGGCCTAAATTGAACCCTGGTGGTGGATGGCTGTGCGTACGCTGCTAATTACAGACAGTCTGAATTATTTGCCCCGTTACTAATTGTCCTAGACGCACTCTTGTGAATTTTGATTCTATAGATAAGCTTGACAAAATTGAGTCTCTATGTTACTCGCATTCGGAGCGAGGTTGGTACTAATTTTATTTTAAAGAAATGATTTCGTAATTTCCGTATACACATGCTTTTTTTGTAGAGAAACGAAAATTATAATTAGTCCATATCTGAATGCGATTGTATTTTTTCTGAATAAAATGTCTTAATTTCAATACCTATACGTACATTTCAAAAATGCAACCAGTGACAAAACATCTGAAACAATCGCTAAACTTTTGTCATCGTAACCTGATCCAACATTCTTGCGTTCCCGGTTTTCCTTTTCTTGTTCAACAAAGCCATTACGAAAACATCATCTTAACAATCTCACCGCTCTTGCATAACAGGTTTTCATCATACATTTTCGATTTTCACACTAACGGAAAGCGAGTACAAATTTAAACAGTCTTACGATGCAAGAACTCCAGTTTTTTTTTTTTTTTTTTTTTTGACAGAAATTCCTCCTTATTCAGTACTGAAATAAAAACTAAGAACAAACACTCTGGGCAGATTCTCGGAGTGGTCAACTAGAAATAAAACTAAGCCCTACGTGTGATCAGGAAATTTCAAACAATCAAGAAAACAAAACGAAACCCTGGTCAAATACCGTATTAGAACTCTTGACTAACAGGCTTTTTTGTATTAAAAATGATTCGTATTTTATATTTTCTAGCAATATGCCTAATCTTTTTCGATAAACCCGGCACATAAAGATTTAAACTTCCTTGTTCTTAATATTACCTCTAGCTTTATTACAGTTTCAAGTTATGGGCTGAGAATATCCAGAACTTTTTTTAATGCAATGTTGCTCTCGATTTAGATCATCTATTTCAGAATAATGAAACTAATTTCATAAAACTGAACAAGAAACAGAACATTATTCTTTATAATAGAACAAGAACACATTATTAACAGAACAATATTTATTAACAGAATAAGAAACAGAACAGAATATTTGGCGTGTGATTAATGAACTATGGGACATCAAGCCTATGACTTATATTCTAGCTGCAATAGGTTTGCAAAGTTCTATTGCAACCTATGTTGCAACTTACGTCTATGAAATAAGTTTGCAAGATTTAATGTTCTAGCTGCAATACGGAACTTGGCGTATTTTCAAGTTAAACACTCGAGTACGAAAATTAATACATAATTTCGTAATGCTGTGTATTTTTAAATAGAAAAATGATGGCAAATGTTCCAATAAACAGTAATAATAACATAAACATTCCACAAATATGTAAACGTTTAAAAAAAGAGTAACCATATCTTGCACACGATTGTTTTTCATGATGCTTATACTATATAATTACATTTTTTTAGTTATTGATTGTAGTACGTTAAAAATAATATATATAGTGCAGTCATTAATTTTCGAAATACTTTTCAACTTTTTATTATGTTTTGTGTTTTGATTTTCAACAAACATTTTTAAAGCTTAGCAACTTAACAGTTATTTTATATGACACAAATGTTATATAATGTAATAAGGTACAAAATTTTAATTTTTACGCACTCTTTAAAATTAATCTAAATATATACCTACAAAGTATTAAAAAATAATCATTATTATAGCTATTTTTAAATTTTATTTCATATTACTTAATAAAACATGTATGTATAAAAATTATTATGTCTTAATAGGGCCATTATTGTCACTGGTTCCTTCGATGATAGTAATTTTCTGAGAAATGTGTACTCACAACGTTTTACGTCACGGCATAGTATGACGTCAGGAGACGAGTCTTGCGCAAAGTGTTTATTTATCTTTCAACGCAGCAGGAAATACTTTATAGAAGTAGGCTACAATAATACTCAGTGCCGCGTCGATAGTAAAATTGTATCAGTAACTTTGTCAGAGCAGAGCAGCTAATGAAGGGTGCTAACAAAAATCAATAATTCGTAGCTTAAAGTTTGTGCTGAATACTAGTTCATTTCATAATAGTAATTAATTTTTAATTAGGTAGGCCCTACTATAGGTTAATAAAAAAAAGCATAGTTCAGACTTATACATAAATGATTTAACATTTTTAAAGAATTAATTTATTATTTAGTCTAGAACTGGTTTATTTATTATTTTAAATATATAATTTTGAAGATAAATTTTGTTATTATTACATGTTATTCATTATCGTTAGTAATTTCATCAACACACGATGAAAAAATCATGTAAGCAGTGAAGGGGGCGTGTACAATATTCGCGCAGCGCGCAGCTTTATCCAGGTCCAAAACAAACATGGCGAGTTGTTTAGTGTCAGAATTTCGTATCCGCATAGTTTTAGCAACTATCCTCATAATCACGAGTAATATCAATGTTTTTTTAAATTCAACATTGCGAAAAAGATAATTTTATACTCAAATGAAGTGTATTTTTAAATTAAATAAATTGTTAAAGCTTAGTATTAGTGTAAAATGTTTGTGATGGTCCTACCCTAGACCTTAGACCTAGACTCCTGACCCAAATAAATTAGTGTTCAAATTCAAAATTAATATTAGTGAACATGAAGCATCAAGAGAAATCGAAAAAAGCTCCAGGTATGCCTCTTCTTTTAATTAGTGCACACTATTTATAAAACTTAGTAATTTTTTGAACTTGTTTAAGATAACCTTACTTGATAAAAGCTGTCATTTAACTTACAGAATAGGTTAGATATGTATACATTTGAAAAATAACTTAACAAACGTGGGGAAATTATGCTACTGGATTAAATCTTATCATTTTTATTTGTTAACTCATAAAATAAAACAATTTTTAGCAAGTTGTCTAATAAGAAAATATACTAATCCACAATGTCATGACCAAATACCTGTCACATTTGAAAATGTAGATAACTAGTGTATTAAGTTAGGTTTGAAAGATGGTATTTTTTAGCCTTATTAGTTGTGTGGATAGAGTTTAGTTTCTATATTAATGGAGCTTAACTTCAAAGTAATTTGTTATACATAATATACAATACAGGTATCTGTAATGTTGTGCCCACAATTTACTTTCAATATAATACATTGTAATCAGTATTGTAATCAAACTGAAATCTGGCATATTTGTATGTCACTGATATAAATAAAACAGTGTTTTCTGATCCTCATACTACAAAAAGCAATGAGTGATTAAGTTAAAACTCGATTTAAACCATTATAACTTATTACAAATCAAAACTGTAAATGCAGTACAGACAGTAGTTTTGACTCGAGACTACCTGACATAATGTTGTCAGAAAGCTGAAGCAGATACAGATGTAGATTGCAGACTACATGGAGGACAAAGCATTTCTTTTATTAAAAAAAATACCCATGTTTTAAAGGAACAAATTTAGATAGGGTCATACTGTTCATAACTAGTGCTTTAGGTTTTTGTAAAATAATATAAAATAATGTGTGGTAGGGCATGTTAGTTTTTTATTTCAATTTAAGAATTTCCACACACAAGATGAAAATAATATTGTAGGTAAGGCCACACAACATACTGTCCCTAGATGTCATATGCTAGTAACGATTAATTGTTAACAGTCACACATTTGTTATTCATTGAACACACATTTGGTACTTAGTGAAACTTTATTAGAATACTTACGTAGTTCCACAGAATATTGTGAAACTGTATAAGTGTACTAATCTTCCTGGATACACATTTGTTTTTGTATGAGCTGCAAATTGCAACAGTTTTTATGAACAGTTTTAGAAGGTGAAAAATAATGTGTATAGAAGAAAAGTAATGAGAATAGACCTAACTTTTATAATAGTATAGGAATAAAGATAAAACATTAATTATTTTTAAGAAAATAATATGATCATTAAAAATTCACGGCAGTTAAATTCTTCAGTTTTATTTATACAACACTTTATAAAAAAAAGTGGATTAAATTCAGCTCTGGTAGTTTTGCCACCCCATATGGTGTTTACAAGGTTCTGTACTTCTACCCTTTTCCTTCCAACAACAAACAGGTCCACTGTTTCCAGCTGACATGTGAAATCTAGAGTTCGAATCTCTGGGGCTTAAAGTAGGCTACTTTAGAAAATCTTTAGGCAGTGATAGCTTATTTGCTTTTCGTAACCTTAAAACAGAAAAAAAGCAAATGTAGTCTTTTTCAATACAAACTATAATTAGGTTAGGCTTATGTGGTTACAGCAGGAGTGGATTTTTACTGCCAATAATGAGGATGAGGGATCAGAGTTAACGGTAAGGATAAAGTAATGGGAATAAGATATATATATATACAAATATATATGACCATTATGGCCTAATTGCACAAACTGGACACTTATATGCTAGCTTGAACATGTGGACTCAATGACACGGTGGAAACTTTTTCATCATTGAGTTACACTGGGCATTTCTGTGATAATTTGGCATACCACCTGAATTCTGAGGGGTACCACAATAGAGGTGAGGGGCCAGGATTCATCCCTTACATTAAAAATTGGGTGTGAAATTATGTGTTTTTAAGATTTCCAGAGCAAAATATGTGTGATTTACTTGGTATTAAAATAAATACACAGAAAACTTCATTACTTTCGACTTATATAAAATATAAGCTCATATAAAGTTGTGATACAGGCAAAGCAGTGAACCTACTGCGGTAACGAAGTAAAGTAAAGCAACATAAATCTATAGACACATTGCACTGTGAGACATCTCAGTATTGAGAAGTACCTTTTTTCTGTCTTGTAGTTGAAAAATGAAGTAAATCTTTTTTAAAAAATGATTTAGTAACTTAAAAAAATATTTTATTGCCATGGTTGCTTACAACCTAGGAATTAAAGTGTAAAATTTAGTTTCCTGTATATCATATGTGACATAAATGGAACTTCTTGTTTTATTTTTAGCAATTTAATTAAGTATAGTGCTCTTTGTACAAATAATTGCTTTCCTTATTCAAAGTACAAATTAGTAATTGTTTTTTTCAATTTGTTTATATGTTTATAAATAAATAATGTGTGTATGGAAATAAAATGCTGGGAACTAGTCTAAGTAATTTCAACTGTGTGACATGTATTTTAGACAAACAATACAAGAATATAAGAAATCAGCTCCAATATACCCAAGTATCTATATAAAATATAAAAAAATAAATAGATTTAAATTTAAATATACATTAGTATTTTATCACCATCTCAAAAAAAAGATTCTTTGTAACAAAGAACTTTTTGAATATAATAAAAAAAATTATGAATCAATTTGAACATGTTTTTTGAGATTTTGTTGAAAAATTAATTTGACAGCGGTCTGAGTTAATGTTTATCTTTTAATTGTAAAATTTAAAATGCTAATTTAATCTGATTGTTAATGTTAAATAAGATTTTTAAATGATTGTAAGATAAAAAGGTAGTGTTAAAAATTTGCTTCCATCACATCAATGAGGCAGTTGGTTATTTAAAACTGGTGTTATATATTTTGTTAAGGTAACTGCCCAGTAACAAGCAGTTCAATTTAGTGTCAAGGTTTCTACAGAAAACCTTAGATAAATATGTTTATTCTTCAGTGATATTTTGTTGGCTTAAGGGTTGTGGAAACTTCCTGTTGGCCTCAATCATCCCTCTACAGGGTGTGTCTACATTTAGAAGCATTTTGTTCTTGACCTGGTTTTACTTTGCAATTTCTGTTTTCTTTATGAATGCAATATAATGTGTAGTATAAATTTACTGGGCTTGTATGAAACTGTATGGTTGTTAAACTTTTTGTAAGAACATACAGAATGTTTCCCCCTCAACTGGCAATGATAAAATTATCATTTAAGATAAATTTAAATTTTTTCATGTTCAGTTAAATTATTTATAACTCAATTCAGCATATTAAATTTGAAATAAAATACATTTATAGTTTAAGAGAAAATCAAAAAAGGCAAAATGAGCTAGAAAGCGTCAGAGTTAAGCTGTGTTTTTATTATTTAAATTTTTTCTTGAATTTTGCAAAATTATTTTATTTTATTTTTTTATTTATTATTTTTTTTTGTCTGTGTTTAACGTCTGACTGTTGTGCACACTTGGGCTAATGCAGACGATGGGATGATTTATAGCGTATGAAAATGCCAAGCCCTCGTCAGGAATCGAACCTGGGTCCTCGGGGTGAAAGCCTAGTATGCTATCCATTAGTCCACCGAGGCGGCTTATTTGATTTTATTTTAAATTTGTCACACTCATTTGAGTTCTGAATCCTCAAATAACCCAAAGTTTTTATCAAATTCAGATAAACTGGTTAAGAGTAATTACGTTGATTTTGTTGATTTCTGTCGGTAGCTCCTTAATTGGATGTTTTTACAAGAAAGCAACATGTGTTTTTCAAGTACTTTAGGATCAAGTATGGATGTCCTTATATGATTTTATATAAATCATAAATCAAGTATGAATCAAGTTTGATTTTATATAAATCATAACCAATGTTTGGAAGTTTTTTTATCAGTTTTGTAGACTGGGTGATTTTTATGGAAAAATGGGTTGAAAAAAAATTGTTGAATGCTCGTAAGAAATGAGAAACTACACTTGTATGATCAAAATCATTAAATTTGATCAGTCTGCAGTAAATTGTACAGACAAAAGGGTGTTTGGCTTCCAAGACCCTGAGAACCTATAGCAGAATGAATTAGTCAGTGGACTACTAAAATCACTACTGAAACAGATTCTGAATTCATTACTAAGACCGGGCAGCCACCAAATGCAGAGCGGAGTTGGAGCTGAGCATAGCAGTCTACGCATTCAGAACCTAAGCTATTGTTTTTAATGTAAGTAGGGCTACTCAGCATAATGGAGCTGAGTGAAGTGAAACTGCTTCGCTGAGTTTCATTCCATGCAGCTTTGACTCTATCTTAGTTCGGTTTTCAAGTTGACTCCACTTCCCACACCATGTTGATCACGCCTCTAAACTTATTATTGCTTATTACCTAGGTTATGGTTTTTAAACACGTAGTTTTCTAGAATCCGTTACAGTAGGCCCAAGTATTATTTAAACTGACTGAACTCTGCTTTTGGTTGCCATTCAACTTCATTCCGCTCGCTCAGCTCCCCTACACTTGTCTCAGCTCAGCACAACTCAGCTCCATATTTGGTTAAGCTCTAAAGTTCATTAGGGGAACCTGACTACTGAAGAGGCTTGTTTGATCAGTAGGTCTTTTGATCGCAGTGTCAGAAGTCACTAAACCCCATTACCTCAAAAACTAAATCTAATCTAATCTAATGTGTGGAGCATTCAAAATAAAATCTACTTTTTTGATTTAGAATGTAAAATGTTTTTTAGTCAGTTTAATAATTCTTCTATATGAATTATTTGTACAGGTCAGAGAGAAAAATAAGATCTTAAAATTATAAAAGTAAAATAATATGAAGTCCTGTGTACTAAAATTATTTAAAATAATAATTTAGTTGAATAAAAACATAGCAAAACAGTTAACACAATTCAATAAAAATAATTAATAATTGTTATAGACCTACTGAAGAACATTGCCTCTATGTTAAAAAAGATGAAAAGCGCACAGTTTAAAATCTTCGGAACTAACCAAACTTATAGGAGCAGAATTACATAACATAGAAAAACTGTTTTGGGGTTACATTTGTTATTTCAGACAAAATTACATTCAAAATTAAATATTATATAAATGGATATCCTATGTATATTCATAAAATTCTGCAGATTACTTTTGGTTATTGCGCCAGTTATTTGCCAATTTATTTGTACATTGCAAAAATAAAAGAAATGGTTACTGTTTAATTATTTTTTATGAATGGTCACCAGAAAATGCTTTGACTTATTTACGACTGTGATTTGTTCTTGTTGACTGGAACTTTGCTTGTTCACTGAAGTGCACACGTTCCTTTTTTCAAATGTTTAATCAATTCGGTATTAAAATTCTTTGTCAAAGGTCCTGCGTTTTTCCAATACAAATTGAGAGAAATATATTAAAAATAGTTTTATAAAACGAAATTGTTGCTTTGCTGAGTATAAAGAAAATTAAATACCAATAGCCTACAGTATATGCTCAGCGGCTATAATACTGTTTGTAAACTGTCTTAATTTAAAAAAATAATTTACAAAATATTGTCCCTATAAAAAATTGTGGTCTCCCTTATATATGTAATAGTGAATTTTATTAGTGGAAATACAGTAATATATCTTTTTATTGTAGTTGCTCCAATAGCTCATATTCAATGGAAATTTGCAGAAAAGTATTTATAAAAAGTGTGCAATCAAAGTAAGTGTTGGGATGAATACATTGAAATTAATAAAATTTGTATTTACTGAAATATAAGTAAACATACCAAGTAGCCTACAAGTTCTAGTAAGTTCAGACAAGAAGCTCATCAAGTGGAGTTTACTAATCACTCATATGTAAACTATCTTCACAGAGCAATAAGGCTATTGTAATATTACTTTCATGCAAGGCAAATCATAAGACGTGCATCATCGTATCTAAACCAGTTCAATAACTTATAGTTATTATTTGATAGCTATTGGGAATCATAAGATTTGAGAATAATTTTATATTAGCACTGACTTAAATTAAAGTTTAACTGTGTTTAGGCAGTTAAGATGGATAGGGAAACAATCCAGATTGAGAGGCTTTTGTTAGCAAGTGAAAAGTGTTTGGTTATCAGACCCCTTAGGGGAACATTTTTGACTATTTTGAGGTATCCTAGTTTGATCTAACCTTTCTTCATATATTTGTTCATGGGTTAGATCCCTTTATCTTAAACCAAAGTGCAACAGCTTATGCTGATGGCTGCATGACTAAAGGGGACCTTTGCTTAAGTAGTGGATTCTGGATATCAGGCAACCTCCAATTTTATACAGAGCCTGCTATAACGCATGTGGGGCTCTATATGGGTGGACATTTTATTTTCCTAGCTATTTTTGAGATTTTGATTGCTGGAAACAAACTATATAAACCTAATTAATGTGAAGACCCTAGAGAACTGGTAAAAGTGAATCTGGAAGGTGGAAATTTCATCAAGGTGTAGGAAAATGGGGCTGTTTCCAACTTTGTAAAACTCACAAGCAATGAATTACAGCAGACTGTGGAAACGCTAGGTGGATCTACCGAACCTGCAATAGAAAGGCGTGAGAGTTGAGGTTGTTGAACGTCTCAAATCAGTCGGGCTGTCTCCAAATGTCTATCGGGAGCAAACAATTGCAAACTGAAGAGAGTAGGCAGTAGCAAAGGGAATTGTAATTGAACCTAAAAACAGAAAACCTCAAAGGGATGTATGTAGGGTGTGAGAAAACAACCATTACAGGGTTGAGATAACAGCCCCAGTCATCTCTTACAGCATGAGGTAAAGGGTGCTTGACTTCCAGCAGGACTTGGATGAGCTAATCAGTGGATTGGTAAAACTTAGAGAATACCAGTTTACTGGACGAGAATCCAAGAGGCTCAGTAGATCTTTGATTGCAGTGCCAAGATTCATTCAATCAGTTGGTTACCAAGAGCTACTTCTGAATGAGTTAGTAAACTGTTCAAACCAGTTTAACTGAACTAGTACTTAAGTGGCTTATTTGTACAGTAAGCCTTAATGCATTGTCCTTTAACTAAAATTCCATTTTAAATTTTATTGGTTTTAGTAACTAAATAAATATCATATAAAGAATGAATTTGACGTACAACATAGACAAATCGTCATTGAGTTCTAGAATAATGGGTTTACATACTGCAGTGTTAGTAATATGTCCATTGTGTGTAGTATGTAACTTTATTTTGGCAAACCTGCAAGTCGCAACATTTTGTTATAAAATTTGACATTTTTTTAATCTGAGCTCAGACCTAGCAAAAATATAACACAGCATGTCAGTCAAAAAGGAGACCAAAAACAAAAACTATTTTTTGCAATAGTTACAGATGATCTTATATCAGTATTGTTAATTAGTTGCAGAATGTTGGCAACACTGTTTTATTGCAATAATTTAATACTATATTCTACATCTAACTATAAAAACTTAAAACTAATAAAAAAAGAGCTCAAGAAAACTTTTTTGTTTCAATTTTAAAGGTGAATGTCAACATTGTTTTATAAATATGGGGAAAAATTTGATCTTGTAATAAAGTGATTTTAAGTTAATTTTATGAAGAAATATGTTTTAAAATTGTAAGTTTTGTATTATTGCCTTTTACAGAAAAGTATATTGTATCCATATCTTTAACCACAGAACAGAAACTTAATGATAAATTACTCCTAATCTATGCAATGCCACTTTCTGTATCATGAGTTACTAAATTTAAAAAAGAAAGTCATTAAGTTGTTAACAATCCAAATGCTCTCTAAATTGAACAGGACATAGCAGTTAGGTTGAGGATATTGGAAAAAAAGTTACGGGCTTTTGTATATTTTGTATAAAATTATTATGAAATAACTCAACTAATTAGAGTCAAAACATAACGTGACTTACCGTGGGCACGCCCAACTGTTGTGTAAAATTTGTTATTTACAAAGTAAGAAATAAAACAGATCATGAGAACTAGTTGTGGGTAACCAAAATGTTTTGTCATTGCTTAATATCTTGGTAGTTAAATATTACAGTATTGAGAAGAATAAATTAGTCATTGTTGAAATGTAATAATGTTATTTATATTGTTTCAGAAAAACAACTGTCCCAATCGATGGAAGATTGGATCGCAGCACTAAAAACTGCTGCAGCTAGTAGGGAATATGCCTATCAGGTAATTTTTTATTTTAATACTACGTGAATATTTCTTGGTTTTTTTCAGGTTGTAATTTAAAAAGTGTTACTTAAATATTTGATTTCTAACTTTTAAAATGTTCAGTAATTTGAAAATATCTTTTATTAATTTATACTTATTATTAAAGATATAACATTTACATTTAATTATATTTATTATAACATTCCTCTTTTATTTGTGGGCGGCGTGATTGTACTGGATGAGTAATGGTCATATATTTTTTGAAAAAATATAGAATTATATAAAAAGTTATTTTTGAATGTTTGTTTCTTTATACAATAGGTCTTTTTAAAATATTTCAATTTTTAAAGATATTATCTTCTAGTCTTTAAATCGATTCTATTTGCTTGGCTTACATCCAGGCCGACTACAGGAGTATTCATTTTGACTATTATAAGTATAGTTTGATAATACTAAAGTTAACTATTTTTATTATTTCATTTTTGATATTACATTTCTAATTTTTGGGTTAATTAAACTGTCTTGTTTAACTTTGGTAATTCTTGGTACAAATATTAACTGGTTACTATCCTTTTGGTTAAGCTAGGTCAGTGTAAATGTATTTTGAAGGTGTTGCGTTGCAATATTGCCACCGTCCTCAATTTAAAAAAAAAAATTAAAAAATTGTAAAATTGATAGCCTATAATTCCTTAAAATCGGTTCATCTGAGTTTTAAAAATTTGGGTGAAATATGTAGATTCATAAGTCATAGTTAGTAAGGAAAATTTGCAGTAAAAGAAATTTATGTTAGGGAGTGATTTAAACGAAAATAAATTTGATCACTATTAGTTGTTTTTATTGTTTTTTTACTCTCAAACGGCAAATGTTTTTTATTTCAAATTGGCTACACTATATTCAGTTATGAATTTAAATTTTATTTGGCTGATTTTGTGAAAAATACAAATTGGTTTCAAGATAAAGGTGATCGTGTAAAATTTCATTAAAATAGGTCAGCCTGTTTAGTCACACGCATTGTGCACAATTGCATAGGGATAGAGAAACATCTTAGTAAACCACTTTTTTTACTTTGGGCTCTGAAAATAAATCAATATTCTTCGTGATTTTTTTTTGCAGAAGGTCGTACATTAAGGAGTTTTAATTTTGAAAAACTATTTAGGCTATTATTAAAATGTGTATATAAAAAATATTAATGTGTACACAAACAGCTAAAGTTGTTTATGACATTAAAACAATGCCTAATAAAACATCATTTTATAGGTTTTTTAAATAGTTTATTAAAGGAATAGCCTATGAACTAAAGGGGCCAATCAGAAAAACCACCACCCAAAAAGTCCTTGGAATTATGTAAATTCTACAAACAAATACTATATAAAGGTACCACGACAAAAACAGTTTTAATGTTTGAACATTGCCTTAACTTTATTTTAGGGAACTTGGGACGTACTACCTTATAATTGAAAAACAAAACCAATTAAAATAGTGACAAACATGCTTTTAAAGCGTGTAGGGTTTGTAGGCATCTTGTTTCTTGTACTTGTAAAGTTAGCATTAAATATAAACTATTAACTAGATGGATAAGCTGATTTAGTGCCGTCTGCATTGCCGCGACGCGAACTAGACGGCGCCAATCAGTTAGAACATATCGCGCGGACTGTACTGCTTGTAGTATACGATTTAGGTTCTTTTTTTTAAACCTATTCGATGCTTAAAGATAACAGCTTTAAATTGTATTGTATTGTATTGTATTGTAAAAATTAAATAAAACAGCTTTAAATTGTATTGTGGTAAAAGTCGAGAGGCGTAAAAAGTCTTCCAAAATTATTTGTGAATTTTTTAAAACGTGCTTTTTTAAGGTGCATAGATACAAAATTATGTAAAGATCGAAAATTACTGGAAAAAAGTTTATAGGCTATATACAACAGCAAATATAAACGATTAACAAATATTAACAACGATTAACGATTTGGTAGTAGGCCTATCGATTTTACGTACTTATTCGAAACAAAATGGCAGGCACTCAAAATGCTTGATTTATTTTTAAACTATGCATTTTCAAGAGCTAAAAGCCAAAAGGGAACAAATTTCTCTCTGCATTTTTGTTTGTTTATATTTGGATCAGTTGATTTCCTTGTCTGCACTGGACTAGACTACGCCACACACTCGTAAAACATTGTATTTTTTTTCACTTTGGAATCATACTTTTACCCGCACTGCCAAAAATGTAACTGCTTAAAAAACCTTCTTAAATTGTTGGTGGTGATTTTTTTTCAAAACAAAATTTTAGTTGGGGTTCGTAAATACAAAAATATATAATTAACGAAAAAAATTCAAAAGTAATTTTTGTTTAAATTCAAACTAGGTTTATTTTTTTTTTTTTTAAGATTTTGCTAGCGTAGTACGAGAACATTAAAACAAACTTTTTAATAGATTTAACGGCTTTAAGTAAACTCTTTTATGTGCAAAACCATATATGTAGGCTGTATTCGGAGTCATTATCACTTCTAGTTTCAAATGATACCCCACATTGCATGAATAAAACACTTTGCCCTCAAGATTTTACCCTTTAATTACACTTTTTTTTTTGTTGAAGCAAAGCTTTTAGTGTTAGCTTTGGCGAGAGGAGTGAATAGAAGTAAGTGCCCCGAACTTTTTTAATGAAACGGAAACTAGCAAACGAAAGTCTTCTCTATTTCTACCTCTTTCTTTTTCTTCCTCCTTTCCGATAACAGTACACGCGTATTATATAAAAAACGTGTTGCTTTGGTTTCGGTATTTTTTCTTAGTTGAAGTATACGTGCACGTTGTAACAGTACTTTCGAAATTAATATGAACGTTTATAATATTGTTGTCAATATTGCTAGGTTTTAACAACATAACCTGAAAGTATTATAGCCTATCAGCTGTTCAATGAAATCAGCTGATCGTCACGAATTAATATAAAACAGCTGATATTTTACTCTAACTACAGTAAATAATATTTAAGCTAAGTCCGCGTATTTATTTGTTTAAACAAAACAAGATATTTGTAAACATATCTTAAAACTAATTATATATTCAGCAAAGATATCATTAATAAAAACATTGCTTCTGTCGGTAACTCCCCGAGTTCCACACGTGTACTTCTATATTTTCATGGGATCAGGCAAAACTATTTTCGCCAAATTTTATAGTATTCGCGTACGAAGAAGTGCGTTGCCGACAGGCGGATTTATAACGGTCTTCGGTTTTGCCTACGGGCCCTAAAAATTAGATTTTAGAGAGACATTGTGTTCTTTTTATCGTTGTTCATCGATCTGTGCTCTGCATTTGTTGACTTAAATTTATAATTATTCACAGTCAGATAAACACTGTATAAACAGCAAGATGTTTGAGAATCTGTTAAAGTTTTTGATTGTATCTGTTCCTTTAATTTCAACTTTGTCGCTTCTGTCCCCGGTACTGTCGAGATAACAAATGATCTGCCAACCACAATCTTCTATTGTATTAACGTTAAATGTTGCATTGAAGGCAATTGTAGTACATTTAAAACTATACTCAGTATCAGCTGTGTATTCGTGCCTGATACACGAATTAAACATAAACTTACTAGAATGATAACGCTTATGAGAGCTTTGTGAGCGTTCGATGCTAATGGCATCTTAGATTAGTTTATAAACTAGAGGAAGTGATTATAAAACCCCAGGCACTGCGTTCGACGGACCTGGGTATGCAACTAAACCTGAAGTACTGGTTCAGCAGATTGGTGCTCGTACTAAGTTCCAACAATCCACTGACTAGCTCATCCTGCTGAAGGTTCCTAGGAAAACGAAAAAACTCTTAACCTCCTTAGCAAGAGCTTCACAATAACAAACTGTGTTTTCTGCAGTTTCCTCCTCTTTACTGCATAACCTACACACGGTTTCTCCATCGTATATATCTATCCTGTTCATGTGCACCCTCAGACCACATTGCTCAGTAATAAACCCCGTGACTTTCCTATGTTGTGCTCTGCCCAAGACGTCTGCCGCCCCTCTAAGTCCTCCGTGAGAAACCTTACTCAAGAGGCGCTTGCTATTGGATTGCCTATGAAGGTTATACCATCTTGCCTAGTGTTGCTTGTTAATCCACCTATCAGTCAACGATAAAGAAGATCCCTCAGCTCTCTTATGCCCCGAAACCCAGTGAAGAGTAACCCGGTTTCCCAGGGACCGCATTGAGATTCTTCCCTACACTCCCAAACTGTACCGAATTATAGGTGCTTTGATCGCTGCCTGACTATCCGTATAAATGTCCGTATAAATGTGAATACTACGTAGCCTTATTGAAGGCATGTGTCAAATTCTCTCCAACACAGTCATTAATGACCGACCGTCAAAAATTGAAAAAAACTCGAGATTTTCGTTTCCAGAAAGAACCACTTAAAACGGTGTTTTTAAACCATATTTTTAATTTAATTTTGTATTAAATGAGCATTGTTTGTGCGTGTTATTTTAAACATCTTATGGAATAATCGTGAAACGCTGCTGTATCGCTGACTTGATAGAAGCGAATTTACAAAATATTTTCGTTTACCCTGTTTGAAATACCGATTTCACTGTCATAACCAGCATTAAAATGTGCATATATTACTATTGTAAACTGTCAAATTACATTGAAAATAAAAATGATAAACCTTGACCGCCGTCAAAAAAATTCTTAATATCAGCGGATTTTAAAATTTAAACGTTAATTTGCGCAAATTTGTAAGACTTATTACTGTGGTAAAATCAGATTTAAAAAAATATGTAAGACGAAACAGTTATGAATTTTAAAAGATTTGAAATAACCGCCATTTTGAAACTTTAGAACGAATTTTAATCAGGATAGACCAAAATTGTGAACGGGAGTGTTTAACACACACATTTCTATGTATAGGCTAAGTATACAAATTTTAACACCTCAAAACGTGATCTAAGAGGTCAGGATCGGTGCTGTACCGGTTCTGGGTCTTACCTTCAGTTCCAGTCGAGGAACTGGAAATAATAAAAGATATACTAACTGAATATAAAAATCTATAAAATAAAAACCAAATAAATTTGTACAGTTAAAAACAAACTGAAAATATTTGATACAGTTTCAGGTAACAGTGTTTTTGTTTTTAATTATCACTGAATACATACGTTTTAAGTTTCGTATTCACAAATAACAGCAGTGTCTCTATAATGGGAACATACTTTGTTCTTAATGAGTTTAACAAACACCTAGCAACAATAATTAATTACATTGTTATGTATTCATTACAGTGTTGTACTGTTTTATAAAAATGTTGAGCCAATTACAAAATAATTTATAAAGCGCGCCATGGGTATCTTGTTTAATTAAAACATTGTTCGGATGTACTTTTAACGAAGCAAGTCTGAAAAAAAGTTGTTTTTGGTTTGTCGAAAGAATTATTTTCTGGCGTTTGTTTAATTTTATTCATATCGCATTGTGCATAGTTTAAAAGTCCGTCTGTGCATAACGTTATAAATTTGTTATTCTGTAACTCAAAATAAGATAAATAATATGAAGAAAATGTTTATTAATATGCATGATGGATCTGAACAACACACACACACACACACGCGCGCGCGCGCGCGTTTGTAGTATTCAAAATGTTTAGGTACTGTCTTTTTCTGAAAACTGATTCAATCAACACAAAAGGGTTGTACTGTGATTCATTTCTCGGGCAGTACTCAACAGTATTTTAGGCGGAGGTAATGGCCATCAGGAGAATTTAAGATGGTCCTTTAAGAGGGCTGGAATTCTTATTTATACCGATAGTCAGGCAGTTAAAGCACTTGTGGGTCCATATAATTCAGTCTAAGGTAGTCTTTCAGCTCTGTTCCTGGGAAATTGGGTTACTCTTCACTGGATTCGTGAAAGTGTGCTGGCTGGTCTGAGATCTGTATCTTAGTTTAACAGACCTTAGTCGGCTGTAGAGATCTGTCTGTCTCTAGCCGGGTCTGCTATCAATAGGTGGATAAATAAGCAGCATTAAACAAGATGAGGCAACCTTCATGGACATTCTCATAGCAAACGCCTGATAAGAAAGGTCCCTCAAGGAGGACTTAGGAGAGACAGTAGACGTATTGGGCATAGACAAATTTAGGAAAGTCATGGGGCACTGTGGTTTGGGAGTACATATCAACAGGATAACAATGTACCACGGAGAAACTGTATGCAGGAAAGGAGAAACTGCTGGCCACGTAATTTATGAATGTGAGGCGCCTGCCAGCAGGAACCTAAGGATTTAGTTTCCAGGATCCTGAGGACCTCCAGCAGGACGTTATTATCCATTAAAATTTGAGTTCATCACTAGGGCCCTACTGCTTTCAGAAAGTTTTTTTTGTTATTTTAAGGCGAAAAGCACATTGAGGCTATTATCACCTCCCTAAATGTAAGTGTAAGTGTAAAGTGTTAAAGTCGTAAGTGTAGTGTTGTAAGTGTAAGTGTATGTTAGACTCAGGTACTGCGAGAGACGTCTCAATTAAATCCTCTCAATAGGTGCAGCTAGTCTGCACCCCCCCTGCGGGGTTCAGAAAAAGAAGGCAATATTAAACCATATTATAGTCAATTTCATTGATGTCATTTATAGTGCAGCAAAAATGAACCCATCTTGTTAAAACCTGAGTGAAAATATTGCTCCTCTCAAAACACTTGCTACCCTCTATTAGTAAGGGAAGTGTCTCGGGAAAGAAGAAAAGTCAGATGCATGTGGCTTGCATATTATTTAGAAATGTTTTGTTTTTTTACATAATAAAATTTCTATTCAGCAACTCGCAGCTGTTTCACTGACGTAATATAAGCAAATTTCCAAAAATTAACAGTACTACATTATTTTTTGTATTACATTATTATTTTTTTTTTTTAATCGGATTTTACCATCATCGCCGAATTTCGCTTAAATAAACGTTTTAAATATTTGAACTTCTTTGAAAGTATGACAGTTAAACTCGGGCCGTGATCGTATTCTATATTCCAATTTCATTTAATTGCCATTTGAAAATCAAAAATGTAATTTATGCAGATTTTAATATTTATTACGATGGTGAATTAAGATTTTCATAAAAAGTAAAATATTGAGATTTCATTATAGATTGGAATGACCGCCATTTTGAAATGGTTGAACTGGTTTTGCTGCTTCACGAATATGTTGAAGCTATTTCCGAAATCGATTTCTGTACCAAATTAGTATCTAAAATTGCGAACGCCTATGAACATATTTGTTAATTCGTATTCCTTCACGGCTCTATCGACTTTAAACGAATTCTGTATAGTATGTTTGTTCTTTTCTCCTCTGAAACTGATTTAACGATTTTTATGTAATGCAACAAAGTACCATTTCCAAGCTAAAAAAGAAAATTCGTTTAAAATAAAACAAGCTCATTTACACGAGGGTAATATGAATATCTACCTAAAAATATAATAATAATGATAAAGCCAAAGAATACTGTTCAATCAGCTGAAACTGTTGCTCGTGTTTAATCAGCTGATACTTAACTATGTTTATGTTTAATTAGCTGCTGTAATATTCCTATATATCAATTAACTTTCTCGAAATTCAGTATTGCACAGTGAAATAAAAAAAAGAAGCATGTATGTGCGCGCGCGCGTGTGTGTGTGCGCGCGTGCGTGCGTGTTGTCCTTTTTTCTAAGAAACTGCTCAAATAATTATAATATAGTTTTGGAATAACACATTTCCAGGGGTTCAATATCGATTTTTCTGGTCTCATCTTTGAGAAAATCGATTTCAATCAGAAAACCGCAAATAACACAGGCCATATGGGTGTTATATGAATATCTACCTAAAATTCTAATGTAACATTTCAACAGTTCGAAGCTCGGTCACCAGGTACGTTAACCTTATTTCGGTTTAGTTAATTTATAAAAACGTTTGCTTTGTTAACAACTACGTGTTCTTGAGTAGAAAAGCGAAGTAAATATAATCCAGGTGGCGTTAAAGAAAGTCTTAATAGGGGGGAGGCACACATAAATCCCCTGAACTCGTAAGGGTAGGCTAAAATCTTGAGTTTGGATTAAGGTGGCAGTCGTAAAATTAAATATTGCTAGCTGCAGGATTTCTGTTTTATTGTGAACTGTAATGCACGTCTTAAGGTGACGGGACGTTTTGTGTACAGAAACGAAATCATCAGTTTGCCAATGATTATAACGCTGCTCTTAATTTGTGTGAAACTAATGCGTTAACGTTTTTGTGCAAAACAATAAAGTTTAGCAACTGTTACTGTGTCACAGGTCGCAGTACAAGAAGGTTAAAAAGTGTGAAACTTCTACAATTTTAACTTTCCAACTCCGCCATTTTAGTTTCAAATGACACCCCACATAGGATAAAAAAAAGTAAAAAATATTCTCTCTTCTTAATTATCCGTAGCCCTAAATAATTTTGTCGTGACCGCTTTATTTTCCCTACGTTCGACCAGCTACAAAGACCATTTTCTCCAAATTTTATAGCGATCGGTCACATCGTTTAAGAGTAATTGACACGTTACCGACAGAAGGACACGCTTCTGTTTTTAAGAGAACTCGTTTTTTTCCAACGGAACCTAAAAAGGTATGTTGGCAACTTAAAATATGGGATTGTAAGAGTGAAAAGATCAATCTTGAGATTCGCGTAGGTGTATTCGATTTACGATCACCTAAATTCAAAGACGTAGTGATTTGGAATAATGTGTGTGCACTACAGTATCGGTGAAATTTGGCAGGTCTGGTTTGTTCATATTCGGGACCATTTTTTTTCAAAACTTGTATAACTTAAAAAGGACAACTTGTCAACGAAAAAAGTAATTAAAAAATTAAGATTTTCTCAAAATTGGCTCTGTTTAATTTGATATATCTCCGAAAAATTTCAGCCCTTCTGCTTGTAAAAGACGTGGTTGATTCAGTAACGAATGAGTGTTTATCATCGCCTAATTACAACTACTAAAGAAAAGAAACAACAGAGCGATAAAACGTAACATTACTTACAAACTAGATAACAAGAATAAATAACTTAAAAACAAAACAATATAAAGGTGGACTGTAAAGGGGTCCTAATTAAACAGGAAGATAATAAATATTTTGAAACAATAAAATTTCCTAAAACTAGTTAACAAGAATATAAACTATAAAGAATATATAAATACTAAGGAAAAAATTAAATATATTGATATATATGCAAACGTCTCAGGAAGGCCAAAACGCGATCAATGATCGCCGAATCGTCCCCCAAGATCGCCTGCATACAGTTTCCTAATCCATATATTAAACGCATGGTGTGAGTGTTTACATGCGTAAATGAACCGACGGTGGCTTTCGTGTTTTATATATAGATAAGTTAAAAGAAAACAAGTTGTAAATTGAGTTTTATTCGATTCAAATTTTACAAATATTTTACGCAGTTTCGCCACTAAAAGCGAAATCAGTTTGTATATTTTACGTATGTAAAAACCTTTCAAAGCCTATTTTTATCTCATCGTTTTTCGAACTTTGTTATTAGACCACCATAATCAGCAAAGAAATTTCATAAATTAGTATTTTAAATTTTTAAATGTCATTGAAATTACGAAAATAAACCGGTTATTGTTCAGGATTATTTTTTTAATTTATTTTAACTGCAAATCATAATTATGTGTTATACTTTCACAATGTTTTGACGTTCTTTTCCCTCATATTTGTATCTATTTTTTCGGTGTGTTTATAAAGTCCGTAGAATGATTTGCGCGACATTCTAAAATGAAAAATTTTGTTTCTCAGCAAAAAATCCCGAACAAAAATATATCTCATGAAGGCCCCTAAGAAGAGTCAAGCCGTGTAATCTGGTTTTGTAAGAAAAGAAAAAGTGTCAGTTGTAACCACGTGACCTAGTAGATAGTCTGTTCGGTAGTCATTGGATGTTTACTGGCAAAAAGTGAATTTGTTAGGGAAAATTGCTGGATAACTGTAAAGGCAAGTCTATAATAAATTTAAGAAAATAATAATTAATCGAGCTATGCCATAATCATTGAATGCTGAACAGACATATGTCACGCCTTCGAAAATGATGTTTACACTCTGGTTGCCAACATTTGGTGTCGACTGCGGCAAAAGACGGTTGACAAGACGGTTGAAAACCAAGTTGCTCGTCTGCGGGGCGCCTTAAGCCAGCTGACATTTGTTCGTCAGTAAGCATACTTAGATACAACAATAAACATCGTGACCGAACGTGTTTATTTTGAATTGTGTTGGGATAAACTGTCGTGTACTGTCAGACGATTATATTAAGCCTTAAAACTTTATAATTAATTGTATTTCCACGCAGAGTTCAAATGTTTGGTAGGATTTCTGCTTCGAAAAGGATTCATGTGTAACAGCTGGTGCTTCATGCATTTAACTGTACCGTAAATTTTACAGTATTAATATACGTTTTCATAGCGAGTTTACAATTTGAAAAAAAGCTCTGGAAGCGGCCATCACGGCGATACCTTAAAATATGCACTGATCCTGACTATTAAAACACATTTCGTGTGGTCCGATTTGACGCAAACATGTCACAACAGTTTACCTTACGTTAGTTTGGCCAAGTTGTTCGATTCAGTCGTTTCGAAATGCGGTCATTCAACATTTTTAAATAATTTCTCTGCGCGCACGCACACACACACACACACACACTCATAACCAAGGCTCTTATTGTAGTGTGTGCTTTATAAGAATCTGCGTGTCATTTTTTTTCAAAATTTCATTACAATACAGTTCTATGTAGTTTACTAAGTCAAAGCTCCGTATAGTTTGTTAATGGAACAATCTAATTTTAGATATTGTACTTTAAGTGTAAAATAAATATTGCCAGTTAACATTGAAAACAGCATCTGGGTAAATAAAACGCATCCATTTTCTTAATCAAGGGCAGACGGGAATTATTCATAGGTTTCTTACAAAACTGTTTTGGAAATATGCACGCAGCTGTCTTGCATGCTGATTTGGCGGAAATGAATTTCCAACAATATTTTCCTTGTGATTGAAAATAGAAAGCGATTTCACCATCATATTAGAATATTTGTTAATTAGTATTGAAAGTGTTCAAATTACTTTGGAAATCGTAAACGAACCCTGACCGCCTTCGGCGAGTTGGTTTTCGTATGTACAACGGAATTTGAAAATACGTTTTGTGCATATAGGCTGTACAATGTTATAACGTTACACGCTGGGATAATGAGAAATCAGGAAGCAGATGAGCTGGCAAGCAAAGGAGCATCGATCCTACTTATAGGAGCAGAACTGTTTTGCGGACTTTAAGACAGCTATTTTAAGATGAAATTTAAAGATGACAAATTTGGCTAAAGGATCTAAGAGTTTACTATGAAATGATAAGCAAGGTTAGAGATAGATTCAAGAAGCTCCTCATGAGTTCTGATAAGAGGAGAGCAAAGCCCGTATCTTCGGCCTTAGTGTAAATAAGCTAAGACTGCTTACGGGTTTCCTCAAGAGACATCGTAGGAATCTTTGGCTTTGTAGAAGGTCCAACTTGCAGATACTGTGGGGGGGGAGGGGAAACTCTCTATCTCTTACTGGTAGACTGTGGGGCGATTGGGAAGTATCAAATAGAAGTGAGGGATCTTATTAGATCATACACATACACACACTCTCTCTCTCTCTCTCACACACACACACACACACACACACACACACACACACACACACACACACACACACACACACACACACGTTATTACGTTGAATCCTCTCCATAACTTGGAATTCATTAAGAGGCTAGGACTGGAAAAGGTAGTTAGTTAACTTAGAGTCTCGGGAGTATAGGAAGGAGGACATAATAGATCTACGAATATCGCTGTGTTTTTTAACCCCTATTCATTCATTCGTTCAACAAAAATTCGTTGTAGTGGTGATATTATATTTTCAAAAACGTGCAAGGTAACAAAATTAGGTATTTTTGCAGTGTAGGTTGTTTTTTTTTTTGAAATAGTGATTTTTGAATATATATTTTTCTTTTATTAGATACTTTACTATCCAATTAACATATATTCACCAGAAGAAAATATGTATTCCGTAATTTCCATTTTTTTAAAAGATTACTCATGATTTTAGATTTTTTTACGAACCTATATTGTGACGTCATTGCTCTTTATAATGCATGGAACATAACTACATTTCCTACACAGTCTCTTTATTGCTCATGCGCATTATCACATTCTAATAGGCATTACTTTATACGTATTACTTTGTTCGTTCTGTTAGTGAAAACGTTGTTAAAATGACTTCCGTTTAATTAAATGGTTTTAAACCCAACAACCGTGTTAGTTAGGTCCTTCAGTATTTTTTTAAGTAAAGGTTTTTTACCGTTTTAGCGATCAAAACGCTTAATCTTCTTTCGCGCGGTAGCAATTTTGAGTTTACGCGGATCATTTTTATTTTCGATTTTTATCGTATTTTCCGTACTTGCCGCGCTTTTGTATTTTGGATTATTGCTTTCCGACATGTAATAAAGCGTTTTTTTAACAAAAACAGTTACCGAAAAATGGAAAACAACCCTACATATGTACCCGAAATTGTGATTTCGCGCTTTGTTCTGATTCAAAAAGTGCCCTCCAGGCAATCCAGGATATGTATTCGGTAAACCCTCTGGTTCAAGATATTCTGTGCTCTGTCCATAGACTTGAACTACGAGGTGCAAGAGTATCATTTATCTGGATTCCTGGCCACTGTGGAATAATTGGAAACACTGTAGCGGATAATGCGGCAAAGGAAGCAACTTTTCTTCCGCCATGCACTCAACGTGTAATCGTGTCTGACTACCTTTGTCACGTAAAACATCTAATTCATCTACAGTGGGAAAATGAATGGGCAGCTACAAGCAGTAACAAGTTGAGGGTAATTAAAAATACTGTTCGTCCTTGGGGGTCGTCAATACGTGCAAGTCGTAGAGAAGAGGTGGTGATCACCCGCCTTCGCATTGGTCACTCCATGTTAACGCATGGATTTCTGATGGAACGCGGGGACCCACCTAAATGCGAGTTCTGTAGGGAAACCATCACAATAAGACATATATTGCTCGATTGTGATGGTTTCCAAAATGTGCGTTTTATGTGTGGTCTGAGCAACTGTTTGCAGACGATGTTGGGAGATGGTGCCTCGGCCGTTGACCGGGTTCTAGACTTCCTTCATCGTCTGAATGTTTTAAATAAAATTTAATTTATTGTATTTGTAATTTCTTGTGTTATTTTATTTATTTATTTTATTTAAAAACTTTATTTCTGTTATGTTTTGCATACTTTTACGAATTGTTATTAAATTTTATTCATTATTTATTGTTATTTAGTTCTTAAGTGTAATATATCTATAATTGTTATCTAAATTTTTAATTTATTTTTACTGTTATAGTTTGTTGTTGTTGTTTTTATTGTTGTTTTTTTCTTAAGTAAAATTTCGTTTAATTTTCTTTGTATATACTTTCATTCTTCGTGACGGCGATGATAACCTGAACGGTTTTTCGCCGGAAAAAAAAAAAAAAAAAAAAAAAAAAAAAAAAAAATCACGCGCGCGCGCACTCTCTCTCTCTCTCTCTCTCTCGCATGCACACACACACACACACTCTTTAATCAACCCTGAAAAAATGATATAAGGTCAGTATAGGTGCTGATTTCAAGGTCCCTGGTTTTGAATGTACCATAATTTGTCCTTGTTAAATGTAATCAACGGTTACGCCAATATCTGTGAATAGTAAGGCATGACCTTACACTACGTGTAAATAATCAAGGCGGTGTGTTTTGAAACTGCACTTTAAAACAAATACTGTTTAATAAATACATGAGGTATGGGCGTAAACAGGTTTGAGCTGTAAACAGGCTGGGCTTGGTAATTTTTTAATTAAGACAGAAATATTTACTTTGTAGGAATCATAAAGGCAGTGTTTCATTTTAGTTTGTGTTAATAAAGTGTGCGTGTTCCAGGGAACTGTTTATTTCAGGTGCGTTCGAGACGGGTGTAAATGATTTGTTTGTTTAGAGATAAGTTTATTCTGGGGAAATTGAAAAAATCGTATTATTTAAAAATTATCAGCGTTTCGTTTTTTTATGCGTAAACACAATCTTTGATTGGAGAGGTGGTGAAAATAGACGCGGCACGTAGCCGTTTCGCTGACGTGATTGAAGCGGATTTCCAAAATTACAATCGTGCGTATGTATATATATAATTTTTTATGTGATTTCATGATCTTAGCAGTACAATTTTGATCCGATTTGTTTCAAACTTGGCAAGAAAATCGATTTTGTTAATAGAATCGGACAGGTTCATACGCAGAAAAATCCGTTCTACAGTTTCAAAATGGCGGCCATTTCAAATCTTGTAAAACATAACTTTTTTGTTTTAAACAGTTAATTCACTATCATAATCAGCGTTAAAAATGGCACAAGTGAATGATTAAAATCTGTTTAAATTAAGAAATGTAATTTGATATCGGTCAGGGTTTATTTTTCAAAATTTTATTCAATTTGAAAGTTTCAAATGGAGAGTTTTAAAAAGAGGGTAACGTGAAAGAAATTATTTTTGAAAATTCGCTTCTATCACGTCTGCTTAAACAGCTGCGTATAGCGATAATTTAAGTTAGAGAGTAGACATCAACATTAAATAGATTATAGTAAAATATGGCAAACACACAGACAAGATTACAACACACTGTAAAGGCATTCCTGTTTATGTGCTATCAGGTGTTCAACGTGACAATCGACTGAACGAAATTTACAATATGCCGTAATTAATATACGTGTTAGATGGCTGGTAAGATTTACGTCACCTGTTGTGCAATAAATTGGTTTTATGTCATTCACGTAACCTAGGCTATATAGGTCAACCAATACCTCGCCTGCCAACGTGCTTATATGGATTAGAAGAACCTTAATCTATATTTCAAAATTAATTAGTCGGTTCTATATCACTCTTATGTTTGCTAATTTTTGCTGCTCACCGTGCTGACAATGTTAATTAATACTGACAAGATTATATTTAGCGATGTTCCGTCGGAGAACAAGCTACTGGAGCGGCCATTACGGTAGATCTCTTTTTGAGAAGTCTTTAAAATTTGTATGTGTTCGCAACATTTTAGTCAGATTTGCTTCTGGCATAAGCATGAACAAATTCGTTAACTAGAAGAAATAATTTCAATTTCTAAATGGCGTTCATTTCAGATTTTTAACTTTTTTCGTACGCTTTTAACACAACATTTTTAAATTTTCAAATTTCATTTAAAATGCTCAAAATGATCTTCACAGTTCTCATATTTGCAGTGTGATTTGAAAATTTTAATTTCTGATAGGGCCTATATGCATATTTCAATGTTATGTCATTATTTTCAGAAAATTGTTACAAAATACTGTGAGATATTCGGAAATTCGCTTCCATCATGTCAATGAGAAAGGTTGTGTTACGCTATTATTTTCACATTTTTTATGTACTTATTATAAACGTAGGCTACTAGAATTACAACATCAATTATAAAAAAACGTGCTCGATATTAGACGCTAAAGTCCAAATAGTTGGATTATTGGCCACTACTAACGCTGCAAGAACAGAGAGAAAACGTTTGAGAAAGTAGACTACTTTCTCATGCCTAGAATAATCATGCCTAGAACACAAAATTAGGTTAGGTTTCAGTTTTATGTCAGTAACTCGATTGAACACTATTATCTGTTTAACTATAGTTGAACACTGCCGCAAGATGTCATCAGCAGCGAGGGCTCACATCGTCTCATAAGGGTTATAATTTTAGTACGTTTGTATTGAATGACTGTACTCTGTTCTGTTCGTAGGCTAGTTCCGATGCCCATGATCTGCTTTCTGGCCGTCACCACTGGCATCCTACTTCCCACGCCCGTCCCACCTACTGTAATGTGTGCAGGGAAGCTCTTTCGGGTGAGTACGAAGATCTGTGTCCATATACAGTAAGATGTATTTTGATAAGGGGTAAGAGTTTAGACGTTCGTTAGCGAATTTTGATTTTAAAATGAGCTATTGGGGTGGTCATCACGTGACCGGGATAAGACAATGTCGCGGGACTTTATGAACTCTCATGACCTCTTTAGGAGTCTTTCCATTGCTTCGCGGAGTTAGATTCGATCAAATGTGACTGCTGTAGCCTAAAATTGTTTGAAAACTGTTTGGTTAATGTTTTTCAGCATTTTGTCATATTTTCGTGTAAAGAAATCCCTTTTAAAAATAGATTAGAAAATATAAATGGTAAAATCATCCGAATTGGTAAATCAACCTTGATTCCTGTACTTCCCGTAAAGTTCGTAACGCGTTTGGTAATGAAAATCAAGATGAACCATGATCTGGTTATTATTGACAATCTGGGTTAAGTGAATATCGAACAAACTTCGTGAATTAAAAATATGTAGCAATGACCCAACAGATAGGGGTCATAACCATTGTATTTGGGGGCGTTACACGATCCATATCATAATAAGTTCTTCAACCATAACCTGCCATCACCTAACCTAACCTAATTGTGTTCTACGTGAAGAACTAGTGGAAGTTTGACAAAATTATTTTTGTAAGTAGCAGATGTTTTAAGTATTGGATTAGTTTTGAAAAGGCTGACGGAACAATATGAGATACTTGAACTTCACGTTTTGAAGTGCTTGCTCCAAATTCAAAATTTTAAACGATCGAAAACAAGCAACGATTTCTACAAATCTGTTCTGCTCTAAAGAAAAACACCCTTCTTCCACTGATGCACTTCTCAGTTCACGTAAATGACTAAGAATTTTTTCGAAGTTCCTAACATTGTTTCAGACTGAGCAGTCATTAGTTATATGATGAATAAATTCGTCCAAGAAAAACTTTCAAGGTAGTTTGTCGAGCGAAAAGAAGTACACAAGAATGCAATCAGTGCTAGTTAAATCAATATATCAAAAACAAACTTGCTTTAATAATATTCAAGTTGGCACTGATACAAAGAAAGTGAACTTTTAACAAAGATCTCTTGTGAAAGAATTGTAATTTTTTTCGAGCTTTTAGCTCATTTCTTTTAAACTGTTTCGTTCAACTTGGGTAAATTGGAAAACAGGATATTTGAACACGCGCAATGTCTCCGTGGTGTAGTCACGAAAGGAGAAAAAGTTACCAAAAGTTTTAAGAGTCTTTAAAGCTTTTGGACTTACAGTTCCCAATGGTGTTACAGAGAAATAACAGTGGCAGACTGGAAGAAGAATTTATGGTATATAAATTGGAGAATAGTTCAATGAAAGTGGTATGTAAAATACACAAGTCGGAAATTAAATATCAAAGAATGAATTATTACTGCAGCATGGTTTTTAAACTGAGAACTCCCAGCGTTAAATCCATTTATCCTCACTTGGCAAAGCACATATCATCAATACTTAACCTTGCCCGTGGAAATTCATATGTACAAAAAGAACACACACACACACACGCACACGTCTTTAAACTACGTTCCAACTTGAGGATGTGGTTTTAAGGTCAAAATACAGAAGAAATTAATAATGTCGCTTAGTTTTCCATTAATCCGCCATTTTTTTTTTAAATAGAAAAATGATACAACTTTTGACATACAAAAAATATTATGTTCAGACTTTATACTCATTCTGTATGTTGCGTATTTTAAGTGTATCGAAAATAAAAACTTTAAACTTATTGAATCGAAAACCATTAACTTTACAAAAAAATTACACTAAATAAAAAAAAAGTTTTGTTATTTAAATTACAAGCAAAAGAGTTTTTTTAATTGTGTTTGTAGGCCAAAGGTGAGCAGAGTTATAGACAAAAAGAAGGGAAATATTATTTGTTGGTACGTTGCCTAGAACACAAAATTAGGTTAGGTTTCAATTTTATGTCAGTAACTCGATTGCCCTTTGACATACGAAAAAACTGGAATCATAATTGTCTTTGTATTTAAAAGTATACAAAAGTGTATGTGTGTGTGTGTGTGTGTGTGTTGTGTATTTTTTTTAAAAAAAGTTAATAGTTTTGTGAGATTCGACGTTAGGTACTTTAAATGGCTATTTATTTTGAAAATAAAATAGTTTTTATTCATGATGCACTTATAAAACTAATACGCAAAATTTGTATTCACAATCTGAACTCAATATTTTTCTATTCCGAAAGTTTTATATATATATATATATATATATATATATATATATATATAATTTTCGAAACAGAAAAATATAAAGTATTTTAAAAGTATACAAAAGTGTGTGTGTGTGTGTGTGTGTGTGTGTGTGTGTGTGTGTGTGTGTAAGAAAAAGCAAAATGTTGATTATCTAGAAAACTAAGCGTTTTCGGAGGAGTGTTATTCTTAATTTTTTCTTTATCCGAACATAAAGAAAATAACCTAAAATTTCGGAACGTAGTTTAGGGACAGCTGTATATACAAGCTGTTAGTCTGCTCATGACAACGGTTCGGCGTTATCGGTGAGGAAAAAGGTTATGGCAGTAACTACAGTCTCGAATCTACAATCTTGAAGTGCGTTAAATTCGGAGGCTCAGAAGCCTGCTGGTGCTTTTAACACCATGGATATATGCCGTCCGAACGTGTATTTGTTTGTGTTGTGCGCGCGCACGCGTCGTGTGTGTGTGTGTGTGTGTGTGTGTGTGAAACACTTTAAAACTTATTTTCGGAATTTATTTTTGTTCGATCTATTGACAAAAATCCATTTTGGTAATAGCTTAGACAAATTCGTGACCCAGAAAAATCTGTTTTTAATTACCGTTTTTGAAAGTAGCTAATATTTTAAAATACCTGTTATTTCAAAATTTAAAGAACGTGTTGTTTTTATGTAATAATTTCTTAAAAATTTGATTTCACCCCGTAATTAGCGTTAAAATATGCATAAATTAGCGTTTTTAAATTTTGAAATCCCGTTGAAAAAACGAAAATGAGTTTGACGGTGATCTGAATTTTTTCGTGTTTTCAGTTTAAAAAGTTTTGAAATTTTTGTACATGTACATTTTTAGCGGTGCTTATGACTGTGAAATCAACCAAAAATAATGATAAGAGGAAAAAAATGTTGAAATTGGCTTCCACGCTCGTCAGCTGATGCGGCAATTTTTAGAAATTGTATTGGAAAGCTTCGTGTGTTATAAATATTTAGATACCTACACAGTCAGATATGTCACCAGATAGTGACACGGCTTCAATCCACTATAGGCGGTAGTTAGTGAGATATGTCATCACCACATGACTGTGAAAGGATTATCGACATGCACTAGAGCCAATACATCATGACACCTGTTGACAACTGGTGGCGCTGCGTTGTTGTGTAGGAAACTATTGATAACACTATTCATTTCAACTTGTCTACCGTATAATATGCATAACTGTTTATGATACTCTTTTCGTACTATTAGGACCATTCCTTCTTTTTTTTACAGATAATACGTTATTGTACTAAGTAAGAAAGTATGCTATTATTGTTTGCGTCACTCAGAATATTAAACATTTTATCTACAACAGGGGTTCTTAACCTTTTTTCTGCTTCGACCCCCTAAATAATTTTTTTAAATTCTGTAGACCCACATATGTTTATAATGTGTTGCACAAATATCACCGCAAATGAAGTTGTTATTAGTAGCAATTCAGTAAAACAATTCTTTTTAAATAATTTGTATTTTGTGTTATTAAATATAATTAAAGATATAATTATGTTTATAAAAGCGAAAATTTAAATAACATATAAATTACATAAATACATAACATTTTTGTGAGATGGTTGCGATTGATGTCCTTCGTTTATCTTACTCATATCCGGGGAAATATTTGTTAATATTAATCGTAAATCACCACGTTCTGATATCTTGAATCGACTTCTCGTCTTTCGCAATAAATTGTTTACACAGCTAAATCCTGCCTCAACCAAGTAAGAACTGGGAAAGGAACAATAGTGGTTCTCTGATACTTGTTAATCTGACGTATTTTGTGTAAATGTCTTTGCAACTCCAGAATTCGGCGTATCCACTTGTTTGAAGGTTGATTTTGAGTTCCAAGTTCAATCATTTCTTCTTGTAGTGAGAATTCCTTGTAATTCAGCCGACCCCCCCCCCCAAGACCTGGACTCCGTTAAGAACCCCTGATTAACAGTATAAAATGTGACCGCGATAAGAAACAATAGACTAAATGGCATCTAAATATAACAAATTAACAATAAATTAAATAGTTGAAGGAACGTAAGACCTCGCAGTATACTCTGAGCGCTCTACGACAGCGCTCATAACATTTCCCGCCAATTTGACCGGTAATTATTTACGAAAAGTGTTATTGGACCACACTTTTCAATACAATAAAATTTATTGGAAATTTTATGCTTTTTCTTAATGAAGCAGTCAAAATTATGTTAGGTCTTGTAGTTCAGCCATTATTACTGGAAATAACCAGCAACTACACTCTCAACGTTAAATCCGCGCCCGCCATCTTGAAACGGAAGTGATTGGGAAAAAACCTTACACATAGTCTTTCGAGCTTTTTACAAGGTACCTTCGTACCGATTTTCAAAACAATCGGTCAATGCGTTTAGCCAAAAATGCGTACAGTCATCATTAAATTAGAGGCCGTTGTTTTGCAACGGAAGTGTAAGTATAAAAAGTCTTACACATACCAACACATTTGGCCGATAGAGAGGTTCCGTTACAAAGAGATGCGCAATAGAGAGATTTTACTATTGTATGTTTTCATGCAAAGTTGATAATGTCAGTTCTGGTTCAGTAACTGATATAAAATGTAACTGTAGTGAAATGAAAAGTAAAGTTTATAACTCAATGTGCACTTCCGGCACTCAGACTAATCACATTTCCGTTCGCGATCGTACACCGGAAAAGGCAGCTTTCGGTACTAATAATGAAATATACTGTGCACTGTATTTGTGAAATAAATCGAACATGGTATTTTGAGTTTTTATGTTCCCTTTGATCGGTATTACATTATCGCATTTCTTTTCAAAGATCTTTGATAAAAGTTGTTCTTTAATTGATAGTGTAATTAATAGAGCACCTTTTATAAAACTTTTCTGTGATGATATATCTGTATAAGATATTAGTTTTACATTAACTTTTATAAGAGATGTGATCAAGAGGACAAAGAAACGCTATATAATACCTGCTTTAGTCCGAAAAGCCTTAACCGGAAGTCTGCCAATCTGCCGGTGCTTAGCGGTAGATACTCGTATTAGACAAAAAAATGGTTCCTTATTTTTGAGAAATCCGTCTGGTTTGCCCAAAATAAGGCTTAGTTTTTAATTTTTCTTAGTTCTCCAAAATTCATTTTTGGCACAAAATTGATTTTAGTTAATAGGTTGGACAAAATCGTTACAAAGCGGTATCGTCCTAACGTTTCTGACCAGCATTAAATACTTTTAAAAAATCATAACTTTTGTGTGTGTGTGTGTGTGTGTGCGCGCGCGCGCGTGTGTGTGTTTCATCGCTCTCACGTTCGCCATTTCGGTCCTGCTTGATTAAAACTTGGCACGAAAATCTATTTTGTTAGTAGCTCGGACAAGTTCGTTACCCAGAAAAACAAGTTTAACAGTTTCAAAATGGCGGTCGTTTCAAATCTTTAAAAATTCGTAACTTTTTTGCCTTGGTTGTTTTTAATCCGATTCGTAAACCGCGTTGAAAATGCGTTAAAATTAATAAATTGAATTTGTTGGCATTAACAGTTCATTTTCGGCCTGTTAATATAATTTTTACTTTAAATTGATAATATATACAGATATTAATGCTAATTAAGACGGTGAAAAAAAGGTTCAAGATACAAAATTTACTTTGAAATTCGTGAGCAAGACAGTTGCGTGCCACTATTATTTGAAATAAGTGCATTTGTGTTGTACGACTGTTTCAAAGGCTTACCATTGTTCCTCTATGTATATTGTATAATACCCTTAACAAAGGCCTATTGTACGAATATAATTAATGTCTAACAATAAGTTGATTAATGGTTGGGTCTGTGTTTACAATTCTTTTCATTAATTTAGCTCTAATGATCAAACATAAATCTTTTGAATACAATAACTTAGCGAAACCACAGCTGTTCAGCTGTACTCACTGTTCAATAATTTCTTTCATATTTAGTCGTATTAATATATTGCCATTGTAAAATGACCTGTTGGAGCGGCCATCATATCAAAACACCGAAAACTTGAAATAAGCGCCAATATCAAATCTATATCACTTTATATATATATAAAGTGATATAGATTTATATATATATATATATATATATATATATATATATTGGGGCGCCAATATTTTTTATGAAGAAAATAATTTACTCAAATAGACAAGATTGGCCTTTGATGATAACAAAAATGTTATTCATTTAACTGAATACAAGACAAATGTAACTTTAAAACAGTACACCATAGGTTTACTGGGATCTCTACACTTTACTAATACAAACTTCAGTGTGTGTGTGTGTGTGTGTGTGTGTGTGTGTGTGTGTGTGTGTGTGTGTGTGTGTGTGTGTGTGTGTGTGTGTGCGTGTGTGTGTGCGCGCGTGCGTGCGTACGTGTTTTTCTGTGTTTCATTATTAATAACACGCATTTAATTTATCGTTTTAGGAATGAAAAACATTTAGCTACTTTCGCGCTTAGTCATTTTGTGGTTATGAGGGTCATTTTAATTTCGTTTTTTTCGAACTTCGTGTAGTTTGCGCACGTTTATATTTTGTTTAATTACTTTTTGGCATGTGATGAAGCGTTTTGACGAGAAATTACGAAAAAATCGAAAACACATTATACTGCATATTTGCCATATATGCATGTAAGTGTCTGCGTCTATGATATGGCAACAAAACACTCAAAATACCAAAAACATATCAACTCACTTTACTTTACAAGAACAATGCTAATGTGGAGGTTAAGTTGTAGGCCTACATAGAAACACAACAAAACTTAAGTCAGCTGTTTCATTTGTTCATGTGATACATCTGTCATAAAAATTTACGAACTTAATAAGAACTATGCAGTTTTGGAGGGTTTTTTTAGCATATTTCAGAAACGTTGTGGGAAATATTTTTGAAGTTCATAAAATATCCTACAAAGTACTACTGTGCTTTTCTTCAAAAAAATATATAACGGTCAAATGATGACCGGAAGTAAAACGTTTCCCTTTACAATACGTTTCTAATGTGGGATATTTTCCCTTCTTTTCCCTCATGAGTCATTAAAAACGTTCAACTTCCATAATTGTTTGCAAATTTACACAGTTAATAGTTTCGTATGGCACGTGAGGTATTAGAATTTGTAAAAAATTATCAAGTATTACTAAATTATTACATTAGTTGTTTGTTCTGTACGAATTAGGAATTTCGTATTTTCGTCGTAACCGTAGTTTTAAAGTACGTTATACCTGGCCGTAGCTCACCTCTGAAAATAAATGGAAGTTCTATATTTAGACAACAATGGGTTACTTGTGCACAATTTGTCACTAATATCATGTGAATTAGTTTGGCGCACGTCCAGAAACGAAATAATAGCGGCACGCAGCTGTCTCGCTGACGCGCGTTTCCAAACACGCCAGCATTGCGTAACACGACGCAAAAATCAATCTTGGAGCATGAAACGATTTCGGTATCATTCTTTACACATCAGAATCAGTTTCAAAATGTTGGTCATTCAGAATCTTTAAAAAATCGTAATTTTCTTAGCGTCTTTATTATATTTATTTCGTAGTTAATTGTAATGAACTTTTTTAATTTTGAAATTTTATTGAAAATTTACCCTTGAAACACGTTTACAAATACTTCAAAATATTTTATCAAATTCTCTTTCGTGCTCTGTTCTGAATAGCCTCCGGGAACATCTATAACATTCATCAGTTTATAAGTGATTACATTTACATAAATATGTGATTAAATTCACCTTCTCTGTAGTACAAATTACACAATTCTACTTCCTTCAGCTCCTGTGCAGTCGCCATTCATCACTTTATCCTGTAATAATCAGTGTTATCGATTTCTAGTTTTGTAATTGTATTTTATAAATGTTAACATAATATATTACATACATAAGACGAACATTGTTTAGTTTCTTGGTACAGTGGAAGTTATCTAGCTGTTTGTTCCCTATTCAGTTGTATTATATCTTCAAAGATTCATTCTCAATTTACTTATTGTTCATACATTTTGATATAAATCTCGTAGACTTGCTAATGTGAAATGTGAATTCTGCTTGCGATTCTAATGTGATATGTGAATTTCTTTAGCGATTCTAATGTGATATGTGAATTCCTTTAGCGATTCTATATGTTATATACGAACTCAATTAGCAATCCTAATGTGATGTGCGTAACACAATTAGTGATTCTAATGTGATATGTGATCCTTTAGCGATTCTAGTGTGATATGCGTACTCAATTAGCGATTTTAATGTGAAATGTTAATTCCTTTAACGATTCTAATGTGGTATGTGATCCTTTAGTGATTTTAATGTGATTAGTGATTCCAATCTGTTATGCGATCATAATGAGTTGTGTGAATTCTTAGCTAGTGTAATGTGGTAGGTATGCGAACTCGGGTAGCGATTCTAAAGTGATACTGTGCTGTTCTATTTACTCTATTTTAATATCTGTATAAATTCATTTTTACTTAGCCATTGTTGTACATTTTCAAATTTCTCGTAACGTAAAGTTGTTAATGTGATATAGTGCACTCGGTGATTATGATGTGATATGTGAACTCCATTAGCGATTTTTATGTAATATGTGAACTTTGTTAGTGATTATTTATTTATTATTAGTAAGGTGAAACTTTTTCAAAATTATTACTTATAAAATTTTAATTTAAAATGAAACAGTAGATATAAAACATCTACATTTTACTATTGGGCACTAGTAAAATGTTTTACTACATCGACGTTTTTACACTGGGCACTAGGTTTTATTTATTGTTATGGATTCCATTGGGCACAAATTAATATGAACGGTCAATAACTGGAACGTATAGCCTATTTGGGAGGTATAAATTGTAAGCTCAGACTTTCAAACTGTGTTTAACAGTTGTAGCATTGTCACGGGATTATATTGTGAAATATGACCCTTTCTCTGTTTTTATTTCCAGTGTGTTGTGGTCCCTTTTGTATTATTGCAACAATGGAGGCATATGAAATGTGGACAATAGATTCATAAACTGTTTCTAAATTGTGTGAGATATTGATTTTATAATAATGCGCTTTCCATGGGATGTTGAATAATTAATTTGTTGTGTATAGCTAATCGGTTGTTTTATCCCAAAGCAGTGGAACTAACTACAGTAAATTGTATTATCTAAAAATTCAAACAAACTTCTGAGTATTTCGCTTAAAAAAACCTATCTTACTTTTTCGCCTGTTTATTGGTTTTTTTTTTATAATACAGTTCTAGATTAGATTCAAATTACAACCCCAGGTGCTGCCGTCAACAGACCTATTGTGCAACTAAATCTCTGAGTACTAGTTCAGCAGATTGATGCCCTTAGTAAGTCGCAATAGTCCACTAACTAGCTCATTCTGATGAAGATCCTGGAACCTAGCCTACTAGCAAGAGCCTCACAATCGTGGATTATGTGTCCTCCTCTTTCCTACACAACCTACACACGGTTTCTCCATGGTACATACCTATCCTGTTCATGTGCACCTTCAAACCACAGTGCCCAGTAATGAGCCCTATAATTTTCCTGAGTTGTGTTCTGCCCAAAAAAATCTGCTGCCCCTTTAATCCCTCTATATTGAACCCTGCTTAAGAGGGGCTTACTATAGGAATACCCATGAAGGTTATCTCATATTACATGGTGTTGTTAATAATCCACCTATTAATAGCAGACCTGACCAATGAAAGAGAGATCCCTAAAGCCAGTTCAGGTCTGATGAACTCAGATGCAGATCCCAGTTCAGCCAATGTGTCTGCTTCCTCATTACCCTGAACTCCCATATGTCGCAGAACCCAGTGAATAGTTAACTCGATTATCCAAGGACAGAGCGTTTAGGTTCTCCCGACACTCCCAGACCAGCTTAGACTGAATTTTAGGACCCACAAGTGCCTTTATTCCTGCCTGACTATTGATATGAATATAAATACGAGCCTTCTTGAAGGCACAATTCAAGTTCTTCTGAACGCAGTCTTTAATGGAAATTACTTTAACGTGGAATATTGTATAATGTCCCAGCGTAATAACTTTCTTCAACCCTGGTCTCAGGCTGTACACTCCACCACCAGTGCCTGTCTTTGTCTTGGAGCCATCTGCATACCGTACTATGTCTCCAGATTTTCCCAATACATAATCACCCTTAAACGTCAACTTCACATCAAAGTAATACAGTACTGAGAACTGATTAAAAATTACAGCACCCAAGTGTCTCTCTGACATGATGTAAACAAATTTCTAATATTTCTTTTTTTATCTTGCTCTCATTTTAAAATTCAATTTTGCATTCATAATCAGCATTTTAAACTTTTAAAATGTTATTGTAAAATAACTATGGTTGCTGGTAAATTCATCTCAGTGGATTTTGTAAATTTTAAATGCTAATATACAGATTTTAAAACTAACTGAAATCAGATTGTCAAGGTAACGATTCTACAAAAAGTGAGCCATCATTTCAAGTTCGAAGTCTTACCATAATGGTCGCCCCAATAGGAATTCCAATTTAAATTTGCTAATAGAGGTAATTATTTTTAAAGTCTAGCATCACTGTTTCAGTCTAATAGATATTTAAGTAAAATGTATTTTTTTACAGGAGTGATGTCTCATGGTCTGAGCTGTGAAGTCTGTAAATGTAAAGTTCACAAAAGATGCACAAGTAAAGCAATAAGCAACTGTAAGTGGACAACACTAGCTAGCGTAGGCAAGGACATCATCGAAGATAAGGACGGAGTAAGTAATACATTTTGTTAATAAAGAAATCTACAATATTCAACATGAGGCTGATTATAAATAATAAAGTTCTCTTTCCTAAGCTAAAATATATCCTATGAGACTGCAATATATAAAATTGCTTGAAACATATCTTCTTGATTCACATATGTATTAGTTTTCAAATAAATTTAGTTACTCTATGACTGAAAATATCACTTACCTTGTTGCTTAGCACACATGGCCTTGGAACAGCGATTGTAAAAATATTTTATCATTCTTAAATTTATACCATTTTTCTGTTGTACTTAAGGAACATGAACACCAAAAATGTTTAGAAACATAACACCAAAAATGTTAAGGAACATCAACACTAAAAATGTTTTGGAACAACACCAAAAATGTTGGAAACATCAATACCAAAAATGTTGAGGAACATCAACACCAAAAATGTTGAAGAACAAACACCATTTATGTTTAGGAACATCAACACCAAAAATGTTGAAGAACAAACACCATTTATGTTTAGGAACATCAACACCAAAAATGTTTAGAATCATCACCAAAAATGTTTAGGGACATCATCTCCAAAAATATTTAGGGACATTAACACAAAAATGTTGTAGAACATCAACACCAAAATTGTCTAGATCAACACTAAAAATGTTTAAGAACATCAACATCAACACCAAAAATATTTAGGAACGTCAACACCAAAAATGATTAGGAACTACATACCAAAAAGTTTTAGGAATATCAATACTAAAAACGGTTATTACATAATGCCAGTGTTAGTAAAAAATAACACAGAATTTAACCTTTTATCTCCTAAAAGGACACAGTCAAAATAAATCGATTTTTTTTAACAAGCAGTAAGATCATCTTAAACAGATATTACACTATCAATTTTTTTGTCAAAGATCTTACTATGTCTTTTTTTTTTGTCATCGTGTAAGATAAAATCTTTTACAAAAGGTAATGCTAACCTCTTATATTTTTCAAAAGAAATATCATCATAGAAGTGTTTTGGAAAAGAGGTTTCATTACACCATCAAAGATATTTTGAAGTAACTTTTATCAGTGATTTTTGACAAAGAAATGTGATAGTGTAATGCTGATTTTAGACTGCTTGTGAACGCTGCAGACAGACAGCAACAGACTCCTAACAATTAAAACCACAAATAATTGGTAATTCCCTCATTAGTTTAACAGGCATAAAGGGTAGACATTGAGAAAACAAAAATGTTGTGTACTCTTGATACGTCATATATTGTTTTTTATACCAAAAATAATTGCATAAATTTATTGATTTAAAAAGAAAAAAAAACATTACTCTGTCAGTTTTTGAGAGCAACTGATATAATAAGACTATATCATTTTCACATTCCAATTTTTTTTTGATCTAGTAAAACATGTTCATTTCTAGAAGGAACAATAACTTTAGCTAGCATAAGCTCACAATCGTTACACAAAACACTTCATAATAACTACTGCATGATACCATTTCTACAGATTATAATTGGTCATCTCTAACCAGTATTTTGACAAAAATAAAATACTCTAATAAGTTATGTTTCCTCATCCTACAGTTGTGACTCTTTAAACATGTTAATAAACAAAAATGAATAATATATATATATATATAATAATAAATATATATATATATATATATATATATATATATATATATATATATATATATATATATATATATATATATATATATATATATATAATAAATATTTAATAATAAATATACAATAAATATAAATATATAATAATATATAATATATATATATATATATATATACAAACGGAAGAAGTTGTTGATGACAAGAAGTTTTTTTGGAACAATTGTGTATCAAAAGTAACGTTTGTTCAAAAATATTTAGCTCTCCTTGAAGTGTCAGCAATGCAAATGTCAGATGGTGCAGCTATATATTTACAAATAACATGAATGTTTGTTACAGAATATATCAATGCCTCACCAGTGGATGGAAGGAAACTTACCTGTTTCAGCCAAATGTGCCGTATGTGATAAGACTTGTGGTTCAGTTCTCAGGTGAACTTATTTTTCTTATAATTTAGTTGGTACGTTATAAGTATTTTTTTTTGGAATGTTAACAGTTTTAATGTTCTCAGATATGTTCCTTCTCAAAGTATTATCCCATACAAGGTGTGATTGAAAAGTTTGAAGATAATTGCAACACCTGCTCGGTAGGTTGAATTAAGTTTGTCCATTGGTTTAGAAGGGCGAAGTTTGTTTTGTCCTTTAATTACCCTGAATAGACACTGGCCGAGTCAGCTGAAATAAGCAGCTGCTGGGTTTAGCTAGTGATCTCACCATGACTCTAGCTCATGCTACTCTCACTCATCTACTCAAGATACATATACATTCATTACTCTAAATAGGTAACCATAAAGTGTAAAGGCACCCTTGCTGATGAATGACACCAACCTAATGGTGTATCAAACAGAACCCTGGGGTATCTAGCAACCTCCCAGTGTATTACCTTACCCATGTATGTGGAGCTCTGTGTTGACAAGCATAATTTCCCTAGCTACTCATGATCTCATAAGTAATATTGTAAGTAGAATGTGCGGGAACTCATTGCACAGCAAACAACTGGTCAAATGAGGCACAACTTCTGTGATAAGGGTCACAAGAGTAAGAGGGAGAGCAAACATCGGCACATATCTGAATAATGAATTGTGAAGTCACCAATTAGAAGTAGGGGAGTTACCTACCTTAAATCCTCTCCAAATCTTAGACTACTACTGGAAAAGGTGCTGTAACTGAGCAACTCATGAATATAGAAAGGGGCACAACACACAAAGGCCGCAGTGAAATAGTAACCGTAGGAAGTCAATCATTCATTAATCTTAAATATATTGCCGTGATATTTTTTTCAGCATAGAGTAGCATTCTGGTGAGTGGTGATGCATTTTCGGTTTTTTTTGCAATTATTTATTACATAAAATGGATAAAAAAAGAAAAAGTTCAAGTTTAGAGATGTTAGGTCATAAAAAAGTTTTCACCGATAAATATTTGTACTGTTAACAGATTTAAATGTGGCCGTAAAATAGTCGATGACAATGCCTAGTTTGTTAAGCATTTTATTTCATAAATGATATTGAAGTTCACAATTTAATGTGCTTTGACTGTAGACTTATAATTAGGGAGACATCGAGTAAACTAAATTTAATTTTAGTTAGCTAAATAAAATTTTAAGTGATGATTTGAACATGTGTTGAATGTCTGCAAAGTTCTTTCTGAAATTATTGACAGAACAGCAGTTTGTATTTTTGAAGTTTTTCAAATTTTCTAATCAGTTATTTTGTATCAAAAAATTGATTTTTTATAATATGAACATAGTAAAAATGTTGGAATTAAAAAATATTTTTTCATTGAAATTTAATTTATGTATAAAATTGGTAGTTTTAGAGTACTCAACAAGTATAGTTTTTTTAATGTTAAAATTAATTTTAAATTGATATTATCGATAAAAACACTGGATAAACAGCAATAAATTTGTAACTAATGATATGTTATTATTATTGTTTATTCAGACATTTGTGTATTGGACATTTCGAGTGTGTGAACTAGCAACTAGAACATAAGCCTAGATTTTACAACACTAAAAGCTATGAACAAAAACTCAAGAGCAATATCTGAGTTTCAAAAGAAATAGAGAAAAGGTAAACTTACTTGTTATTACGGAACCACAAGTTATAAGGAAAACAAAAAACTTACACTATAACTGACAAGTACCGTATTAAAACAGGGATAAATAGTAATCAAATCTAAACAACTTGCTATTACATAAATGACAGCAATTGGAATAAACAATAATAATAAAAACCATTATTAAGTAAGAATGTTAAAAACATGAATTAAATGCGATTGTTTATTCTTGCAGGCTACAAGACTGGAGATGCCTCTGGTGCAGAGCCACTGTTCACACAGCCTGTAGACCTAACTACGCAGAGTACTGTCCCCTAGGCCCAAGTAGAGTCAGTGTTGTGCCACCTACTGCCTTACACAGCATTGGTAAGTGAAATAAGAGGGGTGGGAGTGTTCAGATTTCTTAATTTTTACAACCTATTGACATTTTTTTTACTACCTGACATAATTTTTACAACCTGTTGATCTTAAATACTAACTTCTATTTTTTGCCTCAGAAACATCAAAATCAAGTATATTTTTTTCTTTTACAATTCTTAATAAAGCTGATTCACAGGCCGATTTGTTCTTATAATTATTCAGGCTCGTACCCTTCCATAGTCATTCTTTGTTTCTATACAGTTCCACAAATTTTAAAGTGGTATCTTCATCCCAATTATTCAATTTAAAAAAAAGCTACACACAATGATCAACTATTACAAGACACATGGTATGCACATGAATGACTTCAGTAACTCTGAACTAACCTCTCGCACGTGTTACTCGAATCGTGTAGTCAGTCTCCAATGGTGCTAGTTTGTCATACAGTCGAGTATTGTGTAGGGGAAGTATTGGTGCGGGAACCAACTCATTCCAGTTAATAGGATTGCTTTCTATTCACTTGACTGGCATGGAGACTCGCAGCGAGTACTCTACTGGAATACAAAACCAATTTATACAAGAAGAGTATGAAAGTGAAGTACTCGGTTTTAATGACTTTTATAAGTTACTAGCATTGTGTAAAGCTACCTTTATACCAGTGTTCACTTACTTTTTATAACAGTCAACCAATTTATCCAGTCTTTCCTCAAAGAACGATCCCACCAATGATGACAGCCATAGATGTATAGTATTTCATATCATCATCAGTTTCAAAGAACTTACCACCAAGCTCATGCTTCATGTGCAAGAACAGATGGTAGTCAGATGACACAGGTCTGGACTGTACGGTGAGTGTTGAAACTGCTCCCAACAGAACTGCTGCTGCTCGTGTATCCCCAGCAGCATAGGGCCACTCAAAACATAAATTAATTTAAAAGCGCATTGCTGAGAGAGTTAAACGCTATCCCAAATATCGATTTTCAGAAGTACTTTCCAGATTAGAAGAGACACTGGTATAAGTTTATAATATCTAATGGGGGACTATTTTGAAAGCGATAACATTAGGTAGACCACCTTCAAAAAAAGAAAATTTCCATTTTTACTACTCAAAATATCAGCCTTAAGTATTTGTCCTTAGTTTTTAACATTTTATTACTGGTCTACGTTGCATTATAGTTCATAAGTTTATGTTTTAAGTTAATCTTTTAAGAGTAAGAGTTGACTTGTACTTTCGTAATACATTTGGGCCTTAACTTACGAATGACCTTACTAATGAAAATTTCAACTTACGAAACACATTTTGAAATTTACCTAACTTAACAAAATGTGCCTCAACTAACGAAACAACACGAACCTGCAAAAAATTGTATACTTACTAGTTCAAATAATTCAACGAAATTATCGAATTTGTAGGAAAAAAAACCACGCCAAAAAAGTGTTTACAAATAGAGCAGCCACACATTTTGATGACATTTGCCTAATGCATTTCAGAAGCATTCTTAAAAGTCGGCAAAAACAATCATTGCTGGACCATTATTTCATCAAACTTAAATGAGAAGAAATTGGGGAAGGTGAAAGTGAACCTAAAAATGCAAAAGAAAGTGATGATAATTAAAAATTAAGTTCTAAAAAGTGTAACATATCATAAAAATTAAAAAGTTAACAAAATTTTAAAAAATTGTTAAATTCTTTTCAATTCTTAATGTGAAATTTTATTTTGTAATGCACTGTATATGCATGCACATACACTCTCTCTCAGCTCTCCTTGTTCATCTCCTCCTCCATATCCACAACCTACGCCGCCGCCTCCTCCCATGAACTTCACTACATATCCGAATTTTTAGACTTAAGAAACTTTATTACGTACATTATTTCATATTAGTATTATGTATTTCTAATATAGTGCATATTATGTGTAATTAATACATTCTTTACTCAGGTTTTATTTGTATTTTATTAATGCATATTTCTTTCATATTTGACATTAATATATTTTTTCATTGTATGGGGGAAGTTTGGGGTGATGGAATGAATTAGGCAATTTTCATGTAAAATGCGCCTATGAAATTTCTAACTTACGAAATGACTTTCGGAACAAACTAAATTTGTTGTGGCCCCACTGTATTGTGTATTGTTTATTCATACAAATGATGTCCGAATAAACAGGGATGATTCCCATTAAGTAACAATTTTAAAACAAAATTATAGTGAGATATCTGTTGTATTCTACATTATTATGAATTTACAGTATGCATTTTTAAATTGTTTTTGACAAGAAGTCTACGATTCAAATTCTGATTTATGTATCGTGTCCACAGGTAGCGATGAAGCTTGGGAAGCAGTGAGGCCTCAGGGCTGTTCACCTTTGTTAGTGTTTGTAAATTCCAAGTCTGGTGATAATCAAGGAGTTAAGTTCTTGCGCAGATTTAAACAGCTTCTGAACCCCGCTCAAGTGTTTGATCTCATTTTAACAGGTCCTGGCTTAGGGTAAGCTACACTTTATTCTGTTCATTGTTAAGTGATTATGATACATCTATTTCAGTAGGTGTATCTCAATTAATAATTCATAGCAGTAAGTCAGATAATCGAAAATTTGTGTTTTTTGTTAATAAAAAATTTTCATTGGAAAATAAGCTTTATGATAAAACCTGGGACTTTGAAATGAGTACCAATCATAGGATCCACATCACGTTTTGAGATATAGATAAAACTTAAATAAACACACACACACACACACACACACACACACACACACACACACACACACACACACACACACACATTTTAAAAGAAAAGTTCTAATTGTTTGGTATTGTGTGTGGGTATTATTTGTTCATTAATGATGAATATGGCAAAGAAAATATAATTGAACAAATAAGTACAGCCGATTAAAATGCCCACAATTTTAAAAATGCAATATATTAATAAATACTCTTAATGAAAAAAATTAATTTATATAAAATATTGTTTTGTCAAATCAAAAAACTTAATTAATTAAGATTTTTTAATCCCTATTCCTGTTCATTTCATTACATTCTTTACAAAACTTTGTAGCTTGGTTAAAACTTAATATCCATTTCATCCTCCAAATCCTGTTTCTCTTTCATTATGATCATACACCAATAACTTCATCTACTGATTTGTCTTTGGAAAATAACTAATTCATATCACCAGGAACAACATTAATCTAAAGTGAAGTAAAACAGAATTTTGCAGTGTAAAACATGTTATTTTTAATTTGGCAATGTTGAGTGAAAATATTTTTTCATTGAAAGCTTTTGCTTAATTGATTTACACTTATTTTTGCAATACAGTGCTCTGTTTTCCTGAGTTATCTTTAATGTTTGTAAATATATAGCTAATCAAGACTAAAAATATATAAAAGTACTTTTTTCCCTAAAGGCATGTTATGTTCAGTGATTTTACTTAATTAGTTTTTACTTCATTAAATTACTCTATATAATTGAGTACAGATGCCTGAAGAAAAATTCTAAAAATAAAATATTCTGAACAATGGATTTTTAACAGTTTAATCAAAATTGACTGAAATTTATTCCACAGGAGTGATAATGGCTGTTGTCTCTTTAAAAGCTCTACGTCAGATGCTATCTAAAAATTTTAAAAATTTGTGTTGGTCACAATCTAATGAACTCAATTTTTCAAAATCATCTTTACAGAATTTACTCACGATTGACATCATTATACAGAGTTTGAAATGAAACTGTCTTTAAAAAAGTCAATAGACGGACGTTAAACACAAAAAAAAAAATTAAAAAAGTCTGGGAAAACAAACATTATTCTTAACAGCTTCTAGACTTGTCCTAATTTTACATGTTTGTTTGATTTAAGCAAAATCTGTGTATAGATATTGTATTTCTTTTGGTTATATTATTAGAGGTTTTTGTTTCCTTTTACTAAACCCATAACTCTTAGCAATTACATATTGTTATGACTTTGCCAAAAAGTTAACACATTATGCCATACCATTTATTAAAGTAATTTTAAAATAAACCTTGTTTTATTATTACAGGTTAAGGTTATTTCGACACTTTGATCCGTTCCGTATCTTGGTATGCAGTGGAGATGGCTCTGTTGGCTGGGTGTTATCTGAAATCGACAGGCTAAACATGCAAGTGAGTTAACATATACTGTAAAATACTGTAAGTGACAAAATTATTTCAGACATCTTATAAAAATTATACTTCATAATCTGTATACAGTGTCTTCCTCTAATTTGGCCTTTGAACAATGCTTGAACAAATTTGAACAACAATGCCTGAACCTCCAGATGGATTGGCTACTTATCGAACATGAGTGTCTCATGCTCAACTGAGCTAAATGCGTTATGCCAGTGACACATTGTTTGTTTAGTGTTTCTCCAATACTGAGTTGTGCCGCCGCATTAGCGATAATTTTTACTTGTCCTTTTTAAAACTTGTTTTCTGTATTCTCTAACACAGGAAAACTAATCAAATTAGTTTTCAGATAGCTATTTATATTGTAGCACTGTACATAATTGTTATTGTGTGAATTCATATATTTTGATTTTTGTTTGCATTTTTGTTGACATTTTACCACCTTGACTTGAGATAAGGGATCTAAACTCAACAGTAGGTAGATGAAGAAAAATTAGATCTAGCTAGGGCACGTGGGATTACCTAACCTGTCCTCACAATGTGTGATCCCCTGAGAGGATCTTCTTTTGTTGATCTTCTTCGTAATGTTTCTAATCCATTTTTACTGTTTATCTGCCCTAATATTGTGGTCCCATCTTTTCTGCCATTGTCTCATTCTGTCACTCTAGCTAATTTATATCCATACCTTTCTTCCATTACCCATGGCTCTTTTCGTAATTAAAAGAATAACCATTGGGCTAATAGCCTACCCAGTAGCATGTCCTACAACTGCTAGGCTATTTCAACTGAAAAGTAATTGTGTAATTTCATATTTAAATATGTTTACATATGTCATATGTCATTTTTAAAATCTGAAAAAATCACTATTACTGTAGATAATGTATAAGATTTTTGTTGTTGTTGGTGTTTAACGTCCGACTATTGTGCACACTTGGGCTAATGCAGATGATGGGGTAATTTATAGCATATGAAAATGCCAAGCCCTGGCCAGGAATTGAACCCGGGTCCTCGGGGTGAAAGCCTAGTACGCTATCAACTAGGCCACCGAGGTGGCTAATAATGTGTAGGATTTATTGGTATAGTAATTCTTTGTTTCAATCAGATTTTTAATTTGTAGATTGTTTTTAATTTCTGAATGAAGAAAAGAATATTAAACCATTAAGTTTGAAATATGGTAAACCACTTCACTTTACTGAATATCTTAATTTCTGAAAGTGGCAATGGTATTGTCACATTCTCCGATAAATCCTGAGCATTTTCATATAACATTTAATTGAATTATGCCATCATCAACACTAAACACAATCGCATCATCATTGTTGGCCATTTTGATTACATAGGGAACAAAAAGCGAAGGACAAGGTTATATTACAGCTATTATAATTTCGTTCCTGTAACTCAGAAAATATTAAAATGTAGAAAAGTGAACTAAAATGATCAGTTAATTGAAAAATATAGTTTTAGACACTGTCTATGGCTTTATTTTCAATTATTACCGTCTTAAGTAAAGCAACCATAGATTGTTGTACTGCATTGCTCACTAAAAATTACAGCGACATAGATCATTGCATAGCAGCTAGGGGATTAATCAGGAAGATATCTATGATTAGCAACACTGATTAGTGCAGGTACTGTTCAAAAGTTCCAGCTCCTATTAAAGTATTTCTTTATAGATCATCCTCTATTTTGCGCACATTATTACTCATTTTCTTGTCTGAAGTCTTTTAGACTAACTGAAAGAATGATGTTAGTGGGAATAAATTGTGTGCTACCAAACTTGCAGTTGCTTTGTTGTATAAAAGGAATAAGTACTGAACTCTGATTTCTGTTTTAGAATCAGTGCCAAGTGGGGGTTCTACCATTGGGCACTGGGAACGACTTAGCTCGAGTTTTGGGCTGGGGAGCTTCTTGCGACGATGACACGCATCTACCACAGCTGTTGGACAAGTACGAGAAGGCTAGTACTAAGATCTTAGACAGGTATGTAAATTAATAATATCTATTGTTACATGAGTCAGTAGTAGGCCCATGCAACCTTTTGCACAGTTAATATACAACAGTGGACTGCAAAAAGTGATTAATTATTTTAAAGTAATGACATCCATTAAATTTAGGTTATTTAATACAATGGGCCTTACTTTGTTCTACTTTTTTCTTTAAAATTATAACCTATAAAATGAATGACCGAATTCTAATATTGTACTTTATTAAAATATTAGCAGCTTGAATTTTCAAAATCATTGAAAATCCAAAGAAATAGAATTTATTGATAGTCATGATTCCTTTTCATGTTTTCAATGTAATTTAAAAGTTTAAAATGCTAATGCAAATTGTATTGATAATTGTGATTGGGAAGATAGAATTTAAGAAATAATATTTTTGAAAATCAGCTTTCATGTCAGCGAGACAGCGATGTATTGTATTTATTTTGTAGTATCACGATTAAATTTTTACACAACATTGTTCATTAAACTGTTGTAGGCCGCCTCGGTGGTCTAGTAGATAGCGCACTAGGCTTTCACCCCGAGGATCCGGGTTCGATTCCCGGCGAGGGCTTGGCATTTTCATACGCCATAAATCATCCCACCGTCTGCATTAGCCCAAGTGTGCACAATAGTCGGACGTTAAACACCAAAAAAAAAAAAAAAAAAAAAAAAAAAATCAAAATAATGTCCATTCAAAATCTTAGGAAATTATTCTTTTTCTACTATAAAATTTGTATGGCACCATTGTAATCAATACTTTAATCCGTGTAAATTAGCATTTTAGTGTATCAAGCTTCATTTAATTTTTTTAATCAATTGTCTTGTGAAATACCTTATACATCACATGTTACAAAATGACTAAGCCTACTAAAAAAGGACAAAAATGATGTAGCAGTAAATTTGTAAGAAAACCATACGATACTTCTAGTACAAATTTGTATTAACTGTATTAGTTTTTGAATTTTTGAAGTAAAAACTTTTTTAGGCAGGCATAAAACTTTTTTATATGAAGAAAAAGATACAAACTTGTGATAATGCATGAATAACAAGTAAAAACGAGTTACACTTACTGTATACACCTAATTAAAGTTCAAAACCTGATATTGTTCTTAATTTTTTACATTTAATATTTGTTTAAAATTAAGTATATAATTTATTTGAATAATAAATATCAAATTATAATTAACATTATAATACATTCCTTACCATCTAGTACAAAATTTTTTAGGGTACTCGTAGTTCAATATATCTTGCTTATTATATACAAGTAAATTCATCAATAAATATAAAAATTATTAATGAATTCTTTACTATTGCAACTATCATAGTCATAACTGTTAGAAAACCTTAACAGTTTGATATATTGTAGAAAGACTATTTTTTTAATTAAATTTTTATATGATATAGGTTATGTTAGGTTAGGCAATGAACACTGATTAATTTTTTACTTGTATTGGCTAGTCCACCAACTGCTAATTTTTTTTTTTTATTTATCTGTTTTGCTTTGAATTATCTGGAGTTAATTCTAAATTTATTCAGGTGGAGTATAATGACGTTTGAGCGTAGCATTTCAATGGGCAGCACAGCCAAACTGATCTTGAGCGATGGAGTGCGAACAGGTCAGGAGGATACTCTACCACTCTCGGCAGTTGCTGCGTACGAAGACTCTGTCGTCTCTCACCTAACAAAAATCTTACAGTCTGATGAACATTCAGTTATCATATCGTCTGCCAAGTAATATCATTATTTCATACTATAATACTTCAATAACAAAACCAGGGCTGTATTTAATAACCTTAGTCTGCATGTTTCAATTAGTTATCTTTTAAAGTCGGTAATTGTTCACTATATGGGCATCACCTGTCAGTGTCTACTAGCTAAACATTTTACTTTTTCTTTTTTTTACAATAGTTTAACTATTTAAGATTTTTTTAACATTTCAATCTGTTGTCAGCAAGCAAATATAACTTATAAACAATAAATAGTCATTACTACTGTTGACCTGCTTTAAGATTATACTTGGCAGAGCAACCTTGTTATCGCCAGTGATAACGCTAGTCACTAGCTTAGCTAGTATACATTAACAGGTAATGCCCATATAGACTTATTACCAAGGTCTACTGTGGTTTTTCTTATGTGGTTCATTTTTATGCAAAGTTTGATTCAAAATTCATAAATTCAATTAATTTATCTACATGTTTTAAAGCTGTCTATTTAGATAACGTATAAAAATGAAATCAGCAACACTTATATATAAATGAAATATAAAGATTTTGTATTAAAAAAGACAAACTTGCCATTAATCATTTACTGTGGTGTTAAAATATGTTCTTAGGCAATCCAATTTACCTGAGATTTATTTGAGTGCAGATATTAGACAACCCATCAACATTTTGTAGTTTCATATGAATTTACAAGTAATTCAGTTAATGGCTTTTACAAATCTTTAAAACCTAAATTAAGATCAATATACTGTACCCAAAAATTCAAAAATTGTAAGTGTTAAACAATTGCCTTTAACAAAGTAAAATAATATTGTGGAACAAACATTTCTAGAGGTCAGAAAGTATGTTTTAATAGGTATTAATTGTTAAATGTGCCTGTATAATCATCTAGTTATTGCACAGAAATGGCAGTCGAACATTGTTCAGCAGTTTCTGACCCAAATATAGTATGTATGCATTGAAATTACCACACTGTATCACACTGTACCACTCAGTACCACACTGTATCTGAATTTTGAACTTACCAATCTGTTGTCAGCAATCAAATATAACTTACAAGCAGTACACAGGCTGTACTACGACTACCTGGGTCAAGGTTAACGCTGTGTTACTGACTTGCCACCCATAGCCACCCATAGAACTGACCCATAGAACTGTTGTTCTAATTTGTTAATAAACGCCACAAAACCATGAAGAAGAATACAGTACATATTTTTAATTTATAGAATCAAAATAGAAGTTGTGTTTTAAAATCTTTAAGCTTGTAATTAAATACAGTATTGTATTGTATTAATTAATAATATGCAAATAATACAATTAATTAATACAGATTTCACAAAGGGAATCTTTATTCCAGTTGTCTATCTCTAGCAAAAGATAGGAAATTATATTTACAAATTTATCTCAAATGTAGCATCATGCATGTTGTACCTGCACTAAGTGTAGTTGTATAACATTCAGTTTACAGCTTAAATGTTGATGTATTCTATCAATAGTAGTAATAGTAATAGCACATATGAGGTACGTCCAGAAAGTAAGTTCCGTTTGGTAATAAAATTTAAATTGTGTACAGATACAGAAAAATTATTTATTGCACAAAATTCTACAACTCTTAAACTACTTTTCCACATAACTGCCGAAATTTTGCAGGCATTTGTCATAGCATGGCACAAGTTTTTGTATACCTTCTTCATAGAAGTTTGCCGCCTGTGTCTTCAACCAGTTGGAAATATTTTCTTTCAGCTCTTCGTCACTGTTGAAGTGTTGAGGAAGAGACTTGTCAAGGAAAGACTTGAGATGTAAGAACAGATGAAAGTCACTAGGAGCGAGGTCAAGGCTGTACGGAGGATGGTCAAACACGTCCCAGCCAAATCCCTGTAGGAGGTTTTTTGTTACATTTGCAGTGTGTGATCGTGCGTTGTCTTGAAGAAAAACAACACCTTTTGGCAGCAATCCTCGGCACTTAGTCTGTATTACCCAAGTTTCATCTCCTGTGACTATCTGTGTCAGAAATTCTTCGCCGCCTTCATCATAACGGGTCAAAAACTGAAGTGTTTTGTCATCCGGTTTGTTTTGTGTTGCTCAGTAAGAATCTTTGGTACCCAACATGAGCAAAGTTTACGAAATTTCAGTTTTTCGGTAACAATTTCATGAATTAGTGATCGTGAGATTTGGGGAAATTCCATAGCGAGAACACTAATTGTAAACTTGCGGTTTTCCTGGATCTTGTCATCAATCGCGTGAACCAGCTCTTCTGTAACCAAAGATGGATGCCCACTTCGTTCTTCATCGTGCACTTCACTACGTCCTTCATTGAACTGTCGGACCCATCTTCTCACCATTGAATCACTCATCGCATTTTGTCCGTAAACTTCGCAAATTTGCCGATAAATTTCAATTGGTTTCACTTTCCTAGCATTCAGAAAATGAATCACAGATCTGATTTCACAAGCGGCGGGATTTTCAATCAACACTGACATTGAAAACAAGCACAACAAAGCGTACGTGGCTGACAGCGATCTCAAAATGGCGCACGTTTCTTCTCCTTGATACAGAGCGTCTCCCGCGCATGTGCGGAACTACAATCTCAGCGCTGCAGCGTAGAGAAATTGAAATGGAACTTACTTTCTGGACGTACCTCGTATTTGCCAGCTGTGAAACTTTTATTTACTTATCTGCCAGTCAGGTACTTCCATTCCATTCAGAATTCTCCTCTTTTGCTTTTGTATGTAAGAAATTTTTACTGTGTAACTGAATAGAAAATTCTATCAAATTTGAGATGTATAGTGTAACAGTTTGATAAAAATGTTTTCAGGCAAAAATCTGTTAAAATAAACATTAATCATTGTGCATTGTTGCTATACCTTGTACGGCAAAACGGTGAGTGAAGGAATTGGGGTCCGATTTTTCAAAAGTGAAAGAACAAACGTTTATGACAAGAGGGCAGTGGTACTTATTCTGCAATCAGTGGTGGCAAATCTTATAGCATTTGTACGATTTATGAAAGACTGCTTTGTATGAAATAGTCGCTGAAAAATTAAGCTATTGGAAGTTGTGTGCTCAATGGGTATCAGAATTACTTACTGTGATCCATAAAAAAACAAAATTACTTACTGTGATCCATAAAACTAAACAAAATTACTTCAGCTTTCGAATTTCTCTCATATTGCAAGGCAGTAGAAGAATTTGTGAATAAAATTGTAATGTGATGAAACTTGTTTAGTTTATATAAACTACTTCATAAGAACACTGAAATAGAGCAACAGTAAGTCTGTGGCTACCAAAATAAGTTCATCAAAACTTTGTCAACGTAGAAGTTGTAACTATGATTTTTTGAGATGCTGAGTAACTTTTCTGTTTCTGTTTCAAATTCATAAATCATGGTATAATAATCACTTTTATGAGACTGAATAAACTAAGACGAGTTACCCAAAGTAAATATTATAGCCTGATGGCATGACAACGCTTGTCCTGACAGTGCTCAAACTTTTGAGCTAATTCAAGTTTACAAATAATTTTAACCAAATGGCAGTTATTATCTGAACCATTCTTGATACAAGTAATGGAAAATTGACAGTTGCTACAATCTTATTGGTCTGAAAATCAGATTATGTAGAGTGTAATATTAAAAATTACAACATAAAATTGAGCTTTTTTTAAAATTTGTTGAAACTGTTAGACAAAAAATAAAAAAACTTGCTTGTTGTTTCTAGAGTTCTGTGCGAGACAGTGAAGGATTTCTCAATGAGAGCTGCAGAAACCAGTTTGTGTCAAGGCGACAGAGATTTCAGTACAAAATGTCAAATACTAAAAGAGAAATTGGACTTGTTGCTGCAAACATTACAAGATGAAACACTTACATTTGTACCTCCACCCAAAGATCCTGAGGTGATTACAGTTTATCATTGTAATATTGTCAAATTCATTCTATCTTTATCATATATGAGGTCTGTTAAAAAAAACTGAACTTTAGTCATAAAACTTTATTACAACTTTACACATGCTTATCTCCTTCGAAGTACTTCTCCTTGCCTGCCATGCACCGGTCCAAATGTTTTTTCAGTTGAATACACTTGTTCATACACTATGTGGAACTCATTTGGTGTGATATATTTTAGGTGTACGAACAATTTCTCTTGAATTTCTTTTACACTTTGAAAATGACATCTTTTTAAAGAGGATTTTAGTTTAGGAAACAGAAAAAAATCTGCTGGAGCCATATTTGGCAAGTACAGAGGATGGGGAAGAATGACTGTTCCGTTATTGGCCAACAAGCAGAGATGAATGACTTGGCATATTGTCATGGTGCAAAATCCAGTCTTTGTTTTTCTATAGTTCAGGCTTTAGTACATAATCCTGTAAATGCATTAAAACATCTATGTGGAACTCCTTGCTGGCTGTCTGACCTTGTGGTATAAATTCATGATGAACAACTCCACGATAGCCAAAGAAAACAACATCAACTTCGTGTTTGAGCGACTCATGCATGCTTTCTTCGGATGTGGCGAATGTTAACCAACCCATTGTGATGATTGTGCTTTGGTTTCGACATCATATTCATATATTGTCATCTGTATCATACTTTTCATAAATTTGTTGTCGCTGTTAGCACGATGAAACAATTCTTGGCTAATGTTGACACAGTTTTCTTTTTGTTTGCTTGTTGAGCAGTCGTGGCACCATTTTCGCAGAGTACTTGTTTGATCTTATCATAGCCACTATATCTTGTTTGATCTTATAAGTCGCTTCACAGCACCACTATATCAGTAGATACAGAATTGTTTATAAGACGCTGGCATTATACTGCATCTACAAGTAGGGTTTCTTCACTTTGCGTTTTACGAAGCTTTTTTAAAAAGTAACTTTCTATAGGAAACAGTTTATGTGCAGTACCTATTAAATGAGTAAAATGACAGGATTTTTTAAAATGTATGGTCATACAGATTAATAATAAAAATTTAAGTTATTTTTACCTTAATTTTTAGTAATTTAAAGCTATGCATGTAATTATAACTTGTTTACGTATTGCATTCAAAATTTATTTATGAAAATTTTATATTCATGACCAGTATAAGTACTGTTAAATAACACATCTAATCAATTTCAAAAATTTATTTCTAACAATGTCCGAATGTCAAGTCAAGTTAGTAAACAAGTTGCTTGAGGTTCCCAACTTGCTAAACATTCACGTTATTTACAGGAACCTGGGGAGCAAGAAAAGTGTACGCAAGAAAATCCAGAGAAAACTGAAGAGAGAAAGACTGACGAAGGTGTAGACGACCAAAAGGTTGGAGTTAGTTGTTTTCTTTGAATTCTATAATGTTTTTCCAATATATATGAAAAACAATGTAAATTTACTGTTCAGCCAGTTTTATATATGTATTTTTTTGCTATAAAACAAAAATATAGAAATGGTGTTTGTTAAAATTTTACTCGCACAAAAGAGCATTTTAACAAAAATTTTTTTCCAGAATTACACATGTTCAAAAGCATGAAAAGTAAAAAGAAATTATATAATATGTAACAATAACAAGAAATCATATAACAACTGCGGTCATAGGCATCATAGATGAATTATTGTTAGGATTACAAAGTGATAAACAAGCTTATCAAGGACTGAGAGCAATCAATCTTGAACCTGTGAACTGTCATGGATAGGTTTTTTAGTTGGATCCTGCTTATATAAAATATTATTGATATACGAAATATTGCAAATAGTGATGCTGGTTATTTTGTGTCCCTTTTGTAACATTGCAAATAGTGTCACAGCAGCACTCAAAGGGTTAATGTTTATAAACAAATGGGATTTTATTTCTCACTGTACAAAGGACAAGGAAAGTAAATAAAGCACATTTTTCCTTGACACTTTTATTAATACAAACCCACAGGGGGCAGACTAGCTGCACCTATTGAGAGGATTTAGACGTCCCTCGCGGTACCCAAGTCTAACACATACTTACACACATACAACACTACACTTACGACTTTAACACTTTACACCCACACTTACATTTAGGGAGGCGGCGATAATAGCCTCAATGTGCTTTTTGCCTTAAAATAACAAAAAACAAAACAAAATTAATATAATGAAATAAAACCTATTGTATAACACATTTGATACCTTAGCTATTTTTCTACGTAGTCGCCATTCAAATTTAAACTTTTGTCGTAGCGTTTCACCAACTTTTCTATGCCTTCTGTATACTCAGTTGCTGCTGAGTTCTTGAACCACATACTAATGTTCTCTTCCATAGTGGTTTCTGCCCAAAAAATCCATTACATTTTTTCCATTACTACGTTCTTCCAATTTGGGAAGACGGTGGTGGTCACTCGGGCCTAAGTGAGGGCTATAAAGCAGATGATAAAAAATTCCCCACCTAAATTGTTAAAGCAAGTTCCTCGTCAATGCAGCAGTATGCAGACGTGCGTTCTCATGAAGAAACACTATGCTGTTCGACACCAATACACACCATTTATTTTGAATAGCATAGCTAGTTCATGAAGGGTCTGACAACAGGCTGCTGCATTTATGGTCTACCCTCTAGGCTGTAATGCATGAATAGGACACCCTTTCAATTTTTTTTATATTTCCTCGAACTTAAATATTTAGTTGCATAAAAAAAACAGTAAACAACTGTAGTAGCTCATTATTAGTGTCAGACTGATACGGATGAGTGTAAAAGGTCAATGATACATTGGAAGCAGTGGTGGGGTACTTACTGACTCATCAAATCAAAACGTTCTTTACTTTTCGAACAACCCTCATAAGTAGGAAGTTTGGTGCTCATAATCAATCTGGAGATTATAATGGATATGTTACAAAAATCTTGGTTCAAAAAATAGTTTTAATTAAATGTTTGTTTGTCTGTACACATCGCTGAAGACTATACTAATTGACTAATTTCCTTGAAATTTTATATATAATTTGTGGTTTGCACACTTGTCAAGACTAGTTTTACATTTAAGAAAAAAGTTTCAAGCCCCGATTCTTTCTACAAAACCTTAACAGAAACCTAAGTTTTCTTAAAATTTGCTTCAACAATTTTAATTAATTTCTGAATTAGTCAAATTTGAGTCATTTAAAAGATTCATAGCTCAAGTCATAGTGTACAATAATTGAAAAAATGCTATTTGCAATTGGATATTTACTGTTGTTTTGTGTATATAGTACAATGTAAAATGTATTGTTCTGTATACCACATCATCATGAAGCCAGTGGTCATTGTGAAAAATACTACATGATGTGGGATTTATATGGAAGAAATGTAAATCAAACAGCAAACTTCTTATGGAAAGACAAGACATTATAAACTGGAGGTGTAATTATCTTCGAACAATAAAACGATATCACAATCAAGGTCGAAATATGTTTTATCTTGATTAAACATGAGTTTTAACTTTATTAACATGCAAATATAACTTTCCAAAAATGTTGGCACAGTACAGAAGTACATGGCATTGCAAGCAATCCTGCTCACCTGACAGACTGACTATTTTATACATTGTATACAATCAGAAGAAGGTAAACTAATGTTTATAGTGTTGATTACCATGGACAAATGTGCCATGAAAAGTTTCCTGCCAGATCCGTATCAATTATGGATATTTTTTTTTTTTTTTTTTTTTTTTTTTTTTTTTGTGTTTAACGTCTGACTATTGTGCACACTTGGGCTAATGCAGACGATGGGATGATTTATAGCGTATGAAAATGCCAAGCCCTTGCAGGGAATCGAACCCGGGTCCTCAGGGTAAAAGCCTAGTATGCTATCCACTAGGCCACCGAGGCGGCTCAATTATGGATAATGCAGCCTATTAAGCAAGTATGATAGACTACCAACTACGTCGTCCCTAAAAAAAAATTATTGCTTTGCAAATATATCACAAATTTTTGAGACGATTCAGTACATTCTCTCTACTGAATGTACTGTGAGATTAGTGAGAAAGTGAAAATGATCATATACAAATATTTAAAGCAATGTCTACATTATCATTGACACTAAAATCTAATCATCAATCCAGGTCAAGAGACTAACAGACGCTTCAGGCTTAGCATCTTGGTAATGTAATGAGAACGCCTTCAAATCTAAGTTAGGCAAAGAATAGCGTTCATTCTTTGGCTTGCGGACTGTAAGTTACAATCTTTGTCAAGAAAATGAAATTTAATCAATGCCAAATAAAGTTTCAAATTAAATTTTCATTTTTAGCCTAGAAGAACACAGTTAGTGCTTAGAGCGAACAGTTTAAAGAGAGCAGTACGCCAGCTGGTTGAACATACAGAGAGAATGGTTGATGAACAAAACAAACAACAGACAACGACCAATACCACTTCCAGTAGTGCTACGACTATTAAGAATATGGATACTCTTAGAGTGAGTATATATAAAGTTTTTGTTATTTATTTCTAAGTAAAGTTCATTTTACGTTCTTTCTGTGTAACGGTTATTTTTTAACTCCTGTAAATTTGTAAGGCATTGTGAAAAAATATGTTGTAAAATAGCTATTCAACCAATTTTTATAAATTTCGTTTTATTGTTTGGGCAACGAATCAAAAAGTATAATAAATATATAAATATGTTGTCTTGTGAAAATGTACATACAAAAAAGTTCATTGTAACAACAAAATTTTAATGATGGCACTCAAAGGTAAGTCTGATTTTCAAGGAAAGTAAAAATAATAATTATTTTTTTACTCCTTACACTTTAATTTATTTTCTACATAGTTAATTTTTTTGTTAACCTTTTTCATAGAGATCAGCAACACTAACTTTAGTTATAAATGTTTATTTAAAAAAATTTGCAGTGCTCATACGTCATTGCCTATAAAATTCAAACATTTTCATCATGACTCTTGATGAACAACATTCATAAAATATGATGAAAGATATATAATGAAGATCTAATTATCCCTAAATTCTTTATTTGGTCCAAGTAAATAAGTTGTAATTTTCAGCAAAATATTTAATTTAAAAAATCTAATTAGAAATTTATAATCTGCCTTTAAGGTGTTGATCCCAAAACTTCTGTTCATTTATATAAAAAATTTCAGATTGCCGAATGCATCTCACAGGCACCTAGACTTATATACAACCATTTTCTTTTATTAATTTAGTAGTAATAATAATAATGCCTTTATTTAGTTTTGTTATTTTATAACATTGCAATACAATTACTTATTTATATAATCTAAAATAATAATAATTAAAGAGAACAGAAAATAAATACATTGTAATTAAATTAAACAAAAAAAATGATATTTAAATTACTAAACATTTAAAAAACAATTTCAAAAAACATTTCAAAACCATATTGAAATGTCTAATAGGCAACTAGGCCCATTTCTAAGCAAAGGCTTCTCTCCCTCACTTTTCCATTTATTCCTTTCACATATTTTGTCACCTTTCCTTCTTACTCTGCCAGGCCCCATATTTCAATGCTGTTGTTATTTACAGCATATTCTAGTTCTTTAATTTGATCTTCAGGCAGTAATGATCTTACGTTTAATTTGCCTAATCTTATTTTAGTAACTTTATTTTTGTCTGTAATAATCTTTATATTATTGTTATCCTGTGGGAGATTATGATAACTTGCTCCCTTATTGAAAAAATGTCAATTTTCTTTGTGTAATTCAATCTGAGAAAGTTCATGTAACATTTTTGCACCATTTATTAAAATGTAATTCTGTCTAATCAACTATTATTAACAATAGGTTAGTGATCCTGGTTTAGTACAATCTCCTAGCCTTTATCGTTTGACCTCTATATCTCCACTGCCTGACCTCCGGCGCGATTCTGCCTGCGAGGACTTGAACCTCGAATCTTTGCCTGTACCTTCAGAGTTTGCTGATAACAGAAGAGGTTCTGCCACTGATGATTCTTCCGGGTATGTTCAAATATTCGTAAATTCAGTTACACTCTTTCATTTAATAGGAATGTATACTGTTTGTTTTTGATTTGATAGTAACATATCAAGTCATGATATCAACGTATCAAACATGATAGTCACGTGTAGAAAAATTAGTCATGCTGATTAACATTTTCCAGTCATGTCAAAAAATTCAAAACCATTTTTTCTCGTTTTGGTTTTAGGACGGGAGACAGTAGTGGTAGAAGAACATCATTAAGTCGGCAAGTGTCCATCGAAGTTGCAATCGAAGTTCTTCCTGATCCATCTTCTGGTGAACATGATTCTTCTGAACCCATTAGTGCTAAACATTTCCAAAGGATAGAAACTCCTGAAGTGTCATTAGACGATGAACAAAATTTAGAAACAACTGAGGAATACTTGGAAATAGCTGAAATCGCTGAAAGCAAGGATGTCGTTAAGGAAATGAAAATAGAAGACCAAGGAATTTTATCCAGCTTAAGGATGTCTGATGAATTGGCGAATATTGGCCACATCGATTCATCGGAAACTTCTGATGATAGTCCAGAGGGTTCAACAACAGCACAGAAAGAAGCTCAACGAAAAAGATCCATGTCCGAAGATAGGGCCGGAATAAAAGGTCGCAGAATAGGCCGACCTTCTTTATCAGCTCAGTGTCAGGATGAGTTATTGGAATCGGAACTGGATGCAACAAATTTAATATCAACATCTCCGGAAGACGAAGAAGATGATGATTTTAAATTAGAACTAGGTTTAGTAACAGAAGATAAAAAGCGATGTAGTATCGCTCATTTTGTAGAAGGTTTTGACATTGCAAGAAGATCTATTAAATGCAGACATCGAAATATACAACAGAGTGGCGATATTGATCCCGAACCTACTGAAACAAATACAACGAACTGTGAAACGAAGCAATTTTTAGATGTGCCTATTATACAGATACAAAGTTCTGATGAAGATTTGAATGAGCCTGAAAAAGACGAAGGAAAAACTAAATCCTTGTTAGATGTTGTTAAGATTCAGATACAAGGATCGAATAATAATTTGTCAGCTAGTTCTGATGGTATGCAGTATCTTGGACAAACATTTGACGGAATTCATAGAAAGAGTTTAACCTTGTCCGAGACCGATGACGAAGAGTTAGTTAGGTTTCAACCTTTGACTAAACAGGAACTAAACGAGGGACCAACAGTAGTAGTAAATCCTCCGTCTCCTCCCACTGTAGACGATAAGACTGAAGAAGATTTGGATATGCCTCCCTTTACATATCATTACAGCAGAAAAGGTATTGTTTGTATCTCTTACATTTAAACTAATTACTTCAACTGTCAAGTGTACCATGCATAAAAAATTATCTGACATTTTTAGAAGGCAATTTGTTATTGCCACTGATATTTAAACTTTCAGCAGAACAATAACCAAAATACACCTGGTACAAGTTTTCCTTCGCTTTTAAGTGTAACTTTACTATCTTCTAATATAATACTTTAAAATTTAAGTTATCAGAATTTGTTAATTTATGTCTAAAGTTTAAAATCTCACAAAACTTAGTTCCTTTCATAAAATTTATTATTTTTTATTTATTTTGAAATTTATGTATTCTGTTTGAGAACTTTTACTAAAATATTCATTTCTGATATTACCTTCTATGTGTAGCTCAGCATACGTAAGGTTACTTTTAGCTTAATAAATATTACTTTTTAATTACATTCTCTCTAAACTTCACATGTTAATAAATTGTTTCTGTTTACACACTCAGCAGACAATTCAAAACTCCATTAAAATTATTATAACAATATTTGGCTTTTTTCAACTGTGACAGTATCATCGGCCTTCTGCATTTCATTATTTTTACATAAATTTCAATTTCAGTGGTTATCTATAGCCCATTCTTAACTCATATAACTTATAAATAATAATTTTAAGCTATTCTAATCGAACTAGGTTATTACAATTTTTGTCTAACTATAGTTACTTCATATTTCAAAATATTTTATTCACTTTTATAAAAACTCTGAAATATCGTATTATTTTATAATTTTAAACAAAATAAATGAATGTCAATTTACAATCCCAATCATGATCTCTCTTATTTGTTGGGTCTTAAATGTCATTACAATACATTGTCATTTTCCAGTCATTTGTTGATGAAGTGAGCATAATTTTGGAGACCTTATATTTCCACACCAATCTTAAATTTATAATTTCTGTTACTTTTAAATAAAGTTAACAGTAAGAACACACATGTTATGCTCACTAAGTGGAACAGCTCCTTGTAGATTAAGATATAAAATCACTGTTCATAATATCCATAAAATAACTACTGTACATATTATTTATTTTTGTTTTACATTCCTCTTCTCTCCTACGTTTTACTTTGATTTTTTTTAATCTATTAATGTTTGCTTTTGTAGTATCTGCAGCGTCGCCTTTATCACTTCTTCATTGCTCACCTTCGCCATCAAGAAGGATTTCCAGTGTGTCCTTAATGAGATCTGACTCTACGGAGCAGCCATCAACACCTACAGATAAACGCTTGCCTATAATTAATCCACTTGTTAGGTTACCCATGTGGCCAAGTAAGTCATTTTAAGTTCAATATTATATAAGGTAATTAATTTAAAATCTATATTTTTCATTTGGCCATTTATTATGTTTTTACATCAAGTAAAATAAAAAAATTTGTAATACTTTCGGGAAATTGTTTTATTGCCTTTCGATTAATTTTGTTTATAATCCTCTGAGTTCGTAAAAGTAGGAGTAAAATCCAAAATAGTCAGTCGTAGCCAAAGATTTACTTATAAGTAGTTTCCTTTAATTTGATCATGCTTGTATTTAAGTTTTGAAGGAAAAGTCCATTGGAAATTCTGAAAATCTGAACACTTTTTACCTTTCATTTTTGCATATCTGAAGTATTACAATTATGAAATATATATTTTTTCAAAAATCAAAACTTATTAAAATAAAATAATATTTCAACTAAATTAAAAGGTTATAAAATTTAAAGTTAGAGTTTTAATTGTGATATAATTTGATTCAAAATTACCATAATTAAATTGTTTTTTAATTGTGTTAAACAGGTTTTTACCCAGCAAAGAACCATCTTCCAGGTTTTTTTAACCATCTTAAAATGGTGGTTGTACAAAATAAAAAAAAAATTAACTTGTTTTTTTTTACCTCAGAAAATCTAATTTCACCACTGTGTAGTCAGTTAAAATTTGCATAAATTATCCGAAAATTAACCTAATTTGCTGTTTAAAGTAATAATTTATTTTAAAAATTTAATACTTATGATGATAAAAAATATATTTTCAAAAGGAGTTTGATAAACAAAAATTATGATTTTTGAATGTGACCATTTTTCTGGGTAACAAACTCGTTTGTGGAATAAAGAGAATCAACTTTCGTACTGTTTTGATTTAGGAAATTCGCTTTGACCAGGTTAACTACGTGTTATGATTATTTGGTTTTATTTTATTTGCAATATATCTGTAAATGACCTCGTCACAGCACTTATTGGATATGTTATCTTACAGCTGTTATTTGTACTATGCAGATGTGACTGGCGGAGCGGGATTAATCAGTCAAGTATTGCTCGCCAATGCTGATGCTCTGTGCGCACCTGCAGTACCGTTGATGGATCCAGATGAAACACTCATGTAAGATTGCTTATCTAATTATACCCTATAGGTGATCAATTGCCTAAGTTTTGTCGTTAAAGGATTTTTAAACTAATTTTAATGATAATCTTTGTTTATGAAAAATTAACTTTTATAATTTTTTTTTGTAGTAAAACTATTTAAATAGACTAATTGTTTGTTCATAAATCTGAACAACTGAATAAACTTTAAAATTGAATGAAAGAAACATCTGGTATGAAAATAACAACAGAACAACAATTAATTGTAAATATTTAAGGCTGGTGTTGTCAAGGGTGGTGATGTGCACCAGTTACATGTCTGAACTGTTCACTGAAAGGTCATAGGTTTGAGACTGCAGTTACTGACATAATCTTTAATCTTTCTGATAAGAATTATCCCTTATCCTCCTTAGTTTAACTGGTATAAGGTGTAGGCATTAGTTAAAAAAATTAATAAAACGTAAACATTGATAGTTACAATAGGGACACAATTATCTAGGTAGCATTTGTCTGGTTACAGTTTATCCTAAACAATATTAGAACCAATTTAATATTTCGTGATAACAAAAGTTGTAGACGAAATAGAGTGAGGCAGTAAATGAGTAGATCTTAAATGATAATAGAGATCTATTTATTGGACAGTGTCAAGTGTCAGTCAGTTCTTATAGAAACCGTTAAAGTGCAATATCGTTTAAAGCTATCAGTAGTTAATCGTGATAATAAGTACAGAATATTTTTTACTCTGTCAAACAAAAAATGTATTGTGTGTATCAACTGCACTGTAAATTGTTGATAAATAAATACACACTTTTAACAATCTATATATTTTTAACTCTATATTTCTACTCTGGATAATTCAAATTTTTTCTGTGTCCTTTCAAGTATGAAGAATTGAGTAACGAATGTATCTTTCTCTCTTTGAATTGGACTTGTCAGAATAATGAGCCTCAGTTTTAAGGCACAGTACAGTGTCATATCTACTTAACTGAAGAATTCTGTATAGTCAAATTTCAAAATAACCAAAGTTTCTGTCTTACGTGGTGTTTGTGTTTTGTTGTATCTGTCCCACATCAGTGGATTTAATTATATAACAAGAAAGTAAAGCTATATTGAAATTAACATTGACATCACTTTTTCCCGTGCCAAGCTGCTAGCCAGAATCCTGCACTGCTTTCTATTGGACATCCTCAAAGATTGCAATACGAAGAATGTATGGGGAATGTCCAAATAAAGAAGACAGCTTTTTCTTATCCATCGCCTAGGGTCAATATGGCTAGCATATGACTACACACTCAAACAAAACAAAAATTCATTAATTAAATTGGCAGTAGTGACAGCATGAGATGTTGGATGAAGGGAAAGAACCAGTTAAGGTCAACGCTTTCTTGATTTTGGTTGTTGTAACATTGTACTACTTTCAGCAACTGATGAAATGGGCTGTGCTGTACTGTTTTCGACCAGAAGTGTTCCTGTAAAACCGATTTATTCATAATTCCTTATTCTTAGATCGACGGATAATTTAAGTACAGTAAATGGAGTTTTACGATAGTTTCATTAATTATAATGCTTTTTATATAAGCCATAGCAATTATGAAATGTTCAAAAAAGTCCTACAAATTAAACTTGTGTTACGGATGTAACAGAAACAAAAATTGGTATAATTTGTTGTTTTTTTACAAACAGATATTGTTGTTTTTATTTTTAGAAAAAAGAAAATGAGGACTTTTCTACAAGTGAAAGTCATGGTAAGTGGCTTTATTTTGAGAGTTGAGTTTGTTGGTAGTTCCTCTTTTGATCCCAAAAGAGGTTTAGGCTAATTTAAAATTGTATATTAAAAAAAATAGTTGAAATATTATCCGGTGTCGTTTGATTAGATGTACAGTAAAAACTCCTTCTTATTTAGTTTAAATATGCAACAATGTTACTAAAATGTGTAGTTGATTGGTAGTTATTACTATATCCCGAAACCCTTTAAGTAATTTTGGTATAACAATAAAGTTTATTATTTACACAAATAAGGAAGTAATTCAATTGTTTCAGGAAACAATTTGTTGTGAAATATTGCAATATGACGGTTTTGCAAGTGTAATATTTAATTTTCAAAAACAAAATTTCTTGCATTTCTCCAATAAATTTGCTATACAATAGAGTTTCGATTAACCCTCATTCTTGGGACCATTAGGGTGACGGATAGCAGAAATAGACCACCAGCACTCTTGGAGATCGATGAAAGTAACATACTATACTCAGTTTATAGCACAGAAAATTTTATTATTATTTTTGGAAAATGTAGTACAACTCATAAATTTTCTGCTTAACTCTAATAATGTATTATACACATTTTACATACATAAAAGTCTGATACAGTAAATTATTTGTACTTAACTCTTTGACAACTATTCACATAACATACATGAGCGTACCACGCTACTTAGAGTACTCACATAACCACGTGATTGACTTATATGCTGAATGGTATTATTATAAATAGTGTACACTCTTTCCAAATTTATTGATACTATTTGAAGTGTTTCTGTCTCATTACACTAGATGTAGGATCGTTTACTTTTCTATTATCGAATTTACTTAGGGTAGGAATTAATATCAGCTGTCTTCCTGTACTACAAATAAGTATTGTCAAGTCAGTGTTTTGTTTTGTTTAGAAGATTACTTTTATTATTTATAACAAATTATTTGCAATGGAAGACTGTTTAGAAATGTTAGGTAAGAGAATTAACCTGAGGGTTAATAGAAATTGAAGATTACAAGGGTGATGGTTAATCAAGACTCTGCCTTTTTTTGCATTTGTTATTTATGGACAATAACGATTTGCAAATGTCTTCCACTTTACTGACACATTACTGAACCTCCCTGTGAAATTCGTCTTTGCGTCACAAAACAAGTTTATTGCATTATCTTAATATCACATTTGAAGCAACCTTTATTTCTTCCCGAATGCATGGTTTGTCAGTGAAAATTGAATTAATCCTACATAAAGAGTAGTCATATGCCAAAAGATAAGTGACCGTGTTGACCATAAGGTATCTCTACGAAGTGAAATTAAGCATTGTGGACATGCTCTTGAAGAACTGCCATGGAAAACCTTTGTGTATTTTAACTCATCCTGCTGGAACTATTTCTGGCATTTTGGCATTGTTCAGTTGCATTCTTTGAATTTAAGGCCTGAGAAAATTTCCTGACGTCAAAACATTTTGATTGGAACTCACAGTAGTAGTTTGACCATCCTCTTCAAAGAATTACAGACCAATGACCCCACAATTTGTTACTGCACACTACTCTGTTACTTGTTGTGAGTGAAGTGGATGCTCACATGAATTTCTCTCAGATTCTCTGCAGACGAATAGCAAAAGTTCTGTTTATTAACAAAACCCAAAAGATGAAATTGGGCTTCATTCTACATTATTGCGTTATTGTAATTAATTATTGTTTTAACATTATTTCAGCTAAAGCAAGCCGTACCCCCTCCCTACTAAGTAAACTTTATTTTATATGTGTGGAAATGCAAATCCAAGTAAAAAAATTTTCAGCAGGTTCGTAATGAAATTTTTCAAAGCAGTGGAATGCTGAAAAACCAAATGGCATTGATGTAATACACTGCTTCAATGTTTTCTGGTCTTCTCACAGATCACCAGTTGTTACTAGAAGGTACTCAACCATAACGATCAACTTTAAAATTATGATGGATCGCTCTGTGCATACACAAAAAACCATTTTTTTTTTTTTTTTTTAAACATTTTCGTGGTTAAACATTATTTTTGTAAACATTTTGTGATGTACAACAGTCCACTACTCCATGTTTACTGTAATGGTAATAATTGACAATGTATTGGCCACCTTTCCCATTCTCTCTGATCATCAGGTATTTCTACCATACCTGGTAGAATTAAAATAAAACAGATTTTGTTCAACAATTATATGATTTTGATAAGTAGACATGTTTTGCAGAATGCCAACAAATTGTTTGTATTTCCAAAAACCACCAGAAAATTAAACCAACAGAGAAAATTAGGTGTTTTAATTCATGCCCGACATTTTCTGCATTTAAGTTTCTAAACTAGCTTAAATTGTACAAATAATGGTGGAAAACATTTTTTTCCCTGTTATGTCAGTTTGCTATGTTTTCAATTTTTTATTTATTTAAACATGATAGTTGTGTCGTTTTTCACATTAACTAAGAAACTTTTCATTTTGTTTGTTGCTAGGGAAGGTTATTACGAAAAGTGTGTTATGAACAACTATTTCGGCATTGGTATCGATGCAAAGATCTCGTTGGACTTTCATCAGAAACGAGAAGAGCATCCCGAGAAATGCAGATCCAGAGCGAAGAACTACATGTGGTATGGAGTGCTGGGCAGCAAGGAGTGGTTGCAAGTGAGTCTTTCTTTTCAGAGATATTGTTGAAATAAGTAAAAACTAAAATTAGCGTTTTTCTGTTTTCAACCTCTGTTGTCTAAATTATGCGATTTTACTGCTATATTAGATCTAGTCTCTTACGTTCAGTTACGATTTGCACAAAGTTTAAAAATATATATATATATATATATATATATATATATATATATATATATATATATATATATTTATTTATATATATATATATATATATATATATATATATATATATATATAGTTATATATACTCGGTCATTAAAATATAAATGAAGTTGGTTTTTATTTTCTTATTTTTAGTCTCAAAAATCTTAAATTTCTTTTATTTCCAGTTTGGTACACTGATCTGAAATTATAATATATAAATGAAATACTAACCAGCAAAATCTGATTAACCAGTAGAGAGAAATTAGACTTTTGATTAAGCTTCTGAATCAGATTTTTTGCAAAATTGAGAAAGTTTTTAATCATTTAGTTAATTTTGGAGCTGAATCTTTATAAAAAAATAGTACATCAACAAGTTAATTTTAAAAGAAGAAGGAATAAATGTTTGTTCTCAATATTTTTATTTTGATAAATCAGTCAGTTTTATTGCATGGTCTTTATATTTATGAGACTTATTTAAACGCTTCCTACCTCTGCAGAATTCATAAAACTTGCCTGCTATATAGAAAACATATAACAGGCATTGTTGTAATAAGAACTATGTAATCGGAAGTAATTATTTGTAAGATTCTGAAGGAAATGGATCTTTAGTTATGCCTAGAGGTTAAAATGCATAATTATTAATTTATTTGTTCTTCTTTTTCCAGAAAACTTACAAAAATTTGGAGCAACGTGTACAACTAGAATGTGATGGTCAAAGGATTCCCCTCCCTTCGCTGCAGGGCATTGTTATTCTCAATATTCCTAGGTTGGTTTTCGTAAACAATCTTATAAAATATATTTTCTCATGATAGCCTACATTGGCGAATTTAAATATTTTTCTGTTACTATAACCATTTTTTTTATAGTGAGAATTTAGCTTTATTTCAAACTTAGTATAGCTTTACTACAAGTGTTTAGTTTTATTCTGGGTGTTGGGGAGGTAACTAATATACAAAATATTTGAAGAGGAATTAAAAACATGCTAGTATTTTTTTGAGTTAAGAATTACCCTGCTAAATTTGGTCTAGCGCCAGACAAACCTTAGTTTGTATAAGGAACAAGCATACATAAAGTTGTTTTTTTTTTTTTAATATGAATATAGATTCTTATATTTTCTTTCTTTGATACTGGAAGTTACAATTGCTTATAAATAAATTTTAACTTACAGTTGATCCTCACTAGTCGGACCTATCATAATTCGAATCCAGGCCTAACCTTATCTTGCCGGATTTACACTTTCTTTTCCTTATGGTACCACACTACACCTTTGTCAGCCTGGTAATAGTATAGGTAGTACTGTGCAACAATGATGTTTGTCTATAACTTGATTGATAGTACTGTATTAAAAATTTGAGGTACATTATTGCAAAATAAACATTTAGTGCATGTAAATACACATATACCCCTAGCTCCGTTATTGGCAGAGGATCTACTGTAATTAATTCAGTGTTACTCTGAAAATATCTTGAATTAACATTTCTAATCTGTATTCTTTAATTATTTACAATCGTTTTTGTTACTTTCTTAAAATCTTTAGTTTCATGGGTGGCACTAACTTCTGGGGAGGCACGAAGGAAGATGATATATTTCTCGCTCCTAGTGTGGATGATCGAATCCTTGAAGTCGTTGCTGTATTTGGCTCTGTGCAGATGGCCGCCTCTAGATTGATCAATTTACAACACCACCGCATAGCTCAGTGCCAGACCGTACAGATCAACATCCTAGGTAATGTAGGCTGAATGTCAGATGAAGTTATTTACAAATATGAGTCAAGTTTTGGAAATTTTGTTGACTGATGTTGCTCAGTAATCTAACTGTATGAATGTAGTAAACTTCTACTTGCCGTTAACAGAGAGTTGGTGTTTTTTAAAGTGAACATTGTTATTCATAAGACAAGCAACTACAAAGTATAATAAACTATTCATATCTGTTTATAAATTTTTAATACTGTACTTGCTTTGCTGTTAAGTATATTTTTTTCAAACAACCTATATAGCCTTATTATGTTCTGTAGCGTCTACTCTTGATTACACTGAAAATATGAAAATGAACCCTGACCGCCATCAAGTGTAATTGTTTAATTTCAACAGATTTTGAATATTCAAAATGCTTCTTTATGAAGTTTTCAATGCTGATTACAGTGGCAAAATCAGATTTTCAAAAAAACATTATAAACGTGTGTGCAACTTTTTGCTATGTTTTTCGTTTAACACTTGTAGGTTGCATATTACTTTTACTGTTTTCAGGGGAAGAGGGTGTCCCCATCCAAGTTGACGGTGAGGCATGGATCCAACCACCAGGAATTATTCGTATTATTCATAAAAACAGGATGAAAATGCTATGCAGAAATAGGGTTTGTTGATTTTATTAAATAATTTGCTACATCTGTTTTAACTTAAATGGTTTTTACAAAATTTTAATTGTTTACTTTTTTGCTTAACGTGAAAATGAGGGATTGTCATTAACAGAATATGTAAAGCTTACTATTTTTTCAAATCTTGAAGTGCACTTTTCAAGATTTGAAGTGCACTGTTGAAGTGCTGCTGTTCAAAGACCAGCCAGACCAGTGGTTTAGCTACCTTAGACATGTCAGGTCTTAATTGTTTACTTATAAAAAAATACTTTGCTAATGTGTAAAAATAATCTACTTGTTGATTCGTATTGAATTGCTTGAGCTCAAAAATGATATTTATGAAGTGCTGAAATTTAAACAAAACATGTTAAGTTGGTTATCAGAAATTAGGTTTTAAATACCCAATTGTCAATTTAGACAGTACTCAGTAGAATTAACCATCATTCTTGAGACCATTGGCGTAACGGATGACAGAATAGACGGATAATAGAAGTAAAAACACCTGTATTTTCGCAGTCGATAAAAATGATATACTATACTCTGTTTATAGCACATTATGTTTTATTATTATTATTTTGGAAAATGTAGTTCAGTCTTTAATACAGTAAATTATTCATACTTAACTTTTTGGCTAGTGTTCATGTGACATATGCGAGAGCACCACATGCTAATTAGAGTAATTACATAATGTAATCGACTTATATGCTGAATGGTATTATCATAGATAGTATGAGAATCTTTATCTTTCGGTAGAAATATTCATGCACTCTTTCATGAATTGTGTTGAGATTATTTGAAGTTGTTCTATCTCATTCCACTAGGTGATGAGATAGTTTACTTTTCGGTTATAAGCCGCCTTGGTGGCCTAGTGGATAGCGTACTAGTCTTTCAACCCGAGGACCCGGGTTCGATTCCTGGCGAGGGCTTGGCATTGTCATACGCTATAAATCATCCCATCGTCTGCATTAGCCCAAGTATGCACAATAGTCGGACATTAAACACCAAAAAAAAAATTTGATTATCAGTGTTTGCTGAGATAGCAATTAGTGCCAGCTGCGTCATCTATGTTACAAATAAGTCGTGTCCAGTTACAGTGTTTTGTTTTGTCTAGAAGGTTATTTTTATTATTTATTACAGATTATTTACAATGGAGGGCTATTTAAAAATGTCACAACAGAATTAACCTTGGTTAATAGAAATTAACCTTAAAAGAGAGGTGGTTAATCAAGACTCTACTATAAACCTAATATTAATAGGTTGAAATTTATTTGTTGGAACATTGATACTGTTTGTGATCTTAGTGTTATTATTCCAGTTAGTACTGTAAATCTACTAAACAAAAGGGATGGTTTTTTTAGTTGCATAATTTTTATATTTCTCTGGAATGTAAAGTTCTTAGTGCAGTAAAAACATATGATTGAATATTTGGTACGGCAATTTCAAATATTATTAGCATTATTTGAAATAGTATAATAATTAGTAAAATTATTTTTACAGTTCTTAAGTTTAAAATTGTGTTGTTTAATAAAGTTATTCATAAATGTTCTGCAACTACATTAGCTGTTAATCATACAGCTAAGGAACCGGGTAGAATTAGGTTTCTTGTTTTTCCAATGTGGATTTAAATGATCACTTGGTACAAGGGAGTGTAAATATAACTTGGTTGTCTTATAATTTTTTTTTAATGTTAACGTGTTTAATTTGGTAGTTTTAATGTTAAATCAATCATGTTAATTTCTGGGAACAGGCTCTGGAGTCATCGCTGAAAACGTGGCAAGAAAAACAACGCCAGCAACAGTTACTACCTCGTAGGAGTTGTACACCTCAGGGACTGGAATTCTCAGCAGAAGAAACTCAGCTGTTGTTAGGCTTTATAGAAGCTACTGCCACTTTAATCAAGTAAGCATAATGAAAACTATTGCAAGTGTGTTAGTATTATACACTCAATTTCATTTTGTTAAAGTCACTATTGGTTCATTGGGACAAAGGCGGATAAGACAAAATGCTGAGTAAGTAATTCAAAATCATCTAGTAAAATGCTTCTTAGCATATAGCCCAGATGGGCAACTTTAAGAGCACACATTTGTTGAGGAATCTGCAAATTTTTTACAAACATAAATTTTAAAAAAACCAAGCTGTATACTATAACTTATTTAACGTAACCAAATATTAATAGTACAACAAACAACAACTTATGAGGCCTGTTAAAGTGTCAATATGAGAAAGGTTGAGCGGTATAAGGCACTATACTTGGCCAGTATAGAGTGTTAAAAATGAGTAGGTTTGAATCCTGCATCAGCCGTTGATTTTTTTGTGCAACTGACTTAGAATTTGCTTGTCTATGGTAGAGGGATAGGCAAGTCCCAGGGTAAACGGTGGACAGTTTGGGTGGAAGCTGACAGGGACAAGTGAATTCTTTGTGAGTTGAACATATGACCAAGAGTTTTTCTACTTTTTTGTTACTAAGTACTGTGTCTGTCCTACTGAAATTATTATTATCATTAAATATGTTCATTAGGTATAAATAAAGTGTGTCCAAAAATAAAAACTATATTTTTTTCAAATTCACGTCTTGAAAACACCAAATTTTATTTCAAGTACATTTCAAGATTTTCCTAAAGCATTTTTTCATCCTTCTAATTTTGGAACATTTCTAACAGGTGGACAAAACATTGGGAACGTTGTGTGTGTGCGCGTGTGTGTGTATGCACGTGTATGTGTGTGTGTGTGTGTGTGTGCATGCATGAGTGCGTGTGTGCATGTAGTTTCCTTGGTAAATAAATACAAATTTGCTTTTTTTAATCTTAAAAACCTTGTACAAAAACAGAATTGTTTTTCTAGTGATATACTGTACTTACTTCCTAGCTTTGATTTCAAACTATATGAAATAATTGTTTTTAAATGTTGCAGATGTGTGAAATTATTGATCCTACGTCATCCTACAATAAAAGCAGACCTGTACGAATTAGCTGTGAAGTCTTCAGAAAACTTGGAGAAGGTGCATCCGGGGGGTAAAATCTTACAAGGTGTAAGTGGTTTCATTGTAAATTTAAAGTCAAATATAAATTTGCACGGCTGCAATTTTGTGCATAATTATAAATCCCTTAAAGATAATTTTAAAGTTAGCATGATTTTTTTTCATATTTTTCATGGGAATATTATCATTTCTTAGATTAGTAAAAACAGTATTTTTTTAAAAATGAAGACATAATTTTCACTTAAGTATCTGTTACAATAAATATATTTGTTCAAAACTGATGTACAGTGGAACTTGCTAAGCCTCACTGAGAAGACCAAGAAAAAGTTGTTATATCAGAGTGGTATTATAAGAAAAATGTTTAAAAAAATAAATGCAATTAAATTTGAGAGAGAGAGAGAGAGAGAGAGAGCTAAAAATTTGTGTCAGCCTTAGAATTTAATTAATTACTTCTAATTGCTATCTTCTATGTAATTATTTCCTTTTTGGTGGTTTTTTCAATGCTGTTTTTGTACAGGTGGAGTTGAGGCCTTTATTAACAGAACTAGTGTCAACTGCAAGAGAATTACATGAGGAGTCGTGTGTCATGCTGAGAGAGAAGGGACCTACTTTAGTAAGTTTACAGTAGGACCTGATTAAGTCATTTGCTACAGTAGGACATGATTAAGTTACTTGCAACAGTAGGGCATGATTAAGTCACTTGCTACAAGTAGGACATGATTAATTCACTTAGTACAGTAGGACATGATTAAATCACTGGGTACAGTAGGACCTGATTAAGTCATTTAGTACAGTAGGACTTTATTAAGTCACTTAGTATAGTAGGACCTGATTAAGTCATTTGCTACAGTAGGACATGATTAAGTTACTTGCTACAGTAGGACCTGATTAAGTCATTTAGTACAGTAGGACATGATTAAATCACTGGGTACAGTAGAACCTGATTAAGTCATTTGCTACAGTAGGACATGATTAAGTTACTTGCTACAGTAGGGCATGATTAAATCACTTGATACATTAAGACCTGATTAATTCACTTAGTACAGTAGGGCATGATTAAATCACTGGGTACAGTAGGACCTGATTAAGTCATTTAGTACAGTAGGACTTTATTAAGTCACTTAGTATAGTAGGACATGATTAAGTTACTTGCTACAGTAGGACCTGATTAAGTCATTTAGTACAGTAGGACAGTAGGACATGATTAAATCACTACAGTTACTTTGCTAAAGTAGGGCATGATTTGCTAAGTCACTTGCTAGGGCATGATAAGTCACTTGCTACAAGTAGGACATGATTAAATCACTTGGTACATTAAGGCCTGATTAATTCACTTAGTACAGTAGGTCATGATTAAATCACTGGGTACAGTAGGACGTGATTAAGTCATTTAGTATAGTAGGACTTGATTAAATCACTTAGTGTAGTAGTGCCATTTTTATGTTGTATGGATGGTGGAATGAAGAATGTATTGTTTGGCTGGTTGTGGTAGGTTTCCTATAAACACTGTATTTGAAACTATTGTTTACTTTTGAAATGGATAGGTCAAGAAAATTTAATTTATTATCGGTCTCTTCTTCCAGTGTGAAATGAAGGTTCAGATATATTGTGTTGAGAAATTTATTGAAATTTGTTAATTGTCTACTATTGCCTTCGAAAAGTACAATTATATCATCCACATACCTGTAATAAAAAACTGCTTTTTCTCTATTGTAGTTCCTATCCGACCATAAAAATTCATTTTCGATATGGTTTAAAAACAATTCTGCCAAAATGCCAGAAAGGGGGGAGCCCATGGCTAAACCTTCTTTTGAATATAAAATGTATCTAGAATGCATCTAGAATTATTTTTCTCTAGATGATGTGTGAACTGAATACTTTTAAAAATATAAACATGTTTCAACTACAATGACAATATCCCTCACCCCCGTTGCTTCATTTGCTGCTATTTATAATAACATTTAAAATGAAATAATACGATTTAAGTATTGTATCGTTAAACTAACACTTAATAGTTTTGCTTGTTAATTTTGTAAGTAAACTATGTATCAAAATTAGTTAGTCTTTAATTTTTTACTTAGCTGGACGTTTCATTTGTTCTAGCGTATCCGTGAAGATTTTGAAAACCAGTTAAGCAGCGCATTAGCTAACATGGAAGCTGAGTTCCGCAAGTGTAGCGTTGCCATTGCAACGGAAACAGGCCAAACTCTGGTTTACCTGCAGCAACCTCCTACTGATCTTGAGGTATGTTAAATTAAACAGTAAACAGAGAACAATCTTCTAATATTTTATATAACCTTTCTGAATTCTTTAGCTTATATTAAATACGATGGTCATTCTAAAAGTAAAGAACATTTTGATCTGATGAGCTGTGTCAGTCACCTTGTCATTTCTTTGCACCAAGTCTAACATTAAGAGCAGACTAATGTCTATTGTTTATTTATGCGATATTAAAATGTGAGTCAAAATTAATGATCCACTATGTATGAAGTTTGTAGCATATTACACTTTTTAAATACGAAAAAGTTTGCATTATTCAAATTTACAGACAGAAAAACAATATTTATAGTAATGTGATGAATTAATCTTCAGTTCAAAAAGATCATGTGTACAGTGTTTTGGGAACTAAACTAGACATCCGAATCATCGACTATATGCTTAGAGTTCGGAGATTGTAAATGCTGCGTCCTACATCAATTACATCATGATCTTTCACTAAATACATCAATTAATATCATCAAAACAAACACCATGGATTTTTCTCTAGGTGCATAGTATTTTTTCACAATAATGTACGTCCACATGCTGTTGTGTTAATGAAATACTTACTTCAACAGCTTAAGTGAGAAGTTTTTAACATCTGCCTTATAAACTGGACTTGACCTTGAGTGATTAGGTATAATTTTTCCCTTGAATTTAGGACTTTTTTGGTGAAAAATCACTGTTGAAATAATAGCGAATGATATTTTGATTTTTGATTTTTTTTTTTAATTTTATTTTAAGGCAAAAAGCACATTGAGGCTATTATCGCCTCCCTAAATGTATGTGTGAGAGTAAAGTGTTAAAGTCATAAGTGTAGTGTTGTAAGTGTGTGTTAGACTTCGGGTACCATGAGGGACGTCTAAAACCTCTCAATAGGTGCAGCTAGTCTGCACCCACCTGCGGGATGATTAAGGAAAAAACAACGAGTTGTAGAAACACACGTCATAGATTCTTCATCAAGACAACGCACCGGCCCATATTGCTTTGGTTATCAAGACATTTTTGATTAAGCATTAAATAGCTATGTTTGAACGCCAAACTTTGCTCTGTGTGACTTCTTTTTGTTCCCTAAAGTGATATTAGCGTTGAAAGCAACACAGTTTGAGGCAGTTAAACTTGCGAAACAGAAAACGACGGCAACCCTGAACATGCTTTTGGAAAATAAATTGAAAGTTGACATTTTGAAAAACGACAACAACAACAAAATTTTTGTTAATCGATGGAAGCTACATTTCCATGTTAAAAGGTGTGGCAAACAAAATGTCCATGAAAAAACATAATTAATAGAAAGAATTTTGAGTACTATACTGTATATAATTTATTTATTAGGCATGATTGGTTAAAAATGAGTTTACATGTTAACCGTACATGTTGTAGTAGGCATTTTTCAAGTGTAGTTCCTGGTATTTAATGTTGTAGCAGTTATCAGACTCCTCCTTATGCAGTACCCAGAATAACCAAGTCAAATGTCTGTAAATTAATTATTAGTAGCAGCTGGAGACACTTGGACACACACAGTTCTCATGAAGACCTCAGGGATCATTCAGTGTACATATTACAGCTGAAGTTGGTTAAGTAATCATAGTGCATACTCTATTGTGCTATATTTATTTTAGTTTATAGCAATGCTGTCTATATAATAACAGTGCAGTAGACTAATTTGTGAATTGGTGTTCACATACTTACACACCACACAGCTATATATGTTTCTCTCTCAACTAGACAAATGTGACTACTCTGCCTGTCATGCCTTTAACCAACTTTATGGTTGTAAGCAAACAAGTTACTAACTACATCATTGATGCTCACATACTTACACACCACACAGCTATATATGTTTCTCTCTCAACTAGACAAATATGACTACTCTGCCTGTCATGCCTTTAACCAACTTTATGGTTGTAAGCAAACAAGTTACTAACTACATCATTGATGCTCACATACTTACACACCACACAGCTATATATGTTTCTCTCTCAACTAGACAAATATGACTACTCTGCCTGTCATGCCTTTAACCAACTTTATGGTTGTAAGCAGTTACTAACTACATCATTGATGCTCACATACTTACACACCACACAGCTATATATGTTTCTCTCTCAACTAGACAAATGTGACTACTCTGCCTGTCATGCCTTTAACCAACTTTATGGTTGTAAGCAAACAAGTTACTAACTACATCATTGATGCTCACATACTTACACACCACACAGCTATATATGTTTCTCTCTCAACTAGACAAATGTGACTACTCTGCCTGTCATGCCTTTAACCAACTTTATGGTTGTAAGCAAACAAGTTACTAACTACATCATTGATGCTCACATGACATTAGGTCTATGTGTGAACCAATTACTGTATACAAATTAGTTTTTTCGATTCCTGATATTGTTTCAGTTTAACCTGGTTTTTGGATAACCCAAGTTAATTTTTCCTGACCTAGCATAAAATTTTCTTCTTACTTAATTTAATATTATGTGATAATAGAACAATTTATATATTTATTTTAATATACATTAAAGTTTTAAGCATTTAATTTGAACTTCTAGGAGAAGAAAGGCGGAAAAGGTGGACGCGGATTGTTCTGGAAATTCCGACGAGAGAAGGGTGGTGGAGGTGGTGGTAACGCACGTGCAGGAAGGGAAGTTGCTAGCTGGGGAGTTGCCGAGGTCGGCGTGTGGTTAGAGTCCTTACAGCTGTCCGAGTATGTAGAAGCGTTCAACAGACACGATGTCCGAGGCAGGGAACTGTTGACATTGACTAGGAGGGACTTGAAGGATCTAGGAGTCACTAAGGTTGGACATGTAAAGAGAATCCTCCAGGCAGTAAGAGAGCTGGCCATGTGATCCAGGAGTGTTTAGATCTGGTTAGTTGTATGTTAAGAAATAGTTTTAGAGCACATCAAGAAATTAAAATATTTAGAATTTAGACAATTTTTATGGTTTATTCATACATTTCTTTGTTTTAAACCAAGCTATAGTGTATACCTTTTTTAACAATATCCTAATTCACTGTTTCATTCCATAATGTAAACATATTCCTTCTTCCTCTCTGCTGCACTTTTAAACATCCTATACTTGACCATTTTTACCTTCTGATCACTTTCTTTTTCTCTTCTCCTCTTTGTTAATAATTCAACCATACATTTATTCCAAATTACTTCTGATTTTATCACTTCTGGTCTTGTGTATTTGATCGTTTAACAATGTTTAGGAACGTTAGTGACCTGTCATGCTGTTTACATAAACAGCATGTAGCCAATGGCCTTTGCAGAATTTTTCAGATATACCAAACTTAGCCTGCTGCTCACATTACTTAATAAATTAATATAATGTGTGTTTTATCTACTCTATAAAATATTTTAAAAAACAATGTGTAATAAGCAACAGAATTTGTTATGCTACAATGATGCGGAGGTAATGTTAGCTGATTCCTTTTAATTATGTAACAGCTGTTTTTTTTTATGTTTTATTTTTGTCATTATGATGAATATAAATAATAACAAATAAATTATAAGTAAGTGTATTTAATTGTAATATATACATGCAGAACTGTTGATCATGTATTCAACTCGCACAGAATGCACTCCACTCTGTCAGCTTCTGCTGAAAACCACAGACAGCTGTCATCCTCCACTCAATCCCATTCAGGCAAACCCTTAAGCGAGTTGCACAGAAAAAAATCACCCAGTGAGTGGTTAGAACCCACTCATGTCTAACACGTTTATTGGTCCAGGTATAATGCCCTAGATGGCTTGGACATCTGAAATAACAATTTCATCTGAAATTGACTCTAACAAATTTCATAAACAGGCTATTGTATTATTAATGTTTCGGTAACTTGCACAATTTATTGCATTTATTTTCAATAAAACAGAAATGTATACAATCAGAATGGTCAGCTCTGTAGACTAGTTTTATGGGCAATAATCACATATTTTTTTCAGTATACTAAGATGTTCAAGAAATATTTTATAACTGCAACCAAAATAGACTACTTTCATACATCCCTCCCTATCTCTCCTGATTGGACGCGCATTCTATTATCACCATAATTAATGCAATTAAAGTAACAACTGTTTTTAATTTTATTATGTTTGAATGTTCTAGGCCCGCAATTATACGACAATCATTCTGTATGCAGTTTACAATTACAAAAGGGCTGAGATCTTCATTGCCTCCGTTTGTCTGTCATAAGAGGCAATACACATCTGGGTATAATCTAGTCTTCTTTAACTTTGTCTAATCGTTAGACAAGCTGTAACTCTTTCTATGAGAGAAACCTGTGTCTATGTTGTTTTTAATATGTTTGTTATCTGTTAAATCTAACAGACTCTATTATTTATTCATTGTTATAAGTATCTTTTAGGTTACGAAACGAAAAGACTCTCCAGTATTATGGTTATTTCGTCTTTAATTTTATGAATTTTCGTTGAATGGAGAATGTTCACTGGTGCATGCATGAGGATAATAATGTTAGTTTTAAAATCTTCTTACTGTTTATATAGTGTGTAAGGTTTTTTGTGATTTCTTTTTAATGTCAAATGTCTTTTTATTAAGAGTTAATTATTACTAGTTTCTCTTATCTGTTATATAGATGAATACTATTTTAATATGATTGCACATAATTTTGGGGGGGAGTAATTTGAAGGATTGATTTTAGTACTGGGTGATAAGAAATTTTGTCACTAAATGCATTTTCTTTTTTCAAAAAAGGTGTGTACATTACTCAAATGCAGTATCTTTGCACTCACACACACTCACACACACACACACACACACACACACACACACACACACACACACACACACACACACACACACACACATTTTTATATTGTCAGTTTTTTGTGTTGTCAGTCCTGTATTTACCTTATTTTAGCCTAAATATGTCCGTCATATTCTTTTTAAGGTATATTTTGATATTTTTAAGATAACTCATTGTGTTTTTTGATAACAAAACAAAATTCCGTAAATAAAATAATCATTTTCACCAACTTAAAAATCATATCTGCAAAGCAGTTTATACAAAGTGTGGAAGAAAAACCAAACTCAGTTTCAAGGGAAGTGCTAATTTTGGTTGTAAAATCTTCTAAAATCAGAGCTGTATGTGGTTAGTCTCAGTCACACTCAAATGAACATTATTTTTGTAAATGACAAAACTTTGTACCAGTATCACCCTAATAATCATGGCATTTTGAATTTTGCATGAGCAAAGTAATGAATTCTGAATTCATTACAAAATTGTATTTTGTTTAAATTTTAATTGATGTTTTTACAAAATTATCCGTAGCAGTATCAAACAGAGATGAGTATTTCCAATTTAAAATCCGAAGTTTGCATCACTTGCTGAGGTAAATTGTGGTGTTATTTATTTAACACAGGCATAATGAAGCTGGTAAGGATTGATTTATGTTCCATGGTTATTATGCTTCTTAACTGTGGGAACCAAATGAAAGTGCTCTTTTCTCTTAAGAATAAAACTGCATTTATAGAAATTTTTTTCAAGAAATGCCTTACAATATGTTTTTCAATTCATCCAGTCATGTCCTAGAAGTACTTCAAAAATTATTATTTTAAAATTAATGAAAAATTGATGTGTATAATTTTTCTGGAAGTTTAATTAGACATGGTTTTAGCAAAAGTTTAAAGCTGAACATTTTGGAGAACATAAAATGGACATTCTTATAATATTCTGGTGCCCAGTATTAAGTCTTTCATTCAGCTGACAACAAGATCATTCATTATCAGAATGCCCTTTTTGTTTGAAACCTGCAACATGTCAATTCAGCTTGAAATTTAAATGCAAGGCTCTTTGCTATCGCATTTATTTCAACAGCAAAAGATTAAATAGCAAATGTATGATTCAGTGTACATGAATTCGTATAGCTTAGTCTAAAACAGTAATGCATAACTTAACAGAAACACTCACCACAAGTACTTTTACTTCAAAATATCGCCGTTATGTCAGATAGTTAAGTAGCCATTAAAGTGCTGAGTTCTCCAGGCAATGGCCTGGAAGTTGGCTGGGCCAGAGCAATGAGGGTACTCCTCCGAGTACCAGGACACGCTGGGATAGAGGGAAATGAGAAAGATGAGCTGACAAGGAAGGGGACATCGACTCAACTTATAGGACTAAAACTGAGGACTTCAGGAGTGTTACTTCAAGATGAAGCTTAGAAAATAAGAAGAGACTAGAAGATCTTTGCTCTGGAAAGGTAAGTGAAGCTTAAAACAAGCCAAGGAGCTCCTCAGAAACTTTGACAGAAGCAGAGGAAAGATCTGTATTGGCCTTAGTTAAAATAAGACTTCTGTCTGGCTTTCTTACAGGGCAAGGCACCTTTGGCTTAGAAGAAGATCTAACTTACAGGTAGTGCAAAGAGAAGCGGTAACTTACTATAACCTGCTGATACTGTGAGGTGATTGATACGAGAAGAGCTAGTATTTTGAGAAGGTGCCAATTAGAAGTGAGAGAAATATTGGACCTACCTTGCATCCTCTCTAAATCCTTGACTTAATGAAAAGGCTAGGTCTGGAGAAGGTACTGTAATTGAGAGTCTTAGGATTATAGGAAGTGGGACACGATCTTTGAAGGTCGCATTGGTTTGTAACCCCTAATATTTATTCATTCGTTTAGTCAATGCCATTACTGCCCTTATGCAATGACATCTTGAAAAGATAATTTTTCTGCCACACTCTGTATATAATTTTTTTTTTTAGATAAAGCTTATGGGTTTTGGGCAAAACAAGGTATTTTTTTTTAACTTACAAAATAATGAATTTCATTAATTATGAACTAGTATAAAACCAATAACTGCACCTTACAAATCTTTCACTTTGTAATATTTAAGGAGCAAAATATTATTGTTGTTATTTGTGCATGTAATAAACTACAATCTTTCAACTTGATCTTCGAAGTTACAACGTATCTAACTTTTCCAATAGTTCATACTATCTGATATTTTTATATTTATTACTGATATTATCGTTATATTTGTTTCATAAGACTAAGATTTGAATTGGCCTTTTAATATCGACTTTTGTAAATATATATTTAAGGAGGTACATTTCACTTCAAATTTCAAAAAGCTTTAATCTATACAGTTGTTCCAATAGACAGGTTTATCTGTAATTAATGTATTTAATCTGTATTCTCTGCATTTTATAATTGTGTTTGATTTTAAACTACTGCCTTCAATTGTCGACATTGTATGTGTACACTTTTATATTGTATGTGCATTTTGTGTTTTTATCGTGAGTATTAGTTTAATCTGTTCTAAGTTCCTTTGATTGTATATAACTTAAAAATTGAGTTTAAAAATGTACAAAGAGTTAAGTTAAATTTTAACGAATTGTTAAGTGCTTGTTGTTTGGTCTATAGTTCTGTATCTGGTTGAGAAAGTATTATCGAAATATAATACTGTATAAAGTAAAGTTCCTTACTCATTTAATGGTTGTAGCAACGAAATTTACAGTTTACAAATTGTAAAATTGAAATATAAAAGGGTTTATATTCCTAGTAAATTGAATAAAAAAAGTTGAAAGTTGTTTAGCTCACTCTATACATTGTTAATAAAAAAGTTTAACCTTAATGGCAATGTTTAAATTGCAGTCCTAAACCTATGATCTTGAGGTGAGCAGTTCAGAGATACAGCAGACTGATTACGAGCCCTCTTCTTTTGCACTTTATTGAATTTTAAATATCCTTCTCGTACTTTTTTCTGAATTTTTTTAGATTCCCCAACCATTGGCGATCATAAATATTTATTTTATTTATACAGTTATTTATTAATTATTTGTTATTTATTTTATTTATGCATACAAACAATATTTATTTTGTTGATGAAGTACAAATTTTCAGCCGCCACCTTGATTAAGGGTTTTTTAAACATACATGTGCTGTATGTATTCACAACATTTTTTTTACACAATGCAGAAAACTAGTTATACAAATCTTGTTTGGTTCTCAAGCATATGCAGCATAGTGTTTTTAATACCTAATACTGACGTTACGTCTGTCATTTCCTAATTTTTCTTTAATTTCTTGAGGTAATTTATGATCGTATAGATAACAGTGGACATTATAGGGTAAATAGTCTATACTTAACTTTGACAAACAATTTATTTTCACCACTAACTTGGATCTGCATCTTGGAGTTAATGTTTATTTAAATACCAGTCTGTTATTATGACATTTTTTTTACAATGAACATTACCGCAAACTGCTTTAAAAAAAACCATTTGTTTCGACGTATAATATTTGCTGAAAGCATTATCTGAAATGATTTTTCTTAATAGGACATACAAATATTTTTAAAAAATTTAGTTCAAACATGACCACCGAAAATATAAAATTTGTCAAAATATTGACTTATCCGACAATAATCAGCGGTGGTTTTGAAATATCTGAAAAAATGTTATAAAAGATTTAAAATAGGTAGACACTTAATAAAGCATTAAAAAAATTGCAAATTACTAATGATTTTTTTAATTGTGTGCTGAATTGTAAAAAGTGATTGGATTTTTTTCATTTTAATAATTATTACTAAATGAAATCTTTTTAAAAAAAGTAAGTTAAATGTAAAAAATTATAGGATATATATTGAAAACAGAAATAATATTTTGTAGAAGTTACATGTTATAAAACAGTAAAGAAGTTGTTTTTCATTCAACAATTTTTTTCGAACCTACAGAATAAACCAAACAACAAAAAATGAATATAATAAATAATTATTGTAAGTATGTAAGCTAGGGTAGCTGTTAGTTAAATCTAACTATGGAACCAGTATTTAAGGTTAGGTTAGTTGAAAAAGCAAGAATGGCTTTGTTTCCCTCAGGCCTACGTAAGTAAAACTGACGGTAAAAGTTTACCGATATTTGTTGTATATTTTAGGGCACAAATAACCGTTTTCTTGTGAGTTTTTTTATATTTAATTGTAATTTGTTTGATTTTATTTACTGATACTCGAAAATTTAGTTTTATTTTCAAACTGGTTACTGTAATTGGTTTTACTCAAGAAACAAGTATATAAATGCGCAATTGCAAATAAAAAACTTATTCTTATTTTCATTAAATATGCAGTCTGGCCCCAGTAATGAGAAAAATATGTTAACACAAACAACAGACATTTGGAACAAAATCATTTAGCCAGTATTGCGATAATTCTGAATCGTTGTATAATTGAAAGGTAATTTAAAATATTACCAAGCAGTTAGTATAAATTTGATTTTATTAGACCAAACACAAACTTAAATTATTGATCAGTGATAACTGTTGAATAAGTCGTAAACTATGACCGTGAATTAAGTTGACTGAAAATGTAAAAGCATTGTAAATTGCCAGTACAGTAGAGCGTTGAACATTCGAACTAATTTAGACCAAACCTGATCCAGAATTTTTTTTAAAGTCTAAAAACATAGACAAATACTTTTATCAGTTTAAATCAAACAAATCACAATGGCTTTTCAGTATTTGTTTTTTACTTTAGTGTTAATTGTGAAAGCATATTTTTTCTATCTAGATTAAGATTTGGTTTTGCTTAAAAGTATAGATATTATGAATTGCAATATTTTATATATTCAGATTTTGTAATTATTATCTCGATTTGAAAAAAAATCTTATCAAATATTCTGAAACACTTAATATTTTCATTTTTTCGCTTATAAGTTTTTTCACTCAAAAGTTGTTCAGAAAAACAAATTGTTTTGTTAACTTCGAATTCAATATATTTTCAGTTCAGTTTCTGTCACATACTAATTCTTTCAAAAATGTAATTTATATTCTGTCACATTTTTAATTTAATTTAATTTTAAACAGATTTTTCTGAACAACATCGATTGATAAAACTTGTTACTTGCTAAGAAAAGAAAACAATTTTAGAATATTCCACGTATTACTCTTTTACATCATATAAACTTAGAAATGAATAACTTTTATTATCGATAAATTTATCCCTAATTATTAAATATGTATAACAAATACTGTACTTTATATTCTAAAAAAAAACACATTAAAGCAATGCCTCCTGTAAATTTTGAATATGACTCGATACGATATTAGTGTAACGATATGTAACAGCAATATTCCAAATCGTAGAGTAGTTGACGCTTTCACAAATTGTTTTTGTTGGTAAGGAACGAAAATTTTAAAAAAAGAACATACTTATCAAATACACTTTTTATACTCTAATATATATATATATATATATAAATATGCACATCTTGAATTTATGTGTATGTTGTTGTTTTTTGTATGTGGTGAAGGTAATATTTCTTTGCAGTATTTAAATGTTGAGATTAAGTGTTTTAAAATTTATATTTGATTATGAGATTCTATAAACTAAAATTCATTTGGTTTTATATGACAATATAACTACGTCATCTTTAATTCATTCAGAAAAAACGGATCTGAATTTATTTTTTCTATATTTAGGAAGTTGATAGCATGACAAGGCTTCTTTAGTCCCTAGTTGAATTTTTAGTAGTCTGTAACTTATCTTTCATTACTTTTGATTGTTCTAAATAACTATATCTACTTACATTCCCCGGACTTTTACAATTACACATGTAACAATATGTTCGCCAAAGAAATATTTCCTTCGCCCCCAACTGTTTCTTATATCATAAACCTAACTTCTTCCTAATGTAATTTTCCTTGTTGGTTTTTCTACTGATGTCTTGTTAAGTAGTTTGTAAGGCCTTTATAGGGACGTAATCTTTATATTATAGTATAATATTTATATAATATAGTATACAGTAATAATGGTAGCGTAAGATTAGTTGGACTTTATAGTGACTGGTATGTTATAGTTTGCTGGTTATATAATACAAGGAAGTGTAACGGGAATGCACAGAGTATTCAATGATTTACGTTACCAAAATTACGAATGTTCGTTTGCTGTATAACTCTTATTACTGCAGCTTTATTGACATTCAACAAATCAGCTGTAAAAGGAAGAGAGTGTATTTTAACATTATAACTCCTACAGCTTCGTATTTTTGACATACAAAACCATGTATAGTTAGTCATCCTATATACCTGAAGTTCTGGAAATGTGACAAAGAGCACATTCACCAATCAAATAGACCAAGTAAAGAAAGGGTGGGAGCGAATGTAGGCCTTCTCACATGTCTGGATACAATTTCACCGTGGAACTATATTTGTAGCAATAGGTAATTATTGTGACTGATCTCTTTGTCTGGCTTTAGGGCTTGTTGATTAAACTGTAAGTTGAAAAGAATAGCTATTTATGTATTGAGTAATGACAAATTAACACAGGAATTCCAAGAATAATACCTTGACTATCTACGATAAGAAATGTAGAAAGTCCGCAGATATGCTTAAGCCAAAATTAATGAAATAACACTATGTCATGTAAGCTCCGAAAAGTAACTCTTTAAAACAAGAGCTCTGTTATAAAATGATTACTGAATCATGATATTAATTTTATCAACAATTTCAGCTTTTCTGATTATTGGTTTACCACTCCTGTTTTCTCTGTGTATTTTATGCAGCAGTTTTTAAACATGATGTGCCTATGGCTCACTTCTCTTTCAGACTAGAAAATTTAATAATTTTCTTTCTTTCCTTTTTTCCTACTTATGTCAGGAAGGCTAGTGAGGTTGAGGGTTCAGTGTTAAGAGTAAAGGTAAAGCAGCAAGACTAACAGCAGCTTGAACTAAAAACCTTGAATGAAAAATGCATTACAAACATTTTGAACATTCTAGGTTAGCTTATCTAACCTATACTTATTTTTACGTCATGGGATCGTGTACTATCGGCAGCTTCATCGAAACCAGCAAACTAAAACAAGCACTCAATATCATTATAAATTCTACACTAGTTCAGACTGGTTACGCTTATACTGATTAACCGAACTGTGTACAGCTCAGATGCGTTAATCTTTTGCTTGTATCGACAATCTTTACAGCTTTCGTTTTATTTCTTCAAATCGTAACTGCGGAAACGTAGTAACATCAAACACAATCTCTGTTTTGTTTTTTTGTCCAAATTATTTCGGGACCAAACAAACGCAACCAGGTCCATTCGATGTTAAAACATATTCAAGCGTTTAAAATTCTTAATATTTTTAAATTTTCTTAATCATTAGAATCTAATTCTTCTTTCAATAAAGTTAGTGTTACAATGTTTATTTTGACGTTACCATTAAGTTGTTTCTGAGTGTATAGCAGAACAGTATTCATTGTTGAAAATTTTGTACTTAATTTATTTAACTGTAACGTAGATCATATTTATCGTAGAGTAAAACGATTCTGTTTTCTTAATATTTCTATTTAAACAAATAACACTGGAGAATTCATGTTCAATTTGTATTACAATATTTTTGGAAAGTTATGTTTTCTAAATATCTAAATTTGCTACAATGACTTTGAAGTTATGTAGGAAAAACAGTTTTATTCAGTGCCTAATTAATAAAACTAAATATTTTGAAATGTTGGGATTTTACTTCAACAAATGTAGTCTTCTAAAATTCAAGATTTTCTATCTTTAATAAATAAAATCTAAAATCAGGACATGCCAAAAACATGTCCTTCATATTTGGATATTGTATACAATGGTCTTCCGAATCCATGGAGCACCATCGAACTAATCCATGTATCTCCTTTGTTTTGATTGTATCTTCACAATCTCCCAGATAATGATATGCTTGTGCATATGTTTTTCATTCATCTAGCCAGTTACTTTTTTAATCCATTATTACTTTGCGTTGTAATCAGTGTTCATTAGTTCACAGATATTTTCAATTCATCTTTTTCTTTCTCTGGCTGGGCTAATTAAGTTCTAAATGTGAAAATACATACAGTACAACCACGGTTATCCAAAATAAATGGGAGTGGTTTCGGATAACGATTTTTTCAGTTAAGCCTTGCACACAATATTTTTTTGTATCTAATTAATTCTAGATTTTGAAGGTTCAAATGATTCTAATATCCTTTTTAAGGCTTATATCAATGAGCTGTGTGCTCTACTTATGATATGTAGGCTATAGCTCATTAATTAGTAAAACAATTCAGTAATTTTTGTTTGCTTCTTATGTCCCTCGCAATGTTTCCTGTAAATCTTATTTATTCCTCATGTTTTTTTAAATCAAAGGGTAGTTTACATGTGTGCTTTCTACTCTCAATGATCAGATATAAGAGTTAATCCACACTGCTTTTCCAGTTTTTGGAGAGGTTGTAGAAGTGAAAGGCTCTTTGGTCTCCATCTACTTTCCCATATTTACTGGAAATAGCCCACAATCCCCTTCCTTTCGTAAATATTCATTGTATATTTCCATTCCAGTGTGTGTACAAAGATACATGGTTGATCTGTTTTGATAAAAAAATCTTTCTATTAACAGAAATACGTAAATACAAATTTAAATTGTAATTTTTCAGTGTTGCAACATTTCAATAAAATTCGTAATCAGTGTTTATCTTCTTTTTATAACATTAGCACTGTTGTAAATGTAATTAATTGATCTCTTTATGTTTTACGAAAATTGCAATCTATCGGCATCTGGTGATGTTTTTGTTTCTTGTCATATTTAACTGTGATATTTTTTCTAAGCTGCAGAATTACTTAATTATGTCGAAACTTATGCGATTCATAATTTGCATTTAATTTAAGTAAAAATTTGAATACATTTTCAAACGAAATTGTTGGTGCTGTTTAATGCAATTTTGAATCGCATCAGTTTGAAATAAGTAATTCTTTTTTTAATTGATAAAAGTCTTCAATAAAGTATGTAATGTAATACACTGATTCAGACTTGTTATAAAAGACTTTGTTTAAATAAAAGAGGAATCCCTTACTTTCTTCAAAGTTGTATTAAGTTTTCTTGTACACCTTATTTGTACATTTTGGATTTAATTCTGTTGTTTTTTCTTCAAAAATCATGTGGTGAGTTCAGATCAAAAGTCATGTGGATAGAAGTAGTTTGAACAGGTGGTAAAGTCAAACTTTCTTTTGTATAGTAATTGTTTAGAAGTGACAGATTTTATGTTTAGTAGACCTATCTTATTAGGATATACACAAGTTCTGAGCTGTAGCAGGCTAACTATGACAATCTGACTTTGTCTTCTGTGAATAGAGGTATCACTTGGTGATCGAAAAGAAAATTAATATCGTAGATGTTGTTTTTACATCATCTAACTGAAAAAAGTAATTTCATCTAAAAGTCTGTCTGAACATGTTTACGTACATTGCTGGAAATTAAATAAATTTAATGATTTCTGCGAAATTTGGAATTTAGTTTTTAGGTCCCTGTTTTATATAAAAACCATTTCAGTAACTAATAAAAACATATTTTTCTCCAGAAAATATGTCGGAAGCTATACAGTATTTGTCAAACATGAAGGTACATAAATAAAATTTGTATACTCCTTTTATGCTAGTAATTCAAAAAAACAGTAGATAGTATATTCTTAATTAATTTACAGAATCTCCACGACATTGGTTCGTAACTTTTGCTAGTTTAACCAGTAACCTTAATATTTATTAAAAATGTTATTGGAAGACATTATTGGCGTTTTTTTGCAGTTTCTCCATGAAGTGATCAAAATTATAGGTTTTACTGTTCAGCCAGTATTACAGGAAATAACCAGCAAGCACATTCTCAACATTAAATTAGAGCCCGCCATCTTGAAACAAAGTGAATGGGAAAAAATCTTACACATACATCTTTCGAGCTTTGTACGTTCACCTGTGTACTAAATTTGAAAACAATTGGTCAATACGTTTGGCTAAAACTGCGTAACAAACCTAACAGTTGAGTTTGCCGAGATGAAACAAAGACTCGAAAAATACTTAAACGTCCACTGTACTAGTTAGGATGCCCGCAAGCTTTACCTGGTACCAGGTATAAACTAAAGGTAACAGCTCTGATGTATGTAGGTAAATTTATACTTTTGTTAAATTTAAAAAAATAATAAATACTTTGTCATAACCTACTGCATCTCTTCAACCAGGATGGTGGGTGGTAGCCTGATACATTTGTTTTGTTCCTTGGTTTTATCACACTTATTAGACTTACTTTTGTAAGAATGGAGAGGAAGTGATTAAAAAATAAATAAACAATGGAGGCAAATAATTACGTATTAAAATCTAAAGAATAATTAGTTTCTTACTAGCTACTTGAAATACGCTAATAAAGCTTGGTTATGGAAAAATACTGTAATTAATTGTGACAAAGAGAAACGCACTGTGTATATTACGATATAATATATAATTAATATGATAAAAGTAAAAGCACTACGTATGTATATTATGGTAAAATTAATGCATTAAAAAAAAGGCAATATGTAATTACTACCCATAATGTAAAACAATTTAATTTTAACATTATATGACTAAAGCACTGACAAAAACTTAATTTCTTAAATTATGAAATTAATTACGAAATTAGTTAGGGCCTACTCAATAAAACGCACTGAACTAATCAAACTAGTACTGAGATAGCATGACACTCTAGGGCCAGGTGGCCATCTAATGCGGAACGGAGCTGAGACGCGTCGTTGGGCTGGGCTCCGCGTAGCTTTGATTCTGTCCAGTTCGGTTTTGAAGCTGACTGCTTCCCCCACCAAGCTGACCACGCCCACAAAGTTATTGTTTCTCGGTACCTATGTTACGGTTTTTAAACATAGTAGGTTCTATAACCCGTACCAGTAGGCCTAAATATTTATATTTAAAAGATAAAAACAAAATTTTAAATTTCTAAACTCCTCTTCTGGTTGCTGTTCATTTCATTCAGCTCCGCTAGACTCAGCTCAGTTTCCCTCCGATTTGGTGGCCGCTCGGCTTAACAGTGACATCAGTGATTACAAGACCGAATGCACTGATTCGGTCTTGGTGGAAATGGCCACCAAATTCGGAGCGGAGTGGAACAAAAATGAACGGCAACTGGAAGCGGAGTTAATTCAGTTGAAAGAACTCGTTTGTCGTTTTTAAATATTTAGGCTTACTCTAACGGATTCTAGGAAAATACTTTTTTTAAAAACCATAACCCAGGCAACGAGAAATACTAAAATTGTAGGCGGAGTTTGCTTCAATCAGAACCTGGACAGAGTCAAGGCTATGCGGAGTAGAGCCTAACGACGCCGCTTAGCTCCATTACGCTTTCAGTGACCGCACTCACATTAAAAACAATAGATTTGATTTTGAATGCGTAGTTCGCTCCGCTTAGAGCAGCTCCATTCCGCATCGTTAGCCATCAAGCCTAAAGGAGTCGTCAGCTGATGTTTGTAACGATAGTAGCTAGTACCGCATGCTTATATCCAATGAATATAAACGAACTAGAAGTGTTTTTTTATAAAAAGCGTGTTCGATATTAGCGGCTAAAGTCAAAGTAATTGGGCTATCTGCCGCTACGAACGCTTGCAAGGACATAACAGAGTGTCGAGACGTTTGAGTAAATAGACAGTACTATTATTTCTTTAACACTGTGCTGCAAGATGCCACTAGCAGCGAGTGCTCAAGCTTTCGTAAGGGTTAACATTCTAGTACGTTTATATCAAACCCTCCAATTATCCTCGCCCTACTGTAAAACAATAGTTTCATTACAAGTTTAATTTAGCCTGTCGAAAGATTTAATTTAAATATGGTGAAATCCAGTCTTGTTGAGCATAATATGCAAATTTAATCACTATTAGCAAATCAGATTCGAAAACCAGCTGTTTCGACTCCATATGATGTTCAATAAAAAAATTAAAATTAATCACTAGAAGGATTGCTTACTTTTATGAAAAGACCCATACATATCCGTTGGCTGTGAAATGAACATTATTATGACGTCTCACAATATTTACATTTCGTATTAACGTTCTATATAGCTAACATATTTATTAAATCCTTCAGAGTATCCTAATAGCGCCAAATAAGCAAGCAAATTTGTGTACATTAGAATGTGTAAAGTATAAGGAAAATTAATTAACTGTGGCCAGTGACCAAGTAATTGGAATTGATTAGCTGGTTGCAGAGAAAGATGATTGCGGGTTGCTTGGTTTTAGTTGCAGGAGTAAGCCATATTTTTTACACCATTCCCACGGCAAAAGGATTTCGTCTAAAATAGTTATATTTTTTAACAACCTTCAAACATATCGGCACCTCGATATGACGTTTAAATTTCGATTCAATAAAAAAGTTTTTGAAATGACTACTTCTTATCGCGGGTTTGGGTGTATGTTTTGCACGGGGGAAAATTTGCCGTCACGGAACGCTCTAACACATCCATACGAATACTCTAGTGAACATTATTATTACATTATTACAACACATTATTATTTTTTGTTTGTTTATTCAGAGATTAATAAAATGTATTTTTGCAGTGAAAACTTGTATGCTCGCGGTTGACAAAACAGGGGTATAAACATTTGCTTTCGCGTCACGCTTGAATCCGTAATTCAAACCTCACAGCATATAGTGTTCTTGTATATATACTAAAAGTGACTAATTCTAAACATCTGATTTCGCACAATAGCTTCAATATACGCGTAATTTCAAATGAGGTTATGTTTATTGTTCTTGTTAATTTTTAAAATGCGTATTTTCTAAATTTTGGGTAGTTAAATTAGTTAATGTATATGGCCTATACCAATTTTCGAAAGCCAGAATCACAAATATTGTATTTATTTTTAAAAAAATTTATTTGTAAATGTTTTATATGACAAAATGTAGGTTAGCAATTCTTGGAAATTTAATTTCAAAAGTTCTTAAACCTAAAATGTGTTATCCTGTACAGGACACTCCTTAAGTGTAGTTGTACTATCCCTTTTGTTCACTCAGCCTATAGATAAACTAAATTGTTCACCCACCCTATTGGACTTGACAGGCAAGAGCGTAACGACTTCTTCACCTTCGCCAATAAAAGAAATTCACGGTTCGTGAATAATTGAAAATAGTCCCACAGAGGTCAGGGTTTAACTTACTTTTTTCCATTATTACGCCTACGCCTGAAACATACAATTTTCAAACTGTATCACAAACACTTGGGTCATTAACCGTCGTAAGACTTAAATTTGTAGAAATTTTTTTTAATTAGACCGTTCAGATTGTCCAAAAACCGAAATTTCGACTTAACTAAAACCTTTACGTTTTCATGCATTGAAAGGTTACATTTTAGCCTTTTTAAATTAACAGAAATACGAAATTTATCCAAAGATTTAACCATTTATTGTGTTCGAGACAACTAGTTTTATTCACAAATATACTTTTAAAACAACAACAAAATTGTAAATTTGTTTATGGTTAGTTCATGTTATACTCTTTCATGCATAAGTAGGCTACTTTCTTCGCGCAAAAAATCAACAACTTTTAATAAGATATATTGGTACATGTAGATTATAATTATAAAATTACTGATATCACACATTGTATGTGTTTACAACAAACGACATATTCAAATTTAGCTAATCATTTTCGGTATGTTTGATACCCTAAATGTCCCATTCAGATTCAAGCTAACATATGCAAAATTTACAATTGTCATTTGATGGTTCAAAAACACTAAGTTCTTCAATTATTTCAATTATATATTCGGACTCGGCGCGAAATTCCATTTAAATTTGATATTCCACTTAAAATAACTTGAAAGTTTCCATTGAAAATTTTCACCTCCCCCCACTATAATTTTCCTATTAAAAAAATAAATTTAAATTCTAAGCACTTTTGGTTTAGTGTTACAAATTTTAAATCAATTGATTGATCCTTTCTGTCGTTATCGTGGTTACAAATTTCTTGACAGATAGACAGACAAAATTTCGAAAATTGTTTGGAAGTCGATCCTGAACATACGAAGTGTGTTCAGAAAGTAACGAGAATTTTTAAATTTCGCGGGCTTGGAGAGTCCGATTGTCAAACATTTTTTCATGTTGGTATATGTATATGCCCTTGAAGTATGATAAAACTTTCAGCTGTTTTCATTGTTGACTTTGTCTGTGACAGCCACTAAGGTTAGACGTGATTTTAAGAGCTCGGCGATTTTCATTTGTTAAAAGAAATGGATCAAAGAATTTGTATCAAATTTTGCGTAAAAAATGGAATAAAATGTAACAAAGTGTGTGAAATATTAACAAAGGAATATGGTGAGTAAAACAAGAGTTTACGAGTGGTATAAGCGTTTCGAAGAAAGCCGTGAAGACGAACGCCCTGGACGCCCCAGCACATCAACAACCGATGAAAACGTGGAAAAAGTGAAAGAAATGGTTATGAACAATCGCCGTATCACAATTAGAGAGGTTTCTGATTATGTTGGCATATCGATTGGATCATGTCATGACATTGTTTCCAATGTTTTATGTATGAAACGCGTGGCAGCAAAATTCGTTCAAAAATTGTTGAATTTTGAACAAAAACAGCGGCGAATGGAAGTTGCTCAGGAGTCTCTAAATGAAGTCAACGATGATGCAGAATTACTGAAAAGTATTATGACAGGTGACGAAACATGAGTTTATGGATACGACGTCGAAACTAAGGCTCAAACATCCCAGTGGAGGCATTCTGGCTCGCCAAGACCGAAAAAGGCTCGACAAGTGCGGTCGAACGTAAAGGTTATGCTCACTGTGTTCTTCAATATTAATGGCATAATGCATCATGAATTCCTACCACCAGGTGAAGCGGTCAATAAGGAGTCATTACTACCTACAAGTTCAACGCCGTTTGCGTAAAGCAATCCGAAAAAAATGCCCGGATCTGTGGAAAAACAATTCATGGCTTTTGCACCACGATAATGCACCAGCTCACACTTCATTGCTTGTTTGTGAATTTTTGGCCAAAAACGATGCCCCAGCCTCCGTATTCACCAGACATGGCTCCGTGTGACTTTTTCTATTTTAAAAAATAAACAGAACCTTAAAGGGCTGTCGTTTTACAGCCGTAGATGACATTAAAAGCGCATCGCTGAAAGAACTAAAGGCTATCTCAAATATAGAGTTTGAGAAGTGTTTCGAGGATTGGAAGAAGCGCTGGCACAAGTGAATAATCTCCAATGGGGACTATTTTGAAGGCGACAACATCAGTGTAGAAGAATAAATAAATATTTTGTTCAAAAAATTAAAATTCTCGTTACTTTCTGAACACACCTAGTATGTCTTCTTCCTTGACTACTACATCAGCTGATTTGTTGACGGAAGAAAACGATGTTCCAAATACATAATTGAATATCAAATAAAAAAATGTTTAATAAATGAAGATTTGGCCATTAATTTTTCCTCGCTGTTATTAAAATCTTCATAATTTAGCATTTTTAATGTTTATTAAAAATACGATAATTAAACCGACAATGGCAAAAAGTTGTTGTTTTAGATTTTAAATAACTGTAATTTGAAACTGTTAAAAGGATTTTGCTGGTTAAAAAACTTCTCCAAGCTATTACCCTTGAGTCTATAATACATAGAGATCTCACTGCGTAGGAAACTGTGTGACTGCAAATGGAGAACGCTATCTATCAGAAGAGAAATGAACCATGCACTATTAGGTTAGCTTTGAAGAGTGCAATTAGGTTATTAATGTTTGAATCACCAATGACATTAATTATACATCTGAATCGAGTCAAGATAAATTCATGTCACTGCAGCAATATATAGACTCAATGATGGGGTAATAGAAAAACAAATTCAGAGCGCTCTGTTGTCGGGTTTTGACACTACGTGTATTTTACCTTTCATTCTGACATCCTGATTTTAACATTGGGTGGGAGCTCTGTGTATTATAAACTCAAGGCTATTACCAAAACCAATTTTTTGTTCTAAATTTGAATAAAATCGAACGAATTACGATTTGAGTTCTAATTTTACGTAGCCTATAAACTTTAAATATCGCTGAAAACGTGTTTTATAATGTGTGATCATGATCGGTGTTCATTTCATGTGTAGGCGTCCTATCATGATTCCATAATTTGCGACAAAAATTTCCAAAGAGGAATTTTTATGCTTGCAAAGTTTTCACTTACTTAAAGTTAAAAAAACTTCATTATTGTTTCGAATCATCTGTTACTTCTATGATCAGCTGACATTAACATATTTTATTAAGATTATACATTAATTTTGTGCACACTGTTGTGAAATTTGTGTGATTTTTATTTTTATCGAAATTATCTAAAATATATTGCATTAATACATTTTTTTGATAGTGTATCTACGATTTTTTTAAATTTACAAGTTTTATAGGCTAATTAAAAAAACTGTAACTGTCAGGCCTACAATATTAAAGTTAAATTTGTTGTGTAGTTTTTACAACACTAACGTAAAGCACTAACGTTGTTGATAACGTTTACAAAGCAACACTACCAAAAGTAAGTAAAAGAATTATTTGTTTTAGGCAATAAAAACTGAAATAATGTGATAAATTCTAAAATAATGTTTTTATTATTATTTTCCCAAAATCAAACGATTATATTCTAAAATTATGTGTTTTACTGCCTAAAATATTTTTGGTTCTATGCAACACCTGTTCTCATTTTACTAACGCATAGCCTATACTGAACTATTATTTCACGCGAAGCGATCAAAATTTCGTTCAGCCTATCTATGAGCATGGAATTACCATTAAAAAAAATACTCTTCTACCAGGTTTTAAGAAAACAAAAATTTCACCATGTCAATCAGAAATGGCCTGACGAACTACGTAATACATATGGCCTACATTTATTATTTTTCATCTAGCCTACTAACCTTTATACAAATGATAAGGCGATTTCGATACATCACAGATACCTTATACCCTTGAGTCTTTAATACATATAGGAAATTGAGTCTCACTGCATAGGAAATTGAATGACTGAAAATGCAGAACGCTATCTATCAGAAGGGAAATGAACTGTGTACTTTTAGGTTAGCTTTTGAGATTGCAGTGGGGTTATTTGTTAATGTAAGAATTACGAGTGATATTAATTAGACATCTTAATCGAGTGTAAGATAAATTCACGTCACTGCAGCAATTTACAGAATCAAGGATAGGCAGGGCGCTCTGATGTCGGGTTTTGGCACTACATGCATTTTTTTCTGGCATCCTGATTTTAACATTGGGTGAGAGCTTTATGTATTATTACTTATTCAAACAAAGCTAATTAAATATACAATTGTGTGTGTGTGTGTGCCCGCGCGCGCTAAACAAACCATATATTAACTCAAAACAGTATTAGATTGAGGATTGCAGGTAAAACGTTTTTTAACTAATTGAAAACCTAACCTAACACGGCTTTGCGTGGTGATACAAACGGGCCTTGTGGTTTCGTTGACGTTGGCTGCATATTATTTGAAATAGGTCGTAACCTGTCGTACATTTTACAGCAGAGGCAGTTGGTGGGTTTAGCGATCCCACTGTACCTCTAGCTCATACTGTGTACTAATCTCATTCGTCTACTGCGGAAGAGTTAAAAAAACAGGCTGTCAAATTTCCTCAAATCTAGGCTCATTGGAGTTAGACAGCTTAGAAAAACAGACGTTTGTTCAGAGTCTAAATACAAATACTGTTCAACCTATTGAAACTAAACATTTTTTATGAAAATTCAGGAGAAGTTAGGAAACAATTTAAAAATTGTGCTGATAAAGAGACCCTTAATCGCTTTAGAATAACTTCGAAAGGAATTTTCTTGGGACCATTCTATCAACACAACACAAATTTTCACACAAGTCTCCTCGCTAAGTAGAAGCAGTCTAAGGAAAATTTTGAATTTCGTGATAGAATACGGAGCATTGAAGAAGCATTTAAATGCCACGAGCTTATCTCAAGGAAACATGATTGCAGAATGTACGACCATCATACCGAAAACTGAGCATCCACTTCTGAAGCGCGATGCATTGGAGCAGAAAATACTGATCTTCCGCACGTCAAGAGCTGACGCAGACGTTAGAAATTAGCGATCGAGTTCCAAGATTCGCGAAGGTAAATGAATCGTCTAGGAACTGGAGAGGTGCACAAAAAGCCTGGAAGCTGGGGCACCAACCCAAGGTGGTAACACGCGTCCGTAACGTTTAATGAAAATCATACAATTTGTTTACAAAAGATGTTGATTTAAATCACTAAAGCATCTTTTCAATTTAAAATTGTTCAACAAATAACTTAGTAATAGTTCTTGATTATTTCTAGCAATATATATACAAATCGGATATCACGTAACCTAATAGAAGCGAATTTTCAAATTAAACATTTTTGAAGTGACTACTTCTTATCGCGGGGTATGGGTGAATGTTTTGCACGGGAAAAAATTCAGTTTGCCGTCACAGGACGCTCTACCATCACGGAATGCTCTAACACATCCATACGCGCACTCTCGTGAACATTACTATTACAAACATTTTTATTACGACATTATTATTGCAAACATTATTACAACACGTTATTATTATTTTTGTTTTGTTTAGTGATTAATAAAATGTAATTTTGTATAATGTATATATATATATATATATATATATATATATATATATATATATATATAATCTGTTATAATATAGGCTATATATAGAAAACCCAAAAATAAGTAGAATCTTTTTAATGACCGTCAAAATAAATATTTTTACCTTTTTCTTAACCGGTCAATTTCGTATCCACGCATGGGGTTTACGTGAGCTGACCAAGATAAGTGCTTAAATACTATATTTAGTGTTTCGAAACTGAAATCAAGACCGAGTTATAAGACTATAAAATATTAACAATTGAATTCCTATGCCTTCACTATAACGCGACTGACAAAGAACAAAGGTCAACTGTAAAACTGCCTGTTTGATATTACAATAGGCGATACCAGGGCGATGTAAATCTCACTGAACAACCGATAAAACGGCAATGGGATGTTATGTACAGAAGGCATTGACCTGCAACATGCAGAGAAAGACAATTAACTGATGCCATCTCCAGTAACGTAGCTACGATAATCACGTGTGGCCACCGGAGTCGATGGAATTTATCGTCGGTATTAAAGTAGCGTTTAATTTATGAAAATAAAAAATAAATCGGATCACGTAATAGAAGCGAATTTTCATATTAAACATTTTTGAAGTGACTACTTCTTATCGCGAGGTATGGGTGAATATTTTGCACGGGAGAAAAATTCAATTGCCGTCACGGAACGCTCTACCATCACGGAGTGCTCTAACACAATAATACGCGCACTCTAGTGAACATTATTATTACAAAATTATTATTACAAACATTATTTTTGTTGTTTTGTTTAGTGATTAATAAAATGTATTTTTAAAGTGAAAACTTGTATGAACGCGGTTGGCAAAATATGGGTATAAACATCACGCTTGAATCCGTAATGCATTCCTCACAGCATATATTCTTTTCATATTAATGTTCTTGTATATATCTAGACTAGAAGTGACTACTTCTAAACAGCTGATTTGGCACAATAGCTTCAATATAATTTCAATTGAGGTTATGTTTATTGTTCGTGTTAATTTTAAAAATGTGTATTTTCTAAATTTTTTTAGATAAATTATTTAATGTATACGACCTATACCAATTTTTGAATGCCAGAATCACAAATATTATATTTATTATTATAATCAGATAATATAACTGTCAAAAGTAGGGCTATAAAATGATTAATTATTGAAGTCCCTTATATAGCCACCGAGCCCTAATTTGCTATTGTTTATTGTTTTACTGAAAGTAATAAAATATATTATTACTGCCGTCAGGAACCTGCTAATTTTATTTACTTGCTAATTTTATGCAGGTTCTTAACGCGTATTATAATGGTGAAATCACATTTCCAAAACAATATACATAAAGTTGTTTAATGAAAATAAACACACACACACACACACACACACACACACACACACACACACACACACACACACACACACACACACACACACAACACAAACAAACAATGCATATCTTTGGACACATATCCTAACCTAACTGACAGATATGTGAGAAATTCAGCACGTAGTTTTATTCTTTAAACAACTTTTTAATTAAACATAAAAAAAATGTTTCCAAGAAATTGTTGAAAATTACATTTAATCAAAATCGGTTCTAACTGTTTTGACCAAATGTTGCTTAAATTAGTTTGCACAGTATCTAAAGAAATGTGTCCTTAAGAAGTACAGTTTGTCACAAATTGTTAAAACTGGGATTCTAGCATGCCCCAAAGTTGAGAATAGCCAGACTCCACTTCTGCAGTCTATATTCTGTTTTTCGTGCCTCCCCCATCACATATACGTCAATGGGAGACTTTTGTTACGATAGAACTGTGTTATATTTACTTTTAAGGGACTTGTATGCAGGAATGCTTTTTCGCTTATAAAATTACACGAGCAAATAATATATATAAAGTATAAAAAGCTGACCGTATAACGTAAGGGTGTATAAATTCTTGCACTAGTTAGGCCAATAGTAAACACGTAACTTGCGAAACGTGCTGACTGAAGGAATGCCAAAGTCATTGTCATTACTTTCCCATCTGTGTAAAAACACAAGTGATTAGTCTACATTGGACAAATGCTTTCTAACCTATAATTCTGACAGTGTCAATGTCATGGAGAAAAGAGGCTACTTGTTCAGTCGCGCGGTGCTGGTGTAAATTGTCTTTTCAGAAAATACCAGTTCTTTCACGAATAACTTGTCCAAACGTTACGAAATATTTTTTACTCCGTGGAGATAATAATAATTTGGATTTATTAAAACATCAGCTGTTATTTATAAGTTGTCATAGTAACATATTTGTCATTGTCTAATTCTAAACATTAAATTTAGTAGATGTACTAACTATAGGGTAGGGTGTTGTACCTTGAGTACGTTGTACCTTGGAACACTAGCTCGATCTGCAAGGTAATGCGACCTAACAGGCCGAAAATCAACTACATTGTAGATAGTGACGCTAAGGAGCGCTAGCAAAAATCCCGTTCATTTCGATAGTAGTTATTGTGAGTTATGCACTAAACTGTTTTTTGCTCGTAAAAAGTAAATATTCAGCTTGCTCGTAAAAAGTAAATATTGTTTGGCTTTGTACGCCCTCCGAGTTTCCTGTAGAACGTTGTATATTCGCTAAGCAGATTCGTCACATTCTGGTGAGTAAATCCATATAACTTACTTAAACTGTTAGATTGTTTTTCTATGTTAGGCGGTAGTTTGTGTTCAAAATGGCTACCTGTTGTACCACGAAACGCAAAACTTGTTGTACCTTGGAACATGTTCCACGGTACAACAGGTTATTAGTTTTTGAGTTTTTGTTCCAGGTAACGATGCCACGTAGTAAAACGGGCAACAAGAGGCCTCCTATCGACTCGAATGCTATTAAAAGAGCTGTAGAAGCGGTCACAGCCCACCCAGACTACAGAATTTCTATTAGGGAAGCGTGTAGTGTATATGGGGTAACATGACTATTCAGACATGTTACAGCGATTCGTCAATCTGAAAAGCAAGAATATCAATATGTCGCTAAATTTAATACTAAACAAATATTAAATTCTAATGAAGAAAAGTGTTTGATAGACTACATAAAAAAATTTGCGAAGATGAATTACGGCTTAAGTAAAAAAAGGGTCCGTGACCTTGCATACAAGTTTGCTCAGGCAAATGGAAAAAATATTCAGAACATTGGGATAACGAACAAACGGCAAGAATAGAATGGATGAGGTGTTTTATGAAAAGGCATCCTGATCTATTTATTCGGAAACCGCAAGCTACAAGTTAGAGTAGAGCAACCAGTTTCAATAAAATATACGTTGGGGCTTTTTTTGACAACCTTGAAAGTGTTCATCAAAGTTTTGGGCCAATAACTCCAGATCGTATTTGGAATCTAGACGAGACCAGTCTGTCTACAGTCCAAGTTCCAGGAAAAATTGTAGCACTCAAAGGAATGAGACAAGGGGTTTAGAGTCTCAGGAATATTCCCACTGGATCAAGATATATTTTCTAATGACGACTATCTGCCATCCTACGTGACGGATAGACCTAATCCGAATCTTGAATCCTCTGCACCTGAAGTCACCGAACATCAGGGTGAGTTATTGCCAGCTGAATCAGCTTTGAATTCTGAAACGTTTGGCAGTGATGTGCCTGGTCCGAGTTCTATGCCGTCTACGTTTACAGTGGTGTCTCCAGATGAGGTGCAACCTTTCCCCAAGGCTAAGCTAAGGGTAAATAATGCCAAAAAAGGCAGGAAGCCTGGGAAAACAAGAATAATTACAGACACCCCTGAAAAGGAGAAGTTGAAACTGGCAAAAATAAAAAAAGAGACGATGAAGCGAAAACTAAATTTTAAAGCAAAAAAAGACGTTCTTGAAGAAAATAACCAAAAGAATAAACCTACGAAAATGGCTAAGAAAATAAGAAAACCTAAACCGAAGAGCCCAGCAACATCCTCTGATGAAGAGTGTCTCTTATGCCGTGAACTATATAAAAATTATGTGGGTGGAGATGAATGGATAGGCTGTATAGTGTCAAAGATAGGCTCACGAGATGTGTGCAGAAGCTGAACAAGGGTGGAAGAATAAAGTGTGATTTTTGTAAAAGGAGAAATAATAACAATTAAACATGAGCCACAATATTTTTAAATGTAAATTTTGAGCTTAAATGTTACTTGTTTGTATTTCAACACGTTCTGATTTTTAATACAACCTTTGATATATTAATTGTGTGATTTAACTGCATTATTCCTAAATATTAAATTGCGTTTCAAGGTATAACAAGTCCGTTCCAAGGTACACGCTTGTGTTGTACCTTGGATCATTAAACATGTACAGAGAAATTATTTTTTTTGAAAACGAAAAACAATGCTTATAAGAATTATAAATTCATAGGATACATTAAAAGAGTTAAAATAATATTTATAGAATTTATTTACAAGATAATCGAACTCTTCAAAGACCACAAAAAAATAAGTGCGAAAAGTGATTCAAGGTACAACACTCTACCCTATTTAGGTATAAAAAAATGCTATACATTATGTTAAATTAATGGATTTTTACTTTTTCACTGAAACAAATTTGAGATTTTTAGTGATAAACAACCAAACAAAAAATGGATTTTTTTATGTCTCCAAAATTTTGATTCAGATTTATTGAAAAAAAAATTAATAGGCCTAATTCCTCTAAATTTGTTTCATCATACTTTGCTCTTTGGTTTAATATGAAGATTCGTATGGGTACATCAGTATACTAAGTTGAAATTTTTACACTCGAACAGGGTAACTTGCGCGTGTGACGCGCGCGACATAACCACAACACTACGTAAACTATGAAGACGTTTGACCGATATAAGTATATGTATCGTTAATTTTGGCAGTTATATTAAAATATCAGTTGTTTTATATTAATTCTTAAAGATCAGCTGATTTCATTGAACAGCTGATTGGCTATAATAAGTTTTAGGTTATTTTATTAAAAAATAATTATGTTACTCTACTAAAAAAAAAAAATTGTAGAAGGAGTATACAGTAAACAGTTTTTAAAATGGAAGTATTCCGAAACGCGTCAATAAATATTAAGTGTTTGAAGCTAGGAAAGGTAGAGATACGTACTTTACAAAATTTCACTAAGATCCTTGGGGACTCGGTGGTCGATGTGGCTAAAGCTCCGGTGAGTGCTGCGTGTCTGAACTGTGAACCTTAAAGTTCTTAGTTCTAGTCGCAGTTATTACCGTTGCTTTTTCCTTACTGTTAACGCTGATCCCTCGTCGTCATTAGTCTAAAAAAAAACCACTAAAATCCTCTTAGGATTACCTGCTACAGGACTTGACGAACCCTGCTCATACATTAGCTATTGATTAATTTCCAGCTATTGACCCTCGGAAGGATTCAAAACTTAAACCAATTATCTTTTCCACTTCCTGAAAGTCTTTCTTTATCACTAACGGCATCAAAAGCCAAGAAGAAAAGTGTACACCGAACAGCGAATGGAGAACTTCACTTTATTATTCGGACTCCGTATATCAGGATACCTCAAGTTTTGATCTAACCTTACAGACGAACGAAGAGCGTGATCACCTACGGGTGAACGTTTATTGCTAAAGCTGCTTGTGCGGTTTAAAAGGCTGAAAACATTTCGTCAAAAACCACAAAACTTTTGGAAACTGGTAAAAGTTGATCTGTAGGGTTGAAATAGTATAGAAGAAAGTTGGCAATGGGAAAACGAGAACAGGAACTGTTCTCAAAGAATGGATGGTTGGTTGCATTCACTTGGCAGTTTAGAAGAACCATGGCGCGCTGTGGTTAGATGTTGCGAATGAACAGGATAATAATTAACAATGGAGAAAATATGTGTTCTAAGCGGGGTGAATTTTGGAAAATGACGTGAGAATCTTACAAGCAGGTTTTCTAGAACTCAGAGACTCCTTAAACTCATACATAAAACCACTGGTTTCCTTGCTTCTAGTGGTTTAGCTGCACTTGATAGTTGCGCTTGGATTATTTGGTCGCTGAGCCAAGACCAATCAAACCTCCAACAACCAATCTAAATCGAATCTAAAAATTCATAACTCGAATCAGTGTTTAGGTTACATTTTCAGTTATGAGAAACGACGATAAAAGTCCACAAAAAGTACCTACCAGCTAAAGAGACCCGGCTCACAACAAAAACTGTTGAAAACAATTGAAACGTTTTCAATTAAAGAACCGATTGTAGTTGAAAAACTCTGAACCAGTCGTAGGATAGATCAAAAACAGAATTAAATCGGCAAGTCACGATTGCGAACGAGGATATTTAATAACAGGACGACCGATTTTTTAAACAATTAATCACAAATCGTGTTGTAGTAACGCCTCTAGTTTAATTACAAGTTACTGTACCCAAAATGGTGCCGTCGAACTGGATTTAGTACCACAACCACTCCTCTTCCTCTTTGAATACCGCTTTTATACCTTTTCATATCCTTTGCAGCTGTTGGAAAAAACTAGTTTTGGCGTTTTTGTTATGACCTACAATTGGTATTAGTTAAACTATTTTAATATGTATCATGTTTGAGTCTGGTTGTGATGTTACGTTTTGAGGGACGCATGATACAAGGAATATGTTTACCTATATGTTATATAACAGTATGTTTTGCGCATTGTAAATCTCATAATAAAGTAATTATAATTAAAAATTACTGTTTTCGTCCGAGATCGAACCGGGGTCCTTGTGCGTGTGAGGCGCATAACCACTACACTACAGAAAATAAGAAGAAGTTTGACCGATTAAGTATATGAAATGAACCGTTAATTTAAGTTTGTTAGTTATATTAAAAGATCACTTGTTTTATATTACTTCGTAACGATCAGCTGACAGGCTATAATAAAGTTTCAGGTTATGTTGTTAAAACTAGTTATGTTAATTTGTCGTGTTTTCAAAAAAAATCTTAATTAAAATAAAAAAGTAAGAGAAAACATGATACACGATTTTTATTTTTGGTAACAAATTTGAAAAAAAAGAATTTAACTGTTTTTTTGGGCTCCAGCCTGAACCGGAAATTCTTTAATTTAAAATTTATCATGCCTACTCTGATTTGAGTTACGATTGCATATGTGATCGAAATTTTTTCAAAAACTTACAAGCCGATTTTGAGTATTTTTTTCTTTTTTTAGATTGTATGTAGTTTCTAACCTGACATTTTTTTTAATATATAGTGATCCATTATGATTTGTTTGGGAACTTATGTACTACATTTGAGCGAAATTAGATCAATATCATTTGAGCCAATTTTGAGAAAACACGATTTTGTTAAAAATGTATAGGTTTACTAAAGTTAAATTCTGCATAAAAACCATTTTTTTGGGGTAAAGAGAATTAAAATTAATTCCGAGCAAAACAGACCTACACATACCGTATTTCATTAATTATTCATACCGAAGGTTAATTATTTTAAAACTTTCCAAGGTGCATTTGAACAGGATAGTAATTTACAATGGACAAACTTTGTGTAGGCTTAGCAGGATGGATGGAGAAACTGCAGATAGTTACTATTGATGATAGTGTGGCTCTTTCCAGCAGGAGACGAAATCTTCCAGGACCGTGGTGAAATTGTCACAAAAATTTGATCAAAATCAGATAAACCGATCTTAAAAAAAACTAAGTCAATTTCAATTCTGTACCTTCTAAAACAGATTTTTCGTGGAAATAGTTGAACGTCAGCAAGATTAGTTTTATATTTTACACAATTCATTTAAACGAAGTTCTTTATTGAAAACCAGAACCAACAACCAATTCTTTGTTCTACGTAAGTTTCCTACGAGTCCTGCATGCATCTGTGTCTATGTCGTTGACAGCACATTCGTGTCGTGATCCTTGTAGTATCGTGTATCATAACTTGCCGGTTACAATTGTACTGGTCTCGCAGGAGCACAACTTCAGGATCGAGGTCAACTGTCGTCCAGTCTTCTGTGTAATGAAGTACTTCGGGTTTCAGCATAGCCTGTTATACATCGCAGGAGCACAATGCGCGATCTCAAACTCCACAAAACGGTTTGTTGACTTCCTTCTTTCTTACCAGGAACTAGAATAGCGTTGTACGAATTGATTCAACTTTGCAACAAAAATTTATCCGTCTCAAAATGGTTGTAATTAAAAACATTACTTTATAATCTGATTTGGCTATCATAATAATTGTTAAAGTAAGCACAAATTACGAAAAAATTGCTTTTTCGGCGGTCAGGGTTCATTTTAGAAGGTTTCGCGCAACTAAACAACTGCCGCCGCGATTGTATGTGAAATTCAACAGGACGGAGAACTAATGTATATGTCTGCTTATTAACAGACAAATATTTAGGCACATCAAATGCTTTTTTACCAAAAAAATAAAGAACTAATTTTGAGTGTTTTTGAATAACAATATTTCTGTGAACATTCCAAATGAGTTCGATACAATAATTTGAAATAAATGCAGCACGTCGACTTCATACCGTGATGGTGATTTTCCCAAAATGTAATATTAAATAAACACATTTATGGTTATATGGTATGGTAGTCCACCATCCCTTGTCCAAGAAGAAAGTTTCGATCTGGAACTGCAGGGGTTGGATTCGGAAATATGGGTGTCAAATGAGGGCATCGCATCAATGGCTTTCTTAAGGACTAATGAAGCAGCTTAGGATGTAAACATCGACTGATCAGAATGTTCAAGAATATTTCAGTAAGTTCTAGAATGTTCTATAATGTTCCAGAATGTTTGACAATGTTCGAATATGTTCCAGGATGTTTGAGAATTTTCTAAAATGTCCCAGAAGATTCTGGACCTTCGAAGGGACTTCCTGTTCCGGAACCTTCGAGGACGTTTTACAATGTTATAGAAATGGGAAATGGAAGTCCAGAATCTTCTGGAACATTCTCAAATCCTGTTGTAATAAGGATATGTTCCAGCTCAGGATGGTATAAATAGGAGATGGCGAGAAGAATGTGTTAGTATACTTTCCGGAAATCGATTAGGGATATTATAGAATTTTTAGCATGTTCCATAACGTTTTATAATTTTCCAGAATGTTCGACAATGTTCGACATCGTTCCAGGATGTTGAATCGGTGAAACAGATAGGAATCGAGTTCCGAAGTGGCCGAGATTAGCCAGAATGTTCCTGAATGTTCTAGAATAATCCACAATATTCTAGAATGTTCTAGAATATTGGAGAATGTTGTAAAGTGTTATATAATTTTCCAGAAGGTTCCGGAATGTTCGAGATTGTTTCACAATGTTCGAGAACGCTCTTTAATGTTCCAGAATATGTTAGAATTTTCCAGAATTTTTGACAATGATCAAGAATGTTACAGGGTGTTAAATCGGTGAAGCAGCTGGGAATCGAGTTCTGTAAAGGCAGAAATTGGCCAGAATGTTCTTCAATGTTCTAGAATATCCGGGATTATTCTAGAGTGTTCTAGATGTTAAAGAATGTTTTAAAATATTGAAAAATGTTAAATAATTTTTCAGAATATTCCAGGATATTGTAAATTGTTTCACAGTGCTCAAGAATGTTCTTGAATGTTTCAGAATATACTATAATTTTCTTGAATATTCGACAATTTTCTAGAATATTTAAGAATGTCAGTTACAAATCAATTATTTTCAACTTACAACCAGAGAGAAACCGGAATATAAAACTAGTTTTAAAAAAATCTGACTGTCAAATTAGTTATCCATGTATTTAATTTACATAACTAAAACTACTTTTGTACGGACGTTTTTAACGGTTTTATCTGATTTAAAAAAATGTTTATTATAAAGCTGAGGATTTATAAAGATTTTGAATGATTGCATTTCAAAACAATTTAACGCATTTTGTTGGGTGAAAATTGTGATCCAACTATTATTAAAATTGATCACTGTGTTATTTGAATCAAAATTTCGAAAGCTAGAGTGCTATAAAACACACACACACACACACACACACACACACACACACACACACACACACACACACATAAATTTATGATTTTTAACGACTCCTCAAAAAGGACCTAGAGGTCCCGGGTCTGGGTTTCACCATGATGGCAGCTTCATAGCACATTTTCAAATTGAAATTCGCTAATGAAATTTTCAACGATTGTTCAAAACGTGTTACAGTGGGTCCAGAACTCGTGAAGATCGCAAACATTACGTGTCTAGATATGGAACGGCACGCGGACTCCTGTAAGGTCCTCCGCGGTTTCTGATAACCTTCAGGAAGTGGCACAGGATTGTGCACAACACAGATGCAGTGCCCGTAATCGCGATGGCCGTGCATTTAATGACTATGGTAATTATTTCCTTAGCGGACAATCAGGTCGCAAGATGCCATCTTAATATCCTATTCTTGCCTTTCATATTTAGTTGTACCGTTAGGTTGTCGCTGAGGACGTCAATGTTCCAATTAGTGGCTGACAGTTCTTTCACATAATTAACGCTCCATTAGTCTCGTAGGCGCTGTTTTAATTCTATTATGGCACGTCACTTCGTGTCCGTATTTATAATAGTGAATTTTAATTAACTTTCATTTAGGGAACTGGTACCTCAATCGGTATTATAGTAGCAGGTACTTGGGTTCGAGCCTGGTTACCGCCGGTTTTTTTTGTATTATAATTTTCGGTACATTAACGATTAGGCCCTATGGCAATCGTTAATGACTGAGATTTTGATAGATTTGTATATTTTTACGCTCCATAAATCTAAAAATGTGGTTTTTACTACGATGTGCCCATAAATTGCAGGAAACCTAACTTATTAACACATTCATATGAAATACATTTTCCCCTTAAGCATAGCCTACTTTTTCTATGATTACAAAATATTTTTGAAAAAACTTTTAAATTGTAATTTCTCATTAAATTTTTGCATGGATATAATCTGTTCGTAGCCGAACATAAAGTACTTTTGATCGCTTATCTATAAAAAATTGTAAAAAAACATGCTTGTAAAGCTACCGTGTTATTTAAATAAGTTGTTTCTTTCTGAAGAATTGTGAATGTAAACCTACCATTTACCATTTACCGCACTCCAGCTTTAAAATGATGCCTCATCAATTAAAACTACCATTCTTAGGCAGGTTTTCTCTTTACTTTCCAGTCCTTGGTGTTTTTTTCTAATCTTCCTACTGAAGTTTTGTTGACTTCCGACAAGTCAACTAAAAGCTTTTTGTATTTCCCTTCTAGAGAACTTTAAACCGTCCATTGTCTTTGACGAGCTCCAGAATCTTATACCAGGTGTCCTTTTAAAGTTCTTATCTGGTTTCTGAGGTCCAAATCTTCTTTTGGCCTCTATGACCTCGCACTCGAGGAGTATATATACAGTTTCAGCTCCCTATCCGCACAGACGATACTCAGGCGGAATTGGTAGCAATCCCGTCTTACGAAGATAACTTCAGATTTGGCCGTGTCCTGTGATCATGGCGACGACCTGCCTCAGTGACCTTTTGTTAAACTGAACAAGTGTCCTTGTCAGTACAGGGTCTGGTCCTGAGAGAAGGCGTTTCCCTAATCTGTGGCCAGAGAATTGTTTCCACCGTTTGATGTGCTCATCACTAGCCCATTTCCTTATCGCAATTGTGCGATTAATACCGAACACGGACTCTGATCCCACTAGTCGATCAGCAGCTTCTCTCTTGGCCATCATGTCTGCTCTCTCATTTCCCGCAATCCCACAATGCCTAATTACACTATGTTATCATTTGATTGAACTACTTTAGTAACAAATAGTAATGATATTTTTCGAAAAACTATTGAAAATTATTACTACATGAAATCTTAATACAGTAGGCCTTTACTTAGGCCGCGTGGCTGTCAAATGCAGAGCGAAGCTACACTGATATGTGCCGAGATGATTGAAGGTGAACAACAACCGGAAGCGGAGTTCAGTCAGTTTAAAATACGCGTTTGTATCTTCTAAAACTAAATATTTAGGACTACTGTAACGGATTCTAGATGAACACACTCGGAAACACAAGTAATGAAACATGTATTTCAGCATTTTCCGAATGCATCCTAAACGAATACAAATTTAAAAAGGGGTATAAACTGGAGAAGAAATTTTGTTATCGGATTTTCATCTAGGCGCTCATGTAGAAAGAATTTCAAAATAGACCAGCGTACAGTGAGTGGGTTGAAACAATTTTCTTTGCTTTCAAAAAATTAATAAATTCACGGTACCCGTTAAAGGCTCATTAGAGGTTATTTTTGGCACATTCTAATTCGAATACAACATGTTTGATATCAATAAAACATATCATATTCAGGATATGATATTGTTTCATATCCACTGTAAAATAATCACGAGTTTGGTGAATTAGATGATCACACAGCACGTGACACGTGACCAATACGTTGCATTTGATTTGTATGTCCAAATTAATTTAAACATTGTCCAATTTATTATCACCGACCAATCTGGGCCACTGGCTGCGTTAAATACAATATTTAAAGTACTGTGTTGGTTTTATTAATATATTTTTTATATTTATAAATTATTACAATACTGAAACAGTTTAAGTTTCGTGGGCAAAGCGGCAATGGGTAATGCTAGTATTTTGTAATAAAAGAAATTTACAGTTAGGAAGTAATTGTATTAAACAAAATAAACCATGACCGCCGTGAGGTTGGTTACGTTGTGCTGGTATAAAAAACAATACGATATCTACCACTTTAAATATCTAATGCGTGAAAGTTTTTGCACTATTTTTTTTACACTGGTTCTCCTTTTAACCCGGTCACAACCACTTCCCAGCTACAGTGAGACAAGTATAATGTAATTGTAGCAGTACAATAGAACGGCAGAAACGACGTGCAGAAGGTCACGTCGCGACGTGAATATGCATTCTGTATGCACAATAGAACGTGAGCGTGACAGGTCTGCGACCACATAAAACTTCAGCCTAGTTTTTGAAACACGAGAAATCGATATTGTATTGTCGAGATAGCGGGCGTATCGAATCGAACCTTCGATTATTTCCGTGTGGGAAAATGTATATATTTTTCTTGCGTTCGTTATTTGTTCTGTAAATATAACCATATGCAACGGAAATATTGTTACGCTATGGTGATACGGGAGGAGGAGGTAATGTGTATCTAAACAGCTGATTTTGCAAAACTGCTGTTTTTTCGGTAGTACCATTATTTTCACTGAGGTTAGTACCCGAAATGTGTTGCTTGTGAAAAAATAATAAATACCTGTGCCCAAGAGATAATGAATTACAATCTTTCTCTCTTTGTTTCTAAAGTAAAATAGTTTAAAAACAAGCTAGATAACGTCACTACCGGTGATGCAATTTTTACGGGTACTTTGGATTTGTTGTTTCTCCAAAAGAAAAGTACTCGGTAGTCAAAGTAGTTAAGACACTGGTCAGTCTGCTGCGTCTCTGAACTTGCGCATTTAAATTTCGTAGGTTCAAGACTTCAGTTACTGTCGTAAGCTTGATCCTACGTTTGATCGTTAACTTGGATTCCTCATTAATATAACAGACGTAAAGTATGGACATTAAGAAAAACATTTCTGTTATTGAACAACAAATAAAAATCACTTATCATGTTTTCTCTTCCTTTTTATTTTAATTACTATAATTTGTTCGAAAACACGACATTACCTAAAATTTATTATAGCTATCAGCTGTTCAATGAAATCAGCTGATCGTTACGAATTAGTATAAAACAACTGATCTTTTACAGTAATTACCAATATAAAATGAAACTAACGATTAATTTCATATATATTTACACTAATTGAACTACTTCGTAGTTTCCGTAGTGTAGTGGTTATGTAGTGCGTCTCATAGGCGCGAGGCCCCCGGTTTGATTCCGGGCGGAAACACAGGAAATTTTAATTATAATTAATTTAATATGACACTTGCGACGCGCAAAATATACTATTTTATATCAAAATAAATTTATGCACTCGCACCACGCGAAATCCAACATCACAACCAAAAACATCACAATCTAAAATATGATTCATGTCTGTCCAATTTTATGTCGGTCGCTTGTGAAAATTTTTGTTTACAGATAAAATGAGTTGGTGTTTTTAAACGAGGCATTTTGACTTGACCGGCTCTTGTGCGCACATCGCACATCGCACATCGCCCTCGTCGCAAGTAAACGGATCCGAGGCAGAGGTGCGAACGAAGACAATCGATGCGCGATAGAGATGCGCGACAACGAGCGTGACTCGCTACAATTATTCAAGCCTCGACTTCGTGAGAGAACAGTTTAGCTGTCCCGCGAGCAAGAGTGTTGAACTTTGATCGGCGTCATCATTGGTTAATTTAATTGCGCTCGGCTTAAGTTAACACGTCTGTTCTGGAGAGTCTTTGTTTACTTTGAAGAACAATAAAGAGAGGGCAGACTGTTACAATCGTGGCAGCTGTCTAGCTGACGTGATGGAAGCTAATTTATAACGTTATTTTCTTATCGTAACTATCATAAGCAGCATTAAAATCTTTACAAATTATTGTATCAAAATTTTAAGTACATTCAAAACATGAAACTGAACCCTGACCGCCGTCAATTTCATTTTTTAATTTCAATTTTTTTAAATTAAAAGCGCTAGCCTATATGTAGGTTTTAACTCTGGTTACGATTGTAAAATCAGATTTTCAAAAAAAAGTTTATGTTAAAAGTAATGTTTTTGTATTTTCAAGACGGATTTTGCTGGATTATAACCTTGTTCCTGTTCCAGATACCTTGTATTATCAATATGTATACTAATTTGAACAACCTCTCAAAAAGTGACCTGGAAACGAGAATCGCAGCACATTTTAAGGCCTCGGCTGTTAGTATGATGGCCGCCCTAAAAGTACATTTTCCAGTGGAAATTCACTAATAGTCGTGGATAGTCTTGCTGACGTGATAGAAGCGAATTTCCAAAAACTAACAGCATTGTCCGTACTTCCGTTTGAGAAAGGCTGATCATAACTTTAAGAATAAAATATTTATGATAATACGAATTTGTTACCTAACTGGGTCATGTTCATTTCAGCACTTTCAATGAAGTTGAAAAATATAAATAATAATTTATGCACATTGATTGCTGTAACGAAATAGATTGTCATAGTGTAATAAAAAATTGTATGAATCTTTAAATTATTTGAAAGACCTCCATTTTGAAACGGTTAATATTTGTGTTCTAATAGAATCTGACCAAAAGGACAAACGCAAAATTACCTAAGACATATTAACGTGGATATCACTTCAGACTGGCACGCGGAGGTTTGGGTTCGAAATTTCAGGGCCAAAAATAGTTTCAGGCGATGGTAGTCTGCAGTCCATTCCTTCTTAGTGTTCACACTGAAACCAATTAAACACAGATATTAGCCTAAAAAATTGAGCAAACAACAATAGTTAAAAACGTTTTGATTTTCTCTAAAAAAACTCGAATAAAATTTATTTATTAAATTAAAAAATTTTAAAGCATGTACATTAAAAAAACAAAATAGGAAGACATTGTTGACAGACAGACGTTAGAAGGAACGAAACAGACAAGTATCGTTGAGTAGTGAACTATTTTTACAACGATATATTGAATTTTGGATAGATATATTTTTACTTTAGAAATGATCACAACAGATGTGCTATTGGTATAGAGGAAGCTAACGCGTGCGTTTGTTGATACAAAGCATAAATTTATAAAATATTATAATATATGTTTCAGTTGATCAACAACAATGACTCACAATCATATTCAAAACAAAAAAAATGACGGCTACGACATATTCCGCACACTCACATCGCAGGAAGAAGTTCAAGCGAAGGAGCTGCTACAGAAGAAATGGTCGAACGCGATCAAAGTGCAGAACGTTATGTCGGAAGAAGAACAGGAACGGACGAGAAAAATTTTATCCAAGAAGTGGTTTTTCCAACGTCCGCTGCACGGTTTCCCGCTGGAAAAACCAGCGCACGTTGTCGAAGATTTCATGAAGAAACGGTTCTTTTCCGTGGAACCAAACGTCTACCGAAACCTCACGAAGCAGGACGAAACTATGAACAGTTTAATGGCTGAAGATCGGGAATGGTATTTCAGTATGATGTCTGGCGAAAGAGAAGTGGCAGAAGGTAAACTTGACGACGGTAACGAACAGAGCACAGTGTCGGCGTTGTCTGAACAACAAACAAACGAACTGAAGAAATTGTTGCAGAGTGAACGAGAGGCAAACAGAAAATACCTTGAAGAACACCCAGAAGTGAGTAGCAAAGTATTGTTAGTTTATTGGAAAATAAGATGTCGGAATATGTATGTTGAAATGATCTACAAATCATTTTTTTGAACGGTTGATGAACACTTTAAAATATTTTTTATAACGAAGTTTTGCTCAATACAAAAGCACATTGGTACATTCAATAAATTAACAATACACTTTTTTATAAAAAACGTAGAGTGTAAATTATTAAATTTCTTATTGAATGGCGTAATGAAACAATCGAACCATAAGGGTAAAACAAAGACCGTTGGGGTTCATTTTCTGAGAGCAGTAGGATAAATCACACGAACAATAACTCATCATGTGTAACTTTTCATAGGCCCAGAACCTGCGTGTGGAGTACACTATACTCTAGTATACCTTCTAGTGGGTATCTAGTGAATACCAACGGTCTTGAGAGAGAATGTACTACCTGTACAGTCAAAAAGGATGTTTGCGGGTCCAACTACGTCCCTCACAGGCGCTTAGGCTGAACAGAACGAATTTGCGGAGAGTGACGGGGTTTATGATGAGTCACTGTACATTCCGCATTCATCTACACTAAATGGCTTTTCACATGACAAATATTTTGTGTATAAAATTTGGTACAGTTGAGGAAACAGCTCAGCACATACTTTTTGACTATCCAACTTTGGTCAGGAAAAAATTTGTATCTCAGGAACACTCTGGAGTGGGGACAGACGATAGAACAGGGCAACATCATCCGAAGCATCTTACGGTTCTCTAAAGACATGAGCTTGGATTGGGAAGGTTGAATCTGTGTATGAGGGCACACAATAAGCTATATAGCTGAGTGGCTAAACCAGGATAGTAGGAGTCCTGGCCCTCTAGTGGAAAAAAGCGACGTGCGAGTGCGCGCGCGCACTCACGCACAAAACACACGCACACGCACACACACAACACACGCACACGCACACATATGAACCGTTGAACAAAAACCTCGTTTTTTGCTCAGTTGATCTGAAAACAGTTGATTTTTTTTCAGTTAAAAGTAATTTTAAGGAATATGTCTGTCTCCGACCTGCACCAGTCATGTGACAGAGTGTCACGGTAGCGTATAAAGAGAAGTTTCACGACTTCGCCAAGGGGGGTCGCTAATTTTGGGAATCCGGGTTAGTGGACCCTGTCATTCACTAAACTGACATCATTTCGGTAAGACTAGACTAACTGAATGGAAGCGCGGTGCATTGCAAATTTTCTTCGTCTGACTGGAAAATTATCAAGCGCTACAGAATTTGGCAATAACAATGAAAACGTCCCTATTTCTTCCCTTTCGGAAGGCTAGCTGCACCTATTGAGAGGTCTTAGGCGTCCCTCGCGGTACCCAGAGTCTAACAAACACTTACACTTACGACTTTAACACTTTACACTCACACTTACATTTAGGAAAGCGATAATAGTCTCAATGTGCTTTTTGCCTTAAAATAACAAAAAAAAAACTTTCATTCGGCTCTGCCACATGACCTACAACATCAAAAAAATGTTGTTTTTTTCTTAAATATACGTTTTCTTACATTTAAACGTAATAAAATTATTTGACAGCTTTGTACAATCCAGTGTACAAGATAGGTAACACGAAAGTTGGTTTCTTACCTAAAATAATAATTTTATTTCATAATGACAGTAACTGCAAGGCATTGTTTATCGAAAAATAATAAAAAAGCGAGCATGGGATAATGCTTTACAATAGTTCTCTTTTTATACATAATGTAAAATAGTTTTTAAAAATGCCGCTAGATAACGTTAGATGTAACATTCAGCTAAATATTTAATTTTAAAGAAAATAATTACAAATTTCAAAATCTGACTTCGAGGATTGTTTAACCTTTTATGTCCACAGATTTTTGCGTGTTGTAACATAGTGCGCGCGAGCGCCTACAGTTGCACTCACCCCCCCACACACATTTACTTTTATTAACGAATTGGAAAATGAGCTATTAGGGCGGCCACTATTGTAAGAAACAGCACCGGGAATTTGAAATTACCGCTCTGACTTGTACATTACTTTTTGAGGAAACGTTAAATTTTGTTTACAAATTGAACAGTTGCCATCTTCATGTTCACATTTTTTGATCCAATTGTTTCAAACTTTGTGGACAAATCAATTTTGATAATAGTACTGACAACCTTATTTACCCAGCAATATCAGTTCAACAGCTTAAAAGTGGCGGACGTTTCAAATCTTTTTTAAAGAAATCATATTATTTTGTTTTAAATTGTTTTAAAAATCTGATTTTACCATCGTAATTAGCGTTTAGATTTTCAGTGTAATTAGAATGTTTTAAAATGTATCAGAATTTCAAAAAAAGGCAAACTTTGTAAAATCCATTTTCATCAATAAGGATAGGTTTTTGTAGCTGTTATTATTATTTTAATCATAAAACATTTAAATCTTCTTACTTGTTATCAAATGCAATAGTTTCAGCCCAAGTGAGATGGGAATTGACGTAGAATTTCTGAACAAAATGGCCACTGCACGTGAATGGACACGCACCTAAAAATGAAATAGAAACTGTGTGTTTTTTTTAAGGCTAAAAGCACATTGAGGCTATTATCGCTTCCCTAAATATAAGTGTGAGTGTAAAGTGTTAAAGTCGTAAGTGTATTGTTGTAATAGACTTGGGTGTGAGGGACGTCTAAATCCTCTCAATAGGTGCAGGTAGTCTGCACTCCCCGCGAGGAAAATAATAATAAAAAAAAAAAATTATTAATTTTGTTTAAATTATTATAAATAAAAATTGTAAAAAGTTTATTGAAGTAAGGCATAACAAACGTGTAGCCTGAAACAAAAGTTTTAAAATGTAAACAAAATACAAAATATCTCAGATTTTGGAAAACCTCCACATTATTTTCGACCTTTTGTTTAGTCTCAATTAATTTGCACAAATACAAACGTATTTTTTCTCAGAGAACCTGAAATCAGATAGCGTGTATCTAACTAAATCTAAATATCGATTTTTCACCATTACAGCTCATATTTTCTATGTATGCAGTTCGGTATATAAGGAAAGTAAAATTTAGAAAAAAATAATATTATTCCAGTTAATACATTTACTCAAATCACGTGATTATCCATAACTACAACATCAACCGTTACAGTTTACGTTGAGTACCGTAGTTTGCTTAAAATTCATGGATATCAAGGAGCGGGTCAATGCCTTCTGCAGTTAACGTCGCTGCGAAGAATGCTTTTATATTTCCACGATATCGTTGGCCGTGGTGTATTGGTAATTTGCATACAGTTTTTTTTATGTATCGACGTTCCGTTAGACGTATTTCCACACGCTTAAAGCGATCATATGACACATTCGCAAATCGAACCAACTCGGCCTACGGCCTCGAATTTTCCTCACCGCTTGCAAAAGAGAATTTTCCGGAATATGAACTTGTAATTATCGCAGCTGAATCGCTGACTTGTAGAAACGAATTAAGCGGAAGAATTACTAAGGGTAGTGGTATGTTGGTACTTTTTAATTGTAACTTCATAATTCGGGTCGCAAAACCAAAGTAAATGATCGCATTCAACTGTAATGTTCTTTAGTATGTGGAGACATAAGTCCCAATAATTTTTACAGTGTAAAATTTTTGTTATTTCATTTTATTTTTAATTGCTTTTATCTCTTCAGCCTGTCATCACTGCGGAAGATGGTCAGATAATTCCTAACTATAGTCCGTAACGGTGAACCAATAGCGGGAGAGCGAGGTAATGTTGTATGGCTCAATAACATTAGTAGCCACGAACAAGCACTTTTTCACATGTTCAGTTAATAGCGGAAAAACTTGTATACCGGTGTCGGTAAACGACGATATTTAAGTCCCCCCCAAAATCAAATAATAATAATAATAATAATAATAAAATTAAACAAAACCTGGGTTTTGTTTTATTTTAGTGAAACGTAATTTGTATTTTATCACAGTGACATAATTCTTCAAGTACGCCTATTATATAAAACGTGATGAACCGATTTCGAGAAGCACGATTTTCCGTTATTAATTGGAAGTTTCTGAACACTGTTTTGGTGGAAAGTGAGAAAATTGTTGTAAAATGAGCATCATTTATTTTGAAATTTACAAAAAAGTACCCGTGTGGAAATCTTGGTTACCGACAGAAGCTATGCTTTCCTTAATGATAACTTTGCTGAATATACGCTCCTATAATAAGTTTGAAGATATATTTACAAATACCTTGTTTTGTTTAAATAAATAAACACGTGAAACTAGCTTAAATATTATTTACTGTAGTTATAGTAAAAGATTAGTTGTTTTATATTAATTCGTAACGATCAGGTGATAGGCTATAATAAGTTTCAGGTTATGTTGTTAAAAAAAACTACCAATATTAACAACAATTATTATAAACGTTTATATTAATTTCGAATGTGTTATAAACGGTTACGTTACAATACAGAAGCCAAAGAACGCGTTTTCATATTATACGCGTGTACTTTTACCGAAAAAGAAGAAGAAAAGAAGAAGAGAGACAAAATTCGTTTGCTCGTTCCGTTCAATATTTCCGTTACATTCTTCTGTTCGGCAGATATTTTTGTATTCTTTGCCAAAGCTAACATTACAATCTTCTCTTCGAAAAGTACTTTCCAAGTTTAACAGAAATTTTCAAGAATTATTTTCTTGTGCTATGCAATTTAAAAGGCTGTGGATTTTGTGAGTCATATTGAATCTATTTCACTCGTACGTTTATTAAATATACATACTATTTTACTAAATATAAAGGTAAAATTATGTTTATCTCGTTTTAAAGGTCTTGTATGTGGGAATGTGACTAAAGTTTTGTATATATTTCTTTTAAAAATTTCTTGCTGATAGTTTAAAAAAGTAAACAGATTGTCACACAAAACATTTGAATGTAGATATTAATCATAACTTTATTCAAACAAATAGCGGAGTAATCTGTTTCGTTTGTTAACGTTATACAAAATGGCCGACAGTTTCCATGGACTCTTGAGCACATTAGAAATGAGTTCGATTTATGCGTTGTGCATTGTTTTTTTTTTTTTTTTTACTTAATTTTACTAAAACGAAAACTGGAACATTTCTAAAAACAATGATGAGAACAGAGCCGTAAAGTTTACCGTAATTTCGGCAGAACACCGGCTTAGATCAACAAGAAGAAGAAGAAGAAGACAATGTGTCCGCGCCGCTTCCCAAACACGCGACACGCTTCACGGAATAGAGACGTTCACACAGCATACATTACACTGTACTACATATATATACATAAGATATTGTCGTGCAGTCAAATTGGGCCGAGTTTTACACAGGATGTGGGAGTTTAGTGGGTCAAAGTGATTCTTGTTTTTTTCCGGCAGCGCAATTTTGTTTAGTCATGACGTCATTTCCGGTGAATGCGTACCGGTACGGAACTGTTATAAATTTCAAAATTATTGATTGATATTTTTCTTGGCTACTTTCTGTTGACGAATTAGATGTTGCATCGGAAATCATGGTAAGACTCAGAGCGTGCTCCTTGAAATGTCCACTGATCCTGCCTTCAGAATATTCTCATTCTGCGTGTATACACTTCTTCCACCGCTCATGAAATTGTCAGAAACACTTCCGAGAGCCGTTTTTGGTCGTTTAGCTGCTTCGTTGCATTTTCTACCACTACTTGCGAATCAACAAAACGATATCTCTTCAAAATCATTTTCAGTCGTGAAAACTAGTAAAAATCCAGTGGTAAAAAACATGGTGCTTATTTTACGACCCTCAGACCAAACGTCAGTCTGCTGAATGGAAATCAAAAACATCACCGAAAAAGGAAACATTTCGCTTGGATAGAAGCTGGGGTAAAGTGGTGTTGGAGATGTTTATTACTAGATTAATTATTGAAAATAACTTCATGAGGAGATCCTGAAACGGTCCATAAACAATGTTACCTCTAAAACACCATTCCTATCCTTCCGAACTTGCAAACACCGGATTTTCACCTGTTTTAAAGACTGAAAATGTTTCGAGACATCGTTTTTCTGATTCGCAAGAGTTGATGCTAAACGAAATTTCCAAAAATGGCTTTCAGGAGTGTTTCCAACAATGGTATGAACAATGGAAGCGGTGTGTACATCCAGAAGGAGAGTATTTTGAAGGAAAATAAGGTTAAAGTATTATACGAAATTCCGGGAACTATCGACTACCTCGTGTGTGTGTGTGTGTGTGTGTGTGTGTGTGTGTGTGTGTGTGTGTGTGTGTGTGTGTGTGTGTGTGTGTGTGTGTGTGTGTGTGTGTGTGTGTGTGTGTGTGTGTGTGTGTGTGTGAGAGAGAGAGAGAGAGAGAGAGAGAGAGAGTGAGTGCGTGTGCGTGCGTGTGCGTGCGTGTGCGCACGTGTATGTATGGGTGAGTGTGTGTATGGGAGGGTACGATTGATTTTGATAACGGTTTGAGCAAGTTTCTTAACCAACGAAATTAGTTCAACAGTTTCAAAATGGCGGTCATTTAAAATTTAAAAAACAAATGAAAACATTTCACTTTACATTTTGCTTGATCTCACAATATCGTAATTAACATAAATAAACATTTTAAAATTGTCAGAAATGATTGAAATTTTCAGTAAACGACCTTGATGATTTGTAGCGGTTCATTTACGTGATTTAACAATGTAATTTTAAAGTTTAAAATGCTACAGCTGATTTATGGAAATTCAAGTGCTAGTTGTAAAATCAGATTTTCAAATTATTGTAAGATTTTTAAAATGTTAGTAATTAAGTTCCATCACGTTAGCGAGACAGTTGCGTGTGCAATTTTTTTAGCTAATATTTTTAGCTATGAAATTATACCAGAAACTTTATGCCAGTATTACAGGGTACGATATGCGCCCATTGCGTGCAGAGTGCAGTATTTCCACAGTTTATGATAATAAATTATCTAATTCTGCAATAAATGTAAGGAAATGAGTACAAAAAGTTTATTTACAATGTTTTTACACTACCTGCTTTTATGCTTTTAACAAAAAAGCAATTGCAATTTATTTATATAAGGCAATGTTCGCATGCGTGTCCTCTTTCAACGCAAAAACTAGTGAACCGGTTTCGCTGAAAATTTCACTGTTTGTTCTTGTTAGTGCCAGGAGAGAGTGATTTATATAAACAAGTAAATTTCCTCTACTAACACAAATTTAATTACGAGAAATTTATTTGATATTTAGGATTAGGAGAAAGTTATTTGATATTATATCAGCTGATTAAACATAAACAATAGTTAGTTATCAGCTGATTGAACAATATTCATTCTCATTGTTTTATCATTATAGTTATTTTTTTAGATAAATATCTATACGGCTTTTGTTGAACAGGTTTTTCTAATTGAAACAAATTTACCCAATTATGAGAACCACATAGATCGATATTGTAAGAGCCAAAATGTTATAGTTATAAATAGCTATAAACTATAAACCATAAAAATTTATAGCTATTAATAATTCATACATTATTTCAAAATCGTCGGAACTGACTTCGAGAAAATAGGGCATTAAATATTATTAGATTTTAAACGATATTTCATTAAAATTGTTTGAACTGACAAAAAAATTCAACTTTTAAGAATCTCTTGACTACGTACATACTGCTTCTAAATGTTTTTGAACTCGCGTGACCAGAAAACAAAAATATCTTATCAAAACTTCACAATCAGATTCGAGGCATTCGTCATTTGTTTTATACCTTGTGTAGTCAAATTATTTAATCTACCAAGCAGCTAATATTTTACTATTTCCAATAAAATATTCGTGGCACGCAAACTGTCTAGCTCACGTGATAAAAACGGATTAGCAAAAGTATTTTCCTTAATGTTATTCTTTTGAAAGGTTGATTTCACCATCGTAATCAGCATTAAAATCTACATGTATTAGGATTTTAATCTACCAAATTACGTTGAAAATACAAAATTGAACCCTGAAAGCCGTCAAATAAAAAATCCCCAATTTCAACGGGTGCTGAAAATTGAAAATGTTTGATTTATGCAGTTCTAAACCTAAATTTTTTTTTTTTTTTAATGTAGGACAAGAAGTTATGAATTCCTAATTATTTGAAATTGTCGCCATTTTGAAACTGTTGAAAGAATTTTGCTGGTTATCAAATTTTTCCAAGTTGTCAAAAAGTGATCTAGAGGTCAGGATCGGGCTCATTTCAAGGTCCCGCGTCTGGGTCTTACCATGATGACTGCTCCAATAGCACATTTTTCCATTGGAAATTCGACAAAAATATATCACAAAATTATACTTCTTTTAACTCCAGGTGTAATTAATTAAAGCACATCACGTAAATAAATAATTAGAAATGGGTAATGTATAAACAAAAGTTAACGTGTATAACCTTGAACAAGTTTATGAACTCCTGCAAGACGGTAGCAGTAGAGTACTTTCTAAACGGCCTTGACCGCCGGCCAGACAATAGCTACTGAAAATACGCAACCAATAAAAGCATTCTGTTGTTTTTACTTCGGAGGTGTGACAATTAAATACAGTTATAATTTGAATATTCTAATTAAAACAAGTTTTGTATTTGTAATGCATCTGTGTGTGTTTGTGTGTGACTCAAGACTTGAACTTGACAATACTTTAAAGTGCACTGAAACCTGATATTCGGAAATCGAGCATTTCTGGTCCGAAAGTAAATGGGATCAAAAAAATCAAGAGGTATACAACTTACAGGTATTTGGGAATGACAATTACTACCGATAGACTCTTGGACACAGCGATTAAAGAACAAAACACATTGCGAAGAAAACAGTAAGGATACTGAACAGCATAATGTGGGATATCCGTACACAAAAAATAAATAAATATAGAATATGTAATACAGTTATGAAAATTATATCTCGTATGAAAGCGAAAATATGTCCACTGATACGAAAAAACAGAAAAATATCTTGAAGCTACAGAAATGGTCTAGTGGCGAAGAGCCGCAGGTCGGTCCAAACGAGAAAAGTTAAAACTGTAAGAATCCGTGAAATCATGGACGTGAAGCACACGACATAAAGACAAAACAACTTCGATGGTTTGGTCATGTCCAAAGGATGGACGAAGTCGATCTTCCCAAATACATTTTAAAATGGAAACCACATAGTCGCAAAAAGAGGAATACCGAGACCTAATTGGAAAGAAGGAATTGATAAGGAAGTGAGAGAGAGGGGATTGGATCAAGATCTGTGGAATGGCAAGGAAAATAGAAGCTAGGAATCAGAAGACGTCGGAGAACGTTCTAAGCCGTAAAGAAGAGAAGTCAAGAGGAAATCAACACTGACGTTAGAAGTAGTTTTATTTCAAAATTTGTTTCACATATATTTTATTATCTGTAAATTTGTAACTGTAAATTGTATTGTAACAGTAAATTTGTTCACAGATAGAATAGTTATTCATCTGAGATTATGAAATTTGAGTGTAATCTGATGAACTGATTTTGAGAAATTTGAGCGATTTTTCCGTCTCTTTCCGGATTTTCAGGAAAATAATTGAATTTGAAAAAAGTCTTTCTAATGATTAGTACAATTTATTTTTATGTTAAAACATACAAATAAGGAAGTTGTTCTGATTTCTCGCAGGTAGAGGGCATTGTCGGCGTACTGTACTCCAACCTGTGCTACTACCGGCCTCCTGATCCGGCGGAGTTTGTCAAAACTCTCTTCGGAAGCTGCGAGTTGTGTTTGCGCGGTAACATATCAAGCTACTTGAAACAAAAGGATCGAGCGAAGCGAGTGGATCCGTTCGCCGCCATTGCTTCTAGCAGGCAGTTGACCGATTGGCGGAAAGTGGCTGAAAAACTTGCAGACAACGAGAGAATACGCGAAGAAGAAGACAATTTCAGACGGTTCGTGGACGAAGGTAATGAAGACGAATTAACCAAAGCGTACAAGAAAGTGGTGAAGAAGAAGCACAGTGAAATCGCCGCTGATGTAATAAATAATGTTTTAGATGAAATAATTAGCAAAGGAAGTGCAGCAGAAGAAAAAATAATGATAGAAACGGTTGGACAAATTATAGAGTTAGTAATAGACGAGATTTTTGGAGATGCTAAAACTGAAGAAGACGTTAGAAATGTAAGAGAAAAAAGTAAAGAAATTAGTGAAACACTCACGGACACTATGTTGAGTGAAGTATTGAAAGGTGTAAGGAGAGATATTAGCGTGGAAGAGAGAAAAAGCCAGATGATAGCAAACGTAATAGAAATCGTAACAGAACAAGTAATCAAGGAAGTAGAAGATAAGGAAGTGATAAAAATGTTGGAAGAGAATAAGAGTAATATGATTTTACAAATAATTGAAAGTGTAATGAATAAAATTTTTGGCGAACCAAGGAAACCGGAAGACCGTTTGACGTTTACACAGCTAGATGTGATCATAGAGGCTACTGATAAAATCATGCGCAGTGTTGTGGATGGGAACAGTTGTAATCGTGATTTCATATTTTAGTCTGTTGAACTTTGAAAACAGTAATTAAAATCTAATTGAATTTAACAAAAAAAATGTAATTATTGAAACACTTTTAACGTGGCGATTGGTTAAAATAAAGAAACGAACTTGGTAGAAAGTACAAATTATTATTGTACGTTTCAGGATCGTTTTTGTGTTAAATAATATATAATGGAAAAAGAACTATTCACGTGGATACTTAGGACCTAGACTAGCAAATGTGCACCGTTTCTGATTTTAAGAACATGTTATGTTAACAAAAATACATTGGAATATATAAATATACGGTGTTTTCCGTGAAATGTATGCTTTATTTGGGCCGTAAATAGCTGAGAGCATACATTGACCAACTGTTTATAACTATTTTACCAATTAAGGTTGGAATACCTTCTAGGGGTTGTCCGGTGTAAGGGGAATTCATTTTATGTTATTTTTATTGTTTTAATGGTACTTAACACGTTCATAACGACGGCCGTTTTTACACGTCATAACATTTTGTGTTCCGGTAATTAACACGAAATCTCAACTATAGGCGTATTTTTTCTCGTAAAATTGTTAGATATGAGTCTATATAATATTTTAGGTTATATTCAACTTGAAAAAACTGTATTGTATATATTTTAGAGGTTTTGTCAGTGCGTCACTGGTGGCACACGACGCCTATTTGTAAACCACTGCTATAATAGGCGCAATGCGTTACTTATCCGTGCACACATAAAGTTTCAAGTAAAGACTCCATAAGTTATATGATTTCTTCTTTGATGTCTTAGTGTTATAATTGTCAATAAATATATGCTATTATTTTGAATGTGTTTTCATTTCAGTTTACCAATAAAGGTCACTAAGATAAAAAAAAATCATTAGGCCAAAATATAACATTACTTCATTATATTTAAAATTAAGTTAACAAATTAAAATGATGCTTCTAACATTTCTATTGAATTTAAATTTGTTATCCTTTTAAATTACCTATAATGTGTGCCAGGGTAATGATACAAAAAGAAATATAATAGACCAAAATCTAATCCGACTAAGGTTAGTCTAGCACACTTTAAAATGGTCGTACAACACAATTCTAGGCTTCAAACGTGGGCGTCATAAATAAGCCCGTATGAAGTAAAAAAAGGTGTGCGTCACTTGTGGCACACGTTTTATACTTTGGAAATGAGCGTGCGTCACTGGTAACACATCATCGCCTTACCGGCAGTTGCAGCGTGCGTCGATAGTGATGCACGTCGTCGTGAACGTGTTAAATGCATTTTCATCCTTCTGAGATTTTACTAAAAGCGAGGGAAATATTTTTGAAAGGGAAGAATGATCTTGTTATTGAACAATAACAATTTTAACATAAAAGAGAAAAAGCTTCGATTTTATTTGAAGTCTTAGTACCGAATTTCAACTATCTAGACTATTGTAAAATTATTGAGAATTAGTGATTAGAAAAATATTGGTAAAATTTAGGTTTAATGTCTTGTTCTACAACATAGTAGATTTCAATTGAATAATAAAACTAACGTTACCAAACTAATTTTTAATTCGATTGAGATTTGACCAGAAATTTTGCTTTTTATTAATGAGTAAATCTGTAACAGTTTTAAAATTGGTGTTGAAACGTTTTTTACTCCTTAGGGTTTGACAGGTGAAATACGAATCCCAAAATGGCTTATATTTGGTCTATACCGAGTAAGTGTACCAAATTTCAACTTTCTAAGTTATGGAAAGTTGGAACATTAGTAATGAATATAGGGTACTGCCTACATAAGTGCACACATGAATACCACTTTACCACAGAACTTGGTGACACCGGTCAGGCCTGTGACTTGCGCACTTCAAGGTCGTAGGTTCGAGACTGTAACTACAGTTGCTTTCCATTAACGCTGA